>JACSVZ010000014.1:45399679-45918544 GCA_014706295.1 Lycocorax pyrrhopterus obiensis | reverse complement strand
GGGAACAGAAAGAGTGACAGGGACAGAATAAGGAAAATACCACCACTCCATGGATCCCAATGATGTCCTGTTGATCCTCTCCAGCTGGACTTCTTGGTGGTGAAGGTCTCCCAAAAAGCATAGAATCCGATGGGTTTGTATACCCTCGGGCCAGGTGGCAATGTCCAGGCAGGTCCCCCTGGGGGAGGGGACAGTCTCTCACAGCAGACTCTGGGTCTGTTGCATCCCGTGCAGTCCTGTGGGGCCAAGCCTCTCACGTGAAAGTCCCGTGGATGTGCCCTGTGGGGCTGGGGGTTCCACAGCTGGGCCGGTTTGTGTAATCGGAGGACGGGTGTTTATTGCCTCTCAATAGAGGTTACGCTACTTACCCAAAATCTCCTCCCTCCCCCCACCTTGATTGGGGGGGGGGCAGTCTGTGTAAACCTGGCTTCTGTGAGCTGTGCTCTCCTCCACCACCCAAAACTCAGCCAGGGATAATTGAATAATGGGTTCCCCTTTATCTAATCAGCAGTTCGACTTTCAGTTCGAAGTCCCAGTCTTCAGGGAGGCTTCTTTGGTTGTAGCGTCTTTATAATGAGCAAAACTTTATGTCAATGTTTGAGGCATGAACTATTTTCAGTCTCTCACTATGTCCCAATTTGAACTCCCCTGATGCAGCTTCTTTCTCTTTCCTTAGGTCCTATCGCTGGTCACCAGAGAGAGATCAACACTTCCCCTTCTGCTGTCCCCCTTGAGGAAGGTGTAGACTGTGACAGTGTGACCCCTCAGCCTTCTCCTCTCCAAGGTGAGCAAACCAAGCTGCCTCAGCCTCTCCTTGTAAGTCTTTTAATTCCTTAGCCAGTGGCCTAAGCACAACACGACTCACATGGGCCTCACAAGTCCTTTAGCCCCTGTTTATCCTCTCAGGCTATGTTTCCACTGATGCAACACCACTGACCTCAGTGGATGTATCTCTGACCTGCAATTAAGTAGCAAGTAGAGAAGCAATCCCAAAATCCCTCAGCAATGACCAGCTCTGTGGTGTTCTACCCTGAGAGCATACATTGATATCATCCAATAAACTCTCTCACTGTAAGTGTAAAGGCACATTTCTCATTGAATTAACAATACCCAGCAACTTCTCACATTTCCTGAATTCCCCCATGATCCTACTGCCCAGTCACTAAAAGGTGGAACCAGAAGTGCCACAGCATGAAGGCTAACTACTCAGTGAAACAAGTGTCACCCTATTAAAACAAGGTATTTTGATTTTGTTGACACCGATCTGTAATTGCTAACCCACTTCTACTTGCTAGTGCACTTCAGAAGTAGCTAATCATGTTCACAATGGACAGAAATCTGTCATACGCTATGGATTATGGGCTTAGAAACTAGGAAACCAATGGTACATGGTGGTCTCAGTGGCTTGTATATAGCTGGTTTTAACATATCTACTAGGCAAGGTCCTCTCTACAGAAAATAACTCAAGCAATCAGCTGTGAGTGTGTGAGATTTGAAAGATCTGTGAGGGAAGAAGAGGCAACAGCTCCCATATTCCCTGCTCCCGTGGTGCAGACACTACTGGCCCATGTCTCGCCAGGTGTGTGGGCCAGGAGCTCACCTGCAGTGTTTGGCAAAGGCACTCTCTGAGGACATGCCTGCCCACAGGGGCCAGACCTCCCTGTGCTGGGAACATGAATTAGGTAATGCAATAAATTTTCATGTTTAAGGTACGGTGTTATTAATGCGGACACTGCTGAGTGGGTGTGTATCCCATAGCAGTGAAGCAGGGGTCTTCCTCAAATGTAATACTTCTAATCACATGAAAAGCCCCCCAGAAAACAAAAAAACAAAAACCCTCGGAACTCATCGATGTCATTGCACAGAGCTCTTGATCAATCACACAATGACATAACTGTATATGGGAAAGTACCCCCGCACTCTGTAATACTATAATTACAAGAATTATTAATGTGCTGAGTGGACATCATTGATGTTTTAATGGAAAATGAATTTAAGGAGTCAGTTTGTTACCCTTCTAAGAAAGCAATTCTAGAAGAAAACATTGAAATACAATAAATCTGACCCTTTTGACTAAGTTTGTGGCCATCTCTGATTTTCTGCAGAAAGGTACAGCTAGGAATATGGCTCATAAGTGTGTTTTCATGGACCTGCACAGAAGCAGCAAGAACATGCCAAGAACTCAAAAGACAAGAAATAAAGTTATTTTCAATTACCACAGCTTAGAATGGCATTTCCCCAGAGTGTCAGGGAAATATATGGGGAAACTTTCAGAAGAGATCAAATTCACAGATATGCCAGTCTTGCATCTCCCCGCGTTCCTACCTTTCAAAGAAGAAATTGTTCACTCATTGTGAGCTATTTTGGCCCAGGTCTGACATTGATCAATGTTCTTAACTAAAAATAGTCCTGAATTAGGGTTACCTCTGCTTTTCAGAGTACTTTAGTAACCCAGACTGTAGTCCCAGCCTTTGAGTTTACCTATTTAACTGGAAAAGAGGGCAACAAGGAGACAGATACTTGATAGGAAGTATAAATGAATCCTGCTCTTCCATTCTTGTCTTCTCCTTCCCT
Source organism: Lycocorax pyrrhopterus obiensis (assembly GCA_014706295.1). Classification (NCBI taxonomy): domain Eukaryota; kingdom Metazoa; phylum Chordata; class Aves; order Passeriformes; family Paradisaeidae; genus Lycocorax; species Lycocorax pyrrhopterus. The sequence continues at coordinate 45,915,970 of JACSVZ010000014.1, read as the reverse complement.
AAGGCAGCTGCCAATCCATATCAATATACTGGTGACGAGCATAGTCACCTCCCCTGAGACATCAGAACCTTCTATTCCTGAGTATACTATGAACAAATTGCATTGATTTCTCAACCTTAATCTGACTCCACCTTCTAAAACTAAAATAGATTACCCAGGTCCACACTTTCTATCTTCCCAAAAATCTAACCCTAAAGCTCACTATGTCCTTAACCTGAGAGATACAAACTTGTATTTGCTAACATTAGCACTGAATGCTGCCGGGGGAAGCAGCTGCACAGCTTGTTAGCACCCTCTCCTTGCAGCAGTTACTTCACCTTCCCTTGAGGTCCAGAGCAATCATCTCATTCAAGTAGCCCTCATGGATGAAGTTTTCCTCCAGAGCACCAAGTGCAAGGCTGTATGAACATCAGGAGGGTTGAAATCAGATGGCACCAGCCCTGGCCTCAGCAGGGCTCACCATTTGACCACGAGCAGGTGGGGAATTAGCCATGCTCTGAAGCTCCTGGCACAGGCATGCAAAGGGCTTGTGCAGCCCAGGTGAGTGGGAAGGGGGGATGGAGCCCTCAGCACGCCTGGCACTGCCAGCCACACACAGGGGAGAAACCGAACCAAAAACACACCCGACCCAACCACTGGCTGCTGTTTTTCCTGGGCGCTGGAAGCACAATCTTGGCTTTGCCTCCAAGGCTGTCGCCCAGCCCCACCACTGCGCCATCAGGGGAGGACGCTCTGCAATTTACAACACGACTACAAAGAAGCCTGAGAAGATGTGTCATCTGCTCTGTGTTGGTCATAGCAAGCCACTGTTCAGGACCTATCTTTAGTGCTTTAGTCTGTCACGCTCTTCCCATCAATTCCTTCAGGGATCTGCAAGCAGCAGAGAGCTCCCAGATGAATGAGCCAGACTAGCAGCAAGGTGCTGAGCTGATCCAGCCTTGGGATGAGAGCTTGCAGGGTGCTACAGGAGGAATTCTGTATGTCTATTCCTCATTTAACCACACTGCAATCTGCATGTCTTCCTGCAATTTCCATGCTCCTTGTTGAAATCCAAAAATACCCCAAAAACACCCAAAGCACTATGAAACAAAGGTGAAAAGCCCTTCACATCCAAGTTTTCAGACTGGATTTTTTCTCTCACAAATGAAGTTCTGTATGGTTCTCTCAGGCAAGAATCAAGTCTTTAGTGCTTTAGATTCAGCACAGTGTGTAGAAAACATTTTATTAGAGAGACATTTGGGGACGTGCAGGTTTCAGTCTGGCAGAGACACATGCACACAAACATTGCATTGGAATTCAAGGTAACTTGCTTTAGGAGGGCTGCCCCTTGCACAGAGAGCATTCACTTGATTGGGACCAGAACCACTAACATCTGTCCTGTCTTCCGGAATTACCGTTAACATCCTCGAATTAACTGTCCTCCGGTTCTGTGTGGGTGTTTGGGGAAAACAGGAAAGGAAAAGCATGCATGTGCTTAAAATAGTTATTACCAGGGACTAACAGAGAAAATGGCTTCACATGTCATTAACTAAGGACATAAATAGTGTGTGAGGATTAAAACACAGAGACATATGCACACGTAATACATTACATCATATCACATCATGTCACTCCACTCTTTTCACCATTTCTGAGATTTCCGAGCCGAGGCTAGGCTGTGTGGTTTTTTGAAAGTGTAGGGACACCATCTAGCGTTGTCATTTGGAAAAAGCACATTGTGTCTCAGCCCCTTAAACTTTCATCCCACCACAGTAAGACAGGACAAAAGGTGACTGGAAAAGTTGCCGAAATTGTAGCTACGTCCTTCATCAGGATAAAGTGTAAAGCGAACAGCCTGGATGACAACAAATGAAGTATATCAGAGTCCATCTTTCCAGGAAATGAGGTACAATGCTGTAACAATTTTAGTGCTCACCTTTCAGCAAATCAGGAAGCTGCCAGGCGTGAGCAGCTTTGCTTTCTTAAGCTTTGCACTTACTGTCCCATCCGGTCACAATGAAGCGTTTGTCTTAAGGATAAGAGTTTTCCCACCACTTCTCTTATCCAAAAGAAGGGAAGTTTGTTTTCGTAATTTCTGAAATTGGAGGTTTAGAGTGACATCTGAATGCATATTTCACAGCTAAATCTGACATGAGCAGTGTATTTCTTGTGTGCATTTTTGGACAGAGCAACCACCATTAGAGAAAGAGAGGTCTTTTCCCCAGCTTCAGTGCCCCTTAGAGCAGGTAAGTCTGGCAATATCACTGCTGTCCACTACAGTGACCGGAGAGGGTGCCAGTGAGGAGGCAGCTCTGCAGCCCCGCTACTTTATCAGCACAGAGCGCTGAGGGCCACAGTGGCTCTGTTGGGAAGGGCAATGAGACAAGGCAGAGGGCCTCCTGCTCCTGCGGCAGTTCTGGGTGGAGGTAGCTTATTCCAGCATCTCTCCATAGCCGGGAACATGCTGTGCAGTTAGATTTCTTAGGCGTCTCTGTCCCAAGCAGTCCAAGCCCTCAGATTCCCTAGATATATACAATTAGCTCCTGTGTAATTCCACTGATACTTTAGCACAGAACTGTAATCTTTTGGGTTTTTTCATGTAGAACTCAGTAGAATCAAACTTCAGAGGAAGACGCTCATCAAGCCTATGATTAAGTCCATTAAAATCTCACTTACTAAGGTTTACTTGGTCCATTATTCTCAAAATGCACGAAAACATAGTTATTCAATATTTGCTATTTTTATTCCTAAATACAAGCATTGCTTTTCTGAAATTTAATTTAACATATTTCAAACAGGCTGCAGTGAATTTCAGCCCTTATGAGGACAGATTTTCGTCTAGAGTAAAAGTTGTTACCTTTCTTTCATTTTCAAATGCCTCATGTTTTAAAATGTTAGGGTTGATTACAAGCACAGGTGTTTTCAAGGGCAAACAAGGGAGGTTTTGCACTTTCCCAGATGGACTGCAACCATTCCTATACTTCTGAAAAACTGAACAATAATGACTATGATCAACAGTGTATGTACACAGGTTTCTTGGCTTTTAACTTGATACCAAAATTCAATGAGATTCATCAAAAAGAGCCCAAGTTTGAAATTAGGAGGGAGTAAAACCACTGCATTGCTAGACAGAGATGTGGTCAGTCCTACTCACATCAAATTTTGGTGGGAAATTAACTTCTATCATCATGATTTCACATTTGTCCTAAACACACGAGCAAATAAGTTTTACACCTAAAAGGAGTTCCTACCTCTAATGGACTGTAAAAGCACCAATACACTTATTAATTTGAATATTTAAATAGTTGTTTACCCTCACTATAACTAATACCTGTCTCAAATACAAGGTTCAACAGGTAAATGGAAATTCAGAGCTGTCAAGGACTGATTAATGGTATGCAAGGTATGTTCTGGCAAAGTTTGTGTCTGTTTCTTTTTTTACCTAGCAGGTATGGTGTCTTTAGGCAGTGATTGAAAGTCAGCATTTTCAACATAGTTGCTGCCGGAAAACAAGGTATCAACCACCCACTACCTGTGAAAATACCTTCTCTGAGTATTCTTTTCTACTACGTTTAAGGGAAGTGAATGTATACATTAAACATGGCACTTGTTTAACCAGCTCGGTGAGCCGTAGGAGGCAGGGCCAGCATACAGGATGCGTGGGTGGGAGACCTGTGACTCCTAGAACCTGGAGCAAACCTGGGCTGTTCTCCTGCTGGATTTCACAAGCAACGCAAGCACAAATCCACACTATAGCCCAATGCCCTGTCTGGTTGGACGATCTGTGTTATGGAATACTTTGTCCTTGAACAGGCTGATCACACAGACAGATCCCGAAGAGCGCACACAGGCCTGTCTCATTTTGCTTTAAGACATCTTCCTAGCTTTACTGTCTCTCTCCTACTTACTTTGCTAATAAAAAAAGAGTACAGTTATAAAACTACAGATTTACTTTATTTTGCTCCCCAGTATTCCCTGTAGTATGGAAAAAAATCCCAAACTTTAAGATACTTTTAATGTTATTTTAATAAAACTGTTTTTAAAATATACTTGTGTTACTCCCACTTCTAGTCTTTCAAGAATTCTATTTATGGCCACTCACTTCCTCAGGCATTTAAGTGAGATGAAGAATCTGGAGACATGAGGCAGCATGTAAAACACTTTGATCCTTGTTTTTCTGCAGCAGGCTGGGAAATCCCCATGAATAATAAGGAAGGAAATCTAGGGGTTTCCCTGAGGATCAACAGACTGCCTGAGCATCTTCTGAAGTACTGTGCAGCAGGAACACTAACAATTGAGCTGGGAATAGCATAAGTAAGAGTGGTTTGGTGATATGCTTAAGCTACACTTTTGCAGGAAATTAGTAGTAACTAACACATAGCTCTTCAAGTAAGACAGTTTCTCTTTTCTTGCTTTGCACCGCATCCAAGAAACAAAGCACCACAGAGAATACTTAAGTGTCTTTCAGTTTTGCGTGTGACAAGCAAGTGGCTGGAACACAGCTGGACTGAACAGTCAAATAAATTATTACTTCACTGGAAAAGAAGTAGCACAGGGAGAAAAGCTATTAGCAAATTATGCACTAATTTATCAAAACTTGTCCAAGAAAAGAGCACAGGAAGATTTTTAAAACTTCACAACAGTTTGCTTCTCAGCATGCATTCCATTTAGAAATGTTCTGCATTTATTACCCCTTTTGAAAACAAAACCCTTTTAGTTTTGAAAATGTTTTTTGTTTTTTGTGTTTTTTTGTAATTTGAAAATGGGACTTCATTTAAGAAGAACAGAAAACAAAAGAACCAGGTTAAGTAATCAGGAAATAAGGAATTTGTGTAAGTAAGAATATGCAAAAGATTTGGTTTTAGAAAGAACCCCAAAAAATCTTGGGTAGTTCTTGGCTTGCTTTGCAGAAAATAGTTCTGTTTCAGTCAGCCTTTATTTAAATTCTATCCCTTGTTCAATCAGCAGTTCTTCCCATTCAGTCAGCATGGCAAAAGAGAATGAATCACCCAGCCCTAGCCTGGAATAACTTTTCTAATTATGATTGAAATTATTTTGTCACACCCAAATGCAGGGATTCATGTCCTGAAGAGGTGATAACTGATGTTGCTGTATGTCCCTGACTTCAAGTGCCATGAGCATGCCAGAACTTCTGAACGTGCTTCAGGTTTCCACTGAAGTGTCACACAGCCTCCACCACACACATGTGCATCTGCATTTCAAACAAACATTGTCTTTTCCCTTACTGAGCAGGTTAAATGTTGCTGCGTAAGGGGAGGGAATTTTGTTGCCTCGTGTTGCTGCCGGGCATACAGCACCTGGTTACATCAGTAAAAACACCTACATGTTACGGACAAGCTGGCATTGAAAACAAGAACAGATGAGAAACCAGAGTGTGGTATCACACAAAAGACTGTTTGTTATATGGCTATTTGAGGATTTGTGCGAGTAAATACTGACAACAGCAAAACCAATGTCATAGGTGAAACAGAGTTCAATGTGTTTTAAACAGCTTCAACAACACTAAACAGAGGTTAAAGACAGAGGACACAACATTTCAGTCATGAACAGAGGAATATTACAATATCTTCTTTTTCTAGTGCCTCCACCACTTAGATGAAAATGCTGCCTCAAAACAGTTCTAGTGGAAAATAAAGAGTACCTGGCTGGCCCACAATAGCATGCACATGTGCAACAGCACATGTTCCAGTGTGGTTTGAGTGCAGCTTCTGAATCAGGATCCCCCAGTAAAGTAGATAGGCCCCATTTCTGGACTTAGGTGGAGTGTGAAATGCATGGAAAAGAGTCCACTTCTCAGTGAGGTTGGTTTCGGGCAGCTCAGAGCTGCAAACTGTGGTTTCTAATAACTTTCAGGTTAAAATGTACAGGAAACAGGCAGCCTGGGTTCTAGAGGACAGGACATATTATGTAAGAGACCTCTAGTTCCCACTTCGGATGCCAAAATAATTCTTCTCAACCTATCACCAACTTTCAACTGGAAAGTCTTCCTTCTTTGCCTGGGAGAGTTGGTTGCTGAAAATGAGGAGACTGTAAGGCAGAATCAATAGCAACATTTGAGGCCAAAGAGATTCAAGAATATAGAAGGTTTAGTGTTTATTGAACATTTAAGTCAGGCTTTCTTGTTAACACTGCAAAACTCAGTGTTTCAGGGCACAACTAGAAGGATAAAGTTTTACAGTTTTTAGATTAACACAAGAGAAAACAGTCAACGGTTATTCATCTAATGCACTGCAGGTAGCTTTCCTGTGTTTCCTAATCTTATTTGTTGTACTACCCTCCTAAAATATCTTTAATGCACTATTTCTTTTATGTTATTTTCCCCTGAGTGTCTATATGTCTGAAGTTATCTTGAGCGAAGTCATCTGTATTTTACAAGTCTCTAGGCATTGTGGTCACTAACATCTAAATTAGTGACAAGATTTTAAACCTACTAAAATTTACTCAGTGATCTGTTGCACCAATTAACACAGCATTAATAGAAATACGATGTTATTGTGAGTCTTAGAATTTCATACATTATGGGGACATGTGCCCAATATTTTTGAACTGGGTGACTGATCTAACCAGAATCACTTTTATACACTTCAAATCCTTCTCATAGATACCTTTCATGCTTGTTTTTCACAAGAACTGTCTTCCACAAGAATCTACTGTCATTTACCAAGCAACCTACAACAAGGCACTTCCATAGTTATCAGAGTGTATAATAATTTCTCTGTGACCCATTTGCTCTCTCACACAACCTTTCAGATCCTGCTTTATAGGGAATTTTCTCCATGATTTCAAGGTGTATACATCCATATGTGCAGAAGTAATCTTGCTTTGATGATGATGTTGGGCTTCCTCAGCGTGGAGGAATTCAGGTCTCGGAGCGTTATCTTACACTATACACTGGGAATTTACAAACTAACCACAACAGACTCTGATTCATCTTTCTATTGCTGAATTTCACATTCCTCTCACAGACACCTGGAAAGAACATTCTTTATCATAAAGTAAATTGATTTCCACTCAGACACCCAGGGCACAACTGGAAACTTAACTCTGCGTTGCTTCACATTGACTGTGTTGACTTGGTTTTGCTCCTCACACTTTGTGATTGCACTTTGCTGAACATCCTTGCTTCCTTTCTGTACTTTTACGGAGCGCACGTGGTGCTGTCTCTGCTCATCTTTCTGGGCATTGCGTGTCTCATGCCATGCTTTACTGAAAGCTCTGCTCTTGCTCTGTCCAATGCACAAATGAACAAGCTGGAGATGGCCTTTTACTGAGGAAGACCGGTGCTTTGGGAAAGCTGATGGAAAGCCTGGAGAAACAGTTCATTTGGAGGAAGGGAGGGATGTGTTCTGCTGGAAACTGGTCAGACACCTAGGGAGAAGTGTGGGAAAAGACAATAAAAGGATTTCATGAACTCTTGAATTTGGTATGTCTAGTGAAAAGAAAGAAGATTTGAAGGTCGTGATCCAAATCCAAGTCAGAGATATTCATGGCCCTGGCACTAGAAAGACTTCCTCTACTTAACAAAAATGCAGAGACCTGGGAGGGGCCTTAAAAGAGACCCTTAGAGGACCATGACCAAAGAGAGATTAAAGATTGCTCTATGAATGAAGTTGAATGGCTGGAAGAAGGAGTTCAGCAAAGGCTGAAACAATTTTTCATTGAAGTTTTGCTTTGGTTATTGACAGGAGCATCAGACACTCTTCTTGTAGGAGGCAACCACAAATACAAATATATATGCCCTGTGGGAAATCTGCCCTCATTGGGATTCTTTCAAAATTAGTAGGATTTTCATGCTCCTACCTGCAGTTAACTTTTAAAAACATAAGAAATTTTGATTGCAGCAAAACTTGTCTTCTGTAAGGCATGTTGAGAGAAGCACTTTCATTGGTAGGAGGAATCTCACTATGAAGGAAATCCTTCAAAAGAAATGGGACGCAGTATGGTGTATGTAAAAGTGAATATATTATAACTACCGTAAAACATAGTGTGTTGTCATTCTAAACTCCTTCTAAACACAGGGTGTCTCCAGAAGCTCTGCATCAGCTGGCAATTGGTACAAACTTTCAATTGCTACCAATAAAACCCTAAGTGGTGAGTTGCACCACTTTAATAACAGTAGAAGGCTTGTGTAATCATGCCATCCACTACAAACACCTTTTGTGTTTAAAGGGATCTTGCTTGTAAGAAAGGAGAGAGCTTGGAGTCAAATCTCATTTGCCTAATGTCAGCAATACACTTGATGTCTGGAACTTGTGTTCTGAAGTTTTCCGCTAGGAGAAAACCTACAGAACGGAAGTATATCCTCCATGAATATTATTTCTAGGTGGAATAAGGAGTCATAAAAATGTCAGTCTAGTAGAGGTGTGGAAAATAGGACCCCACCAACATATGTCAGCTGTTTGAGGGGGTCCAGAGGTTGAGTAGTTCTCACCAATCTTTGAGACTGTCAACACCAAGGCCACTTTTGAGAAAACACCATGACTTACTGCAGTATTTATTGAACCTGAATCAAACATACCTGCAGACTCAAATCAGCGCACAAACAGGTTTTCTAATTCTTCTGAGGCATTCTGGTATTTAATTTCCTACAATGAAACAAGTTCCATGTAGTGATGAAAGCACCAGTTATGCTTCTGAAAGAGAATGTAGGAGAATACTTTATGCAAAATAGGAAGGAACTCTGTGGTTTGTGATTCAGAATTAATTGCATAGCAATAAAATATGACAAGATCAGACACAGTTGTTTATACCCATATCCAAGACCTTTATTTTCTAGGGCTGCCATTTAGCTTCTAACTTCAAATTTCTCTAAAATCTACAGTAGCTTGCAAACCACTTCATGCCAAATTCCTCACCAGTGTATGTGATGCAGGTGATTAACCTTGGCACAATATTTCCAAATAGTTTATAAAATTGCAAAAATGAGTCTTATATGTTTGGAAGAACAATGAACAGCTAAGCCACTGCAAATGTTAATGTACATTTTGAGTACATCAGACTCTGTGTGGGAAATCAGGCGCTGAGTTACGTTTTCAAATGTTACTGAAGAAGACTAATAGAGCACGTGACCAATTTTCTGTTTATGTCTTGGGAGTTTTATAGAGAGCCCCCATCAAATTTAAGAATGCATCAATATCTTGTAAATAACTGTTCAGTCCTCTGTAATGGAATCCCAGTTACACAAGATCCTGGGTTAAACAGAGTTCATTAGCATTCTCCTGGGTAATGCTTCATACAAATTTTTGCCTTTTTCTAGATCACTAATCTTTTAAGTTTTGCTGCCCTAAATTGCTGGGTTCAGAATTAAACACAGCCCAAATGAAAATTAAAGGGTAGTCTGTCGTTTTTACCTCATCTGAGAAGAATTTCACCAGCTGTATCTAACTTTGTTATTACCAGTATTTTACTGGCTGCAACTCTCTTCTTCATGTAATTCTATTTAACAAAAGATTTTGGATGTCACCCAGATGTTCACATAAATTATATTTTACTTTACTTGAGGCTGACCTCACTGATGTCCTGTAGCCATAAAAAGACTTGGCAGTCCTTTATAACCCTGAATCTCTAATCATATTTTCTAGAAGTGATGTGCATTCTTATTGCTATTGATAAAGTGGCTGTCAAGATAAAGGTCTTGTGGAGAATAAGCTTCTTCAAAGGCACAAAACACAAAGAAAAGCAGTTACTACTTCAAACTACAACACACTTCACTACACTGGGCAGACTATTGATCTTATTAATATAGTAGGAGATTCCTACCTAAGTAATATATTATAGTGGCCATTTAAATGTCGTGGTCTTGGTTGCTTTTGTCCAAATATCTGTATAGGTGCAGTCCACAACCAGTGCAACACTGCTGTGGTCATCAGCTCCTTCACAGGGTTATTGCTGATGCTCATGAGCCTGGGTGCTGGGGTAGGGGAAGAGAGGTGGCATGCACACATTCTCCAGTGAAACAGCAACTTGACTGCTATTCATAAATGATCCTTTTAAATACAGAAAAGAATCCTATGGACATCAGTTCAAGTTCAGCCTACAGACTCTGTAAATCATTCTTCAAATATTATACATGTCTTCCGTGTGTTCCAGACACTTCCTAGAATTTGGATTTTCTCTGAATTATTATTAGAAGGCCTCCTGTGGGATTAAAGATCTTTGGAAAGGTTATGAGACCTTTATTTTTCTAAGTAAACTCACATACCACAGTTCTCCTACGTGTTGTTCAGCTTCACAAGCTTGCTGAACTAGTCAGCAATGATTAGTTCTACGGGGTTATTTTATGCCTCTTTTTTTCCTCTTCCAGGAAGAGAAGAGTTTTCTCAAGGGTACTTCTGTTGCTTCAATGAGTCCCTCAGGCAAATACATCCCAAATATGTCAGTGAGAGCATTCTCTTAATGGTCTTTTGTGAAATAGTTTTGTAAAAAGTTGGAGATCCCACAGAGTGGTAACTTCACTCTGGACATAACAGGAGATTGAAACAGACCTAAATTTTAAATTCTTCATCCCATTTGAACACTTGGTTAATGTTTTCTGTCACAGCAATATAACGCAATGACAGGACCCTGATTTTAGCAGAGTACAAAGAAAAACAAAATTGCTGAGAAGCATCTTGAGAAAGCATAACAAGATATCCGCATCACTTTGGGGAAACATATTTGGTTTGGTCTGTTGTGTGTCATTGGGGCACTAACAGAAGGTCAAAACAATCGGCACCTTTCCCATCAGATACTGGAGATAAGATGCACCTTGACAGCTACTGAAGAGTGCACACATCTGCACATCAGTTCAGGAATTAGACCACCATCCAGGATGATTCTCTTGTTTCAAGGAGTGTAATTTTCTAAATCTTAATTTCTTCAGCTCATAAGCAGAGCCCCCATCTATCAATCAGTAGCACTTCTGAAAAGTGATACATGTCTCTGGAGCCAAACTAGAGAGTACTGTGCACACTCACAAGACCTCCACGCACAACACTAAGCCAAGAGGAGAAATTAGGAAAAAAAAGCCATTAGTAGACATTTCCTATGAAATAACGAACTTCCTTATCATTTTATTTCCAAACTGATACTTTTTCATAGTGTGTGATAATCACAGAGAACTCCTCTCAGGATACACAAACCACAGGATTCCGATGACTCACATCGAAAGAGCTTTCAAACACATGGAGGACGGAAGGGCACGCTGTTTCTGCATTAAAGCTTCCTGCCAAAGCCCCAGACTAAGCATGCATGAATATATTTGGACAAAGTTTTAGCAACAATGGTAAGTTCACCTCACTGTAACTGTTCCGGTGAGACAATCTTGTCCATTTTATGAACTGTCTGATTGCATCCTGTTTGACACTTCCTTTTTGACAATCACAGCTAAAGAAAAAATACTTGTGAAACTGTTGTTCGCACAGAAAGGTGCAATATTGACTTTTTGATGCAAGGATATAATACCTCTCTTCAGTGACGGTCAGCAGAAAAGGTGATTGGGCTGAAATCTTGAGAGTTCTTTGGATGGGACCTGTAATGAATTATATCTTTATTTTACTTTTATCTCAATAAGCTCCTTACTGCTCAAGCACTTGGTCTAATATCAACGGTATATCGAAAATTAAAGTGAAGTTCTCTCTTCTCGGAACTGTAAAGATAAATCCTTCAGCTGAGGCAGCACCTCTCCTCCAAAGGAGAAATACTGAGCTCAATCCTCTGTAGAGTATAGGAGTCCTTATGGGAAAACTTCAAAGGAAAGAGTTCTGAAAGGGGAGACTAAATATACACAGGTTGAAAGTGGAGTCTGATGCTGCTGCTGTCAGTAAAGCTATTTGGCCTTCTCACAGAGCTTCTCTGGAGACATGCCAAGGCATTCACCTGCTGTTTAACACCTAGCTAACCCTGCAAGGGAAATAATGAAGCCTATTCAGCCATATGTTTCTCAAAGCAAAGGCCGAATACCCCTAAATGTCCTGTTTAGCTGAAGTTAGATAGTTTCTCAGACCATGGCTTGGACTTCGATGCAAAAGAAAACAAAGCAGGTAAGTGTGAATGGTTTGCAAAGCAATAAATTTCAGATTCTGACAAACACCAGGTGCCAGTGAAAGACCTGCATTCTCAAATTCATAAACTAGTTGATGTCCTGTGTGAGAGCAAATGCCTACCTTGAAGGAAAGGTGTGAATGAGCCATGCAAAACTTTGAGCTGCTGAGCTGATCTCAGAAGCACAAAGCAAGACCAATGGACTTAAAGAGCACCTCAAGTTTTGTTACCTGAATTTTAGCCTCCGCAGCTGAAAGTGCAGAGCTTTCAGTAATTTGAAGTTAATTTATGTATGCTATAGTCCCCAGATCCCAGGTACCAGCTCCTTACTGACTGCAGCTCCTTTATTGAGGACAGAGGTAGGTGCTAGAGCAACCAGACTGCACCTCTCATATTGATGGATTTACACAATAGGAATAGAGCATTTGGGATCCCAAGCAACAGGGATTGGTGATTTGTGCAGTAGGATGATATGTATTTGTTGGCAACACCTGTATGACTGACAGGAAACCTGTGGAAATAGAATATGAGCATTGCAAGGGTACAATGAGGACAAGAAGCAGGAGGTCTTACACTTTAGGAGGATTATAACCATCTTTATCCACCCAATTCACAGCCCCATTGTTCTTAATGTGTGGAAAACAGGTAACAAGCAATGGTGACAAAAATGTCCAACAGGATGTATGTATCAAGTAAGTTTTCCTTGGGTCTACCCCAGGCAGGTATTCAATGTTCTTGTTAACCACTTGGATGACGAAAGAGTGAATGTGTTTATTGCACCATTAGTGTTGTATGAGCTGCAAGGTTTGACGTGCTAGAAAGCAAGGTTAGAGTAATTTTTTAACATTGAAGAAAAGGTCTGGAAACACAAGGTTCAGTTTTCAGTGGTGAAAAATGCAAAACTCAAGACAAAAAATGGCAATCAAGTAATACAAATGCAGGGTGGGAAGTGATGGGCAATTGTAGCTCTGCAGAAGGGCATCTACAGGGAGGTGGTTTTGAAACCAGAGGTCCCAGTGGGACATGTGATCAGGTGGCTAACTCGAGACCTTGGGGGAAATTGCTTGTGCTCCACTGACACATCTTCAAATAATTTTTGTGCTCAGTTTTAGGCATCCCGACTTAAGAAGGGTGAAATATACATACAATTACATACATTGCAACTGGAGATCCGTAAGAGAAGAAAGAGATGAGGATGATCAGAAGGCTAGAAAATAAAGCTGATAAAGAAAAACCGAGACATGTAGAGTAATATGCTTGAGAGAGGATTAAAGGGAGGCTAGAGAAACAGTAGGAATGACAAGTTATGGGAATCTGCACAAAGGGACATGAAGATCAGACAGTTCTGGATGTCTTGGGTCACCCAGGGAGTCTGGAAAGTCTCTCCACCAAAACTTCGTTGTAAACACAGCCAACAAATAATCCTCACTAATAACTGTCATGGGGAAGAAGATGACCATGGCTTGTGTCTGAACCTCCTAGACCTTCCAAAATGTCACATGGGCACCACACAGTAGAGAAACAGTGTCAAAGTTTTTAATACTTCTGGAAGGATTGAGGGGATTAAATAAACAAAGAAAATATGCAAAGGTATCTTAATTTGGTCAGTCTTGAAGGCCGTGTGTCTAGACCCTCATCCAAAATCAGGGCCTTAAAAAACCACCAAAAATCAATTTTAGTGAGAAGAGCTTAGTTTTAACGGAAATAAAATTAGAACATTTCACTTTCTTAATTGGGAAAACTCTCAGCAACTAATTCAGACAGTCTGGAAATAGAAAGGTTGATTCAAATTTCTTCCCCAGCCCACTGTGTCTCTGCAGGCTCATCCTCGTGTCCACAGCTGGTTGCAGCCAACTCATTGACTTTTTGAGTAGCAGTGGATTTTTCCCAGTAGTCTCTAGTAAATTTGCCCTTTATTTCCACCCCTCTGGTGTTTGGATGTCTGATCTCTCCCTAGGCAACAGCAGCCTAAAGTCCTTTTCTTTCTAAAGGGTTGAAGCCAACCTCTTCACTTTTTAAAGGAACAGAGTATATCACTGTAAGCACCCAAGCAACACAAACACCATCCATCACACCTTCATAGTTGAAAGAATGCCAAATTAAGATGATGGTAAACAAGGACAATGAATTTCTACAGTGTAAGGCCAAAAGGAATCACTCCTGACATCTGGATAGCCTCTTAAATAACGTAGATACCAAATTTCTCTGAAATATTTTTTGTCTGACAAAAGCACTTTTCTTTCTCTTTTAAATACCTAAATTCCTAATTAAAACTTTCAGCTGAAAAACCTGTCCCATTTTTTGAAATTTTTGTTTCAATAGTTAGTTAGCCTTGCTGCTGAAAATCTGCAATATATTTCTGATCTTCACTTGTTGTTGTCTGGTTCCTGTGATATTTTCATCTGCCAGGCTTAAGAGACAAAGTCAAAGACGTGCTCACTCTGTGAGTCCTGACACTCTGGGACCAGAACATCTCCTAACTTCCTTTTTGGTAAGCCAACTATTTCGAGATTCTTAGTGTGGGACATGTTTTTGAAGTCATTACTCATCCCTGTGGCTCTGCCATGAACCCTTTGTACTTTACCAACATCTTTAATAGCACTGCAGAAATAGTTGCATTTGTGGCACATATTAAATAAGGGGGGGGGGGGGGGGGGGGGGGAGCTTCATTTCAACTTAATACTTCCCAATACATTTCTTAGGCTGTTTTGCTACTGGCATTACAGGAGGAACTTGCTTACACACCACCCATGTGTATCTTGTCACTAGTTCCTATTTAGTCTCTGTTGCCTGCTTTCTCACCCTGAGCTAACATACACTGTTGCACTTATCTAAACATTTAGATCTGATTGCAAAACCCACACTGCAATCTCCTCACAGTTCAGCAACTCTCCAATATTTGTCTTAGGAACGATTTAGAGTCTAGCCATTTTATTTATTTTTTTCTTAAGTAACTGGCAAAGTGTCAAATGTGTTAGATTTAAGCTTAACAGAATAGAAATGGAAAAAGCATTTCAATACTTGCTTCAAAATGTATAAAACTAAGGTAACTTTCAATTTGCATGTTTATGTTTCTGAATTTTCATCTTTTGTTTCTGGCAAGTTTTTGTGTTTGCAGATCTCTGCATGTATGCTGCTGTATACAAGGAGATAGCCCCAAATATTTTGATTGATCCTTTTGACAGAAATAATAGGGGTTTTTTGTCAAAGTCACACTTCAAAACAGGGCCCATATTGGTAGCATTTTGTTAGTGTTTTGTTTTGGTAGTGTCAAAACTTGCTAGTGACATTTTAATAAAGGAAACTGATTTTTCAGTTCGAGCAATTTTCAATGCTTATTTAGGATAAGTTTAGAAACCTTAAAACAGCTTAAAGCAGAATAAAAATATTTTAATCTCAATAAGGCCTCAAGATTGATTAAAAAGCCAATCAACCAAAGGAGCTTTCAAAATGTTTATTCCTGCAGGGTATTTCAAAGTTTGGTTTTTTTCATTTCATTCTTCTTTGAAACAGACTGTAGTTGACAGATTTCCTAGGACACAAAAAATACTGTGCCCAGCCAACACTTACATTTGAACCTCAGACAGTTTTCAAAGCGCTGTGGGCAGATCACAAGGACAACAAACCCCCGGATACTGCAAAACAGGAAGGAATTGTAAAACATGGCAGCAAAACAATGACTCATGCGGATGCCAAGCATTTGGGATGGTGTGATTCACACGCCTTATCGTGCCTGCTTGCAGAACAACACCGTCCCACCAGGGCAGAGGAGCTCAGCCGGCTGAGCACTTCCAGTTGCAAACAGGACACATCCGCCACCGGCAATTGCAAGTAACTCTCACAAAAGGAAAGCTCCATTGAGTGTGCGGTGCTCAGCCCTGTGAAACCTGCACCTCCACTCCCACCCTGTCTCTCTGGGGAGCCTTTCTGGCACCTTGCAGGGACACAGTCCCACAGATCTGTTCTGCTCTAAACATCAGGTGGTATGAAGACCCCACCGGATCCTTTTCCTCTTTCTTGCCTGAAGGCTGCCTATATAACCCTTCATTAGCTCACCTAAACCAAAGTAAACTTGGCAGATATTTTTTTCATCTGCAGGACCATCAGCCTTTCCCTTTCACATCTGCAGCCAGCATTTTGCATGGGCAAACAAGAAAACCAAGGGGCCCTGTCTAGATGGGAAAATCTGAACTGCTCCCATCATTGTGCGTGCTTTCTGTTATCTCCAGAACAACTGAAGGGGCTTGTTTTATTTTTTATTTTTGCCTTTCTTGTTTCAGGCTCCCTTTTCCATGCCACAGAGACACCACAATCATCTCTAAGTCTTCCCACGTATTCTCCCTTTCAGCAAAACAGGGGATCTGTTCTCCTTCCTGTTCCTCCTTGAGTTTTCAGCACAGACATCAGGTCCCCAGAGTAAAGACAATCATTGCCAAGGAGCAGTGAGGCAGAGGGGTTTTGTAAGACAATTCCTAGAGCAGAGCACATCTTCGTAGGGTTTGCAGAGCTCAGTACTGGGTGTGGAGAACATGCTGATACCAGCAAGGGGCAGGGAAAACAGCGGTCTTTTACAGACCATGTTATCAAGTTCAGTGCTGATGAGGAAGTGTGTGGGTGTCAAGAGATAGCAAAAGTTCCTCTTTTCACAGTTGGTCAATCCCACCAGCCTCATGAGACATAAGTGCCCCATTGATTTCGTATTTACTACAGAAGACCTACATGGTGCAATAGTGCTCAGTGCCAGAACCTCTCCTTGAAAGTTCTTCTCATCAGACCCAAAATGCTTCATCTGAAAATTTTGAGTCCACAACACACCTAGGTAGCCAAACCTGCTAATTTTTCTCTCTCTCTTTTTTTTTTTTGTGAGTGGCAATACAATTTCTTGTGTTTTCCACTGTCTTCAGACTGTGCTTCCTTCTCCTTCTTTCAGTGTTCCTGTGCCCACAGAAATCTGTGACAATGTCCCATTAGTATTGTCACCTGCTAGAAGTAATTTCAAAAAATCATGCAACTGGCAGCTCCATGAACTATTGCACCAGGTAAGCAACAAGCCTAGAGACCCACTTCTGAGACCCTCCCCTGTGGATCACTGCAAATTTTGGTTTCTGATGCATGCTTTTTCAGCTCAAAGAAAAAAGTAATCCTGAAGTAAATAACTAAAGTGCACTGTCAGACCATACACATTTCTACACATGCAAATAATTGCTGAAAGTTAACAATATTTGCTGAGTCTCAAAAGAACCATCTTTCACATAATTATCTTGCAAGCATCTTTAGAAACTGTCTTCTTCTTTTCTTCCTGTAAAAGCTTTGCATTAATCCAAATATTTAGATGTTGGCAATGACTGAAACTTCCCCAAATGTGAAGTTTTTCTTTAGGAAGACAAAATTACTGATTCAGATAAATTTTGGAACAATAGATCAGCTCAAGACTCAGACCACACTTGCACAACTGACTTTCCAAATCTTCTTCTGCTGGAACAAGAAAATAATGCAATAAAAGGTATTAAAGTAAAATTAAGCAAATATCTATAAAAACAATGCATTTCCATCACGTTAAGTTTGGCTGATCATCTGACTGCATGCATATGTCTAAAGAGCTTCCTAATTAGTTATAAGTGTTTCGAAAGTGTTGTCATGCAGCTCCCTTTTCCATGAATAGATGGGCCCATGGGTGTGGTAAGTGATCACTTCCAAGGAAATAGCTCATGCTTTTCAGAACACAGGTAGTTTCAGAAGCATTACAGATTAATTTGGGGTCTACTTGTGTCTCACTGTAAGACTCAGAGAAAAACCTTAATTCAGGCACAAAGGAAACCAAGGACAATGCCAAAAAACATCCTGTTAATTCACATAGTTTATACTTAGAGATGGGTCTACCTTTTTGAGGGCTTTTTTTGATTTTACAAATACACCTCAGAGCAATAGATATTGGAATATGTTGGATGTTTTGACAGTAAAACAAAAGCAAAAGTCAGCAAAATTTATTAAGAAGCATTGTCCCTGAAATTTCCAGATGAAAACAAACATCTGTCTTTCTTGGCAATTTGTGCTGAGACTTATTCTCATTATATAAGTGTATTAAATTGTTAACCATTTGTAACCACTGTGTGCCCTCTAGAAAACACAGGTATAAGAAGCCCTTGGGGATTAATAGGTGCTTAGATTGGCACAAAACCAGTACAACAGCATCAGGATCTCTACTAATCTGTATCAGATTCAGTTCTGGACGGCACAGTATTTTATGCTGTCACACTTGCTCTTGTGATCAGACAAGGTGAGTGTCTTCAAGCAATATTTTTAAACTTGACCGTGTCTAGGATGTAGCATGGTAGCCTCTGACTCAAACTGCGTTTTCCTTACAAAATCAAGGTTTACCAGTAGTTGAGGATGAATAGGCTCACTGAGAAATGATTTTTGTTAAAAAATCCTAATTTTTTGTAAAAAACAAACATAAAGAATCCCACAGTCTGGTAATTGGCTCATCATACTCTGCACCAGGCTTTCCACAGCCGCTAGGCTTCTGACTAGAACTAATTTCTCCCTCAGTATTTGCATCCCGTATTAAAATCTGTCTCACCTTCTTCTAACCAAGTCTCTCATCAATCTCCATCACTGCTTTGAAACCATAGTGCCTCATCCCAGCATGGAGAGGGACAGGAGATGGAGATGTGGTGGGAGCTGTTTATCCAGGCATAGTTTCCAATATCTGTGTGCCTGTTGCTGGTACAGTGATGGGTGTGCTGCCTTGTGCAAGAGACACAGACACGCCCTTCCCCTTAGCATCCACTTCACACTGCACCTGAGATTTTGTAAATTGAGCTTTGTTGAATTTGCAAGGTTATCCTGCCTGAAAGCAGCTCCCAGAAATCAGTTTTCTGTTTAAGACCGTGGAGTAAATGATGGTCATTATAACAAAATTAGTAACCACAACAACCACTTCTCTGACTAACCATCCACAGAAAAGTGTGTTTATCGAACACCTGCCTGTTTCTAGCTGCTGAAATAGATGGAGTGCTCTTCCTTACCACTGTGGATTCTCAGAAGTGTTGTTCATTGTACTACTACACAAAGGGTGTGTCATCTCAAACATCTGTGTTTGGAGGAAAAAAGACATATGTTGAGCTGAGTTCAGCTCTCTTCTGCCAACTGGCTTTTCTTGGATGAAACTTGGAGTTGAATATAGACCTGGATAGACACAAAGAAAATCAAGAACAAGTCAAGACATGTCAGCAATACACAGAATTTCTGTGACTGGAACACTTGTGTGACCAGACAGCGAGTACAGCAGGGAGGAAAGTCAAGAAAACACTAACTAGCTAGCTCTCACACTGAATAGAAAGTATAACGTGCCCTATTCAAATTTAATTCATTCAGACAAATGCATTGTTGCACTCAGTGTATCTCATGGGTGTAGTTTTTATTGCTTTAGGAAACAATATTGTACATGCTTTCTTCCTCTTCCTATGTTTTGGATTTACAACCTATTTTGGATTTAAAGAGGGTCCTGGGATTTTTCTTCCTGTTACTCACTATAATTAAATAGTGTTTATATACTTCTGAGTGGAAAGTTTTCAAAATTATTTTTTCCTTTCATTATCAATCGTTAGGTTTTTTGGGTTTTTTCTTTCATGACTCAGTCCTTTCTTTGCAGACATCTTGTTGCTCCTTCCTAGCTTGCATGATAGGCTAAACTTTCACACCAAAACTTTTGGCAATTGCTCTTTATAACTTGTTTTGTTTTATTTTCCCTGCACAAGCGCCTTCTTCCTTGGCCCATAAAGTCAGTTCCGTCAGCCTGTAGATTCTATCCATAAGCACCTCTGACCTCTGACTTAGTTTCTGTTCCAGACAGAAATTTTGTTTCCTTTTTCATCTTCTGGATT
The DNA here is from genome assembly GCA_014706295.1 of Lycocorax pyrrhopterus obiensis. NCBI lineage: Eukaryota > Metazoa > Chordata > Aves > Passeriformes > Paradisaeidae > Lycocorax > Lycocorax pyrrhopterus. The sequence goes on along the minus strand of JACSVZ010000014.1, from coordinate 45,896,063 downwards.
GTCTGACATACTTCTCAACTGTTGTTAGTATAATTACCACCTTCCATATCATATATTATATCTCTGGTTTATTCTGCTCTGAATATATAAGCCATTGCTTCCTTTGTTCTCTTTTCATTTAGTCCATTGACCTCCATCCCCTCTCAACTGTTGGGGCCTAAAGTCTTAATCTGAGTACTGTTAATGAAGAGTAAATACAAACAGCTCAGGTTACTTAACTCTCAAACTCAAGCCTGCATGCATTTTGCGTTTTTGTTACACCCTATTAATTTTGGAAAAGGCTCATATGGTGAAAATCATAGGCAACCTCAGCAGTACAGAATTTTTGCTTAGATCATTCAGTCATTAAATATTTAAATTTCCAAATTTGCATGATCTTTTTCATTCTCTTGTTTTAAAAAAGAATGTAAGACTGGGGATCATGATCCATGGAGTATTCTTGCTTAAGTTCAATGACCAGCAGGAAAACATTGTTTAGTTACTAGGTAGGGGAAAACATTTTTAACTGAAGAACACTAATTATTTGGCTGTTTATGCCAACAGAACTCGAAGTTCAACACATGGGGAAGGGAATTCCTTGAGATTTCAGACAACAGGACCCCAGTGAAAAGTATGATGTCAGCACAGAATCTTCAGTTCTTCCTAAAAGACCATGTGCCCAGAGACAGAATCAAGAAAATCCCAAACTTGCAATAAAAGCCTTCTGAAGTCAGAGGGAGACAAAAACTCATTATATATCATAAAGAAAAATATATAGCAAAATTATCTAAAAATAAGTGTTTTGTAAGCTAAATCACAGGATGCTACTAAAAATCCCCAAACTATTCTCATTTCCCTTTTCATTGCCTGTTTATAGGATCATTCCTTTACAATTTTTGAGGGCTTAGCAGATCTTTTGCATATATTGAATTTCCTCTCTCCTCCTGACTCTTTTTTTCCACTGAAACCTCTGGATACTTGTCTCTCAATAATGATACAAACGGATGTAGCCACCCACAGCCTTGCGGTCAGTCCTTCAGAGTCATTCTTGTCTTTTATGAATGCCTACATGTTATGACCCCTTTCCAATCCCATTTCCTAGCTGACTGCAATGCCTAATTAGAGGGGCACTGCTAATATGAGCCAAGGAGAAATTACGAACATGCAAGCAAGAGAAAAACTGTGGTTGGTACCAAAAATCAGAAGCTGCAATGTTGATAGCTGAAGTGCTAACAGGAGAAAAAAAAGTTTTCCCTACAGATTTTCTATATGCAGATGTTTATCTTGTTTGGCCTTACATATCTCAGCTTCACATTGCTCAGATGTTTGTTTAGGCTGTGTCACCTACCAGTGGAAGATTTGATTAGTTCATCTAGTGGTAATGAAAATCCAATCTACTAATTTATGATTTAAAATGTACTCTGTCCCACCAACACAGATGGGAGCAGCAAGCTAAGCTTTTAATGCCTTTGAAAGAGAGGCCCATCCAGTTGAAACTAATAAGTTCATAAAGCTTGATAAATGAATCATGGTCACTCATTACATGTGGATTAATTTTGTACCTACTTCATTAATTGAAGACCATAAAGAACTAGAAATGGCTGGGGAAATGCATAGAGGCTGTCCTCCCAAACCACGCAGTCTTTGGTCAAGGCCAAATAGGGGCAGGCTGCGGTAGCATATGCTGATGTGATACCAGTGTGCTGCATAAATGCTGCTGCTGACACTGGGGTGAGACTTCAAAAAGCAGAGGTGAGAGTGCCGTGTACTGTTTGCTGCCTCACTGAGCCACCAGTCACTCTTCACCGCAACATGATCTTGGCCTAGGCTTGTGCCACCACAGCAGCAGAGGGCACCTGCTCTCACCTCCAGAAGTTTCTCTTGAAAATTCCCAAATCTCTACAAAAGAGAGGTCTCAGATGCAGAGATTAAAGCTGAAAGCCTTGTGCATTTAGACAAAACAAGAATATCGAGTCAGTAAGTTTCTCACTATACAATGTTCACCTCAAGTACTCGAAGACGCAAAGTCCCAGACCACATCATGGATCCTCCTTTTGAACAAACAGGCTCTGCTTCAGCCCCTTGAGCCTCTGGCAGGTGAAACACAGCAAAAGGAAGATTCAAATGTCCTGCACTTCCCAGTTCACCAAGGCCTGAACAAAGTGGGTGCTTTGTGAGACATTCATACCTTTTGTGATTGAGAGCATGCACAAAGACAGCTGTTGTGGAAATTCCCTTATTTCTTGCCAGGAATTGCTGTGATGGCACCACAGGCATTGCAAGTCTAGAGGAGGAAATGTGTGCTAAAGTACTGTGGAAAATCCACGTCCTCCTACCCAAAGGCAGGATGATACCTAGCTGGCAGAGGGAAGGGTCAGGGCTGTGGGTGAAGGGTAGGTGTCCCTGCAGAAGCAGCAGCAGTAGGTATCTCTGCAGCATTCTCAAAAGACTGTCTGTTCTAGACAAACTGACTTTGCTGGAGTGAGGATGGTGTTCTTGACGTTGAGAAAGCTGAGGAACAGCTTATGTGCGGTTCATGGGAAGTCCTAAAAGCAAGCGGGAGAGTATTTGAACCAGGCACTTGCTTACAAAGGTACAGATGAAACAGAGCTGGCAGGAATTCAGGTTGTGCATGGTTGATGCATAATCCCTGACTGCATGGTAATCATATTATTTGTGTTACAGAACCACATAGCAGTCATGGTTGGCACTAACTTACCATTGCACTGGGTGTTACTACATATTGTCTGGATACTACGAAAGGAGATGATAGTACTGTTAATATATTCTTGTGGATGATCAAACACTTGCAAAAACCAAAGTGAACACAAGAAGTGTTTGTTCAAATAAACTGCATAGTTTCACACATGTGCCATTCCTAACATTGGCAAGTTTCTATTTGAGACACTCATAGGAGGAATTTCCTTTTTCTGTGTGAGAGTACCACAGCCAAAATAAAGGTCTGCGGACGCAGTATGAATTCAGATTTAGATGGCTCGCATCTACATTTTATGTGTAATCTACTCCGGCAGAATGTCTCTACATGGCTAGGACATTTTGAAGTATTATAAATAGTGTAATTGTAATGTTGACTATTCTTTGCATGTAAATAATTAATAAAGTCTTAATTTGACAGTCAGTTTTCTGTATGTTTTATTACATGCTATGCAGTGTACTAGCACTGAAATCAGAAAAGATAACAGAAGTGAAATAGATGCATTTATAAATTTTTTTCTACATGCCATGTGGCAAAATTAATGCCATGTTTCGGTTATGTTTTCTGAAGTACCCTACTTCTTCATCTCCTTCCTCAGTGTTGATGTGCCAGTAGCATTCTGTGTGAATGGCTTTGACCTTAACTTCCGTTATTTTGCTTTGATTTTATAGAAAGAAAAGAAACAGCCACTTTAAGGACTGTGGTTGTACGGGGGCACGGAACATCAATGCTTACAGGTCATCAATTTTGTACCATTTCTCAGACCTGAAACACCTGAGGTGATAAAGACTCACTATGCTTTAAAAAGCTAAGATGGGGTGTCGTGTTATGCAAGAACTAGTACTGCTTTTATTTTGAACCTTTCTAATTTGTTCCTCATACCTTTAAAAATTATCTTCTCACTCTGGCACTCTGAAATCCAATAATCTGTTTCTAGTCAAACAACTTGAAATTCCAGTTAATTCACACATGTTGCAGCTTAGCTTCTTGATAATTTCAAATAGCTTGAACAATTAATTCCTCCAAGCACTCCAGATGAACTCCAACTTTCTGAAAAAAACCTCTTACTTCTTGAAGGGTTTCTTGTTTTTTGGTTTTTGGTGGGGGTTTTTTGGTTTGGTTTGGTTTTTGGTTTGTTTTTTTTTTTTTTTTTTTTTTTTTTTTTTGGTTGGTTGGTTGGTTGGTTTTGGTTTTGGTTTTTTAAGTTAAAAGATACACCTGTAAGAGAAGGGATACTCAGTTTGAAATGTGTCCTCTTTTGCTTCCCCGCTGGCAGACAGGGGTTTAACCACAGTTACTCATACTGTTACCTCCTGTGACTCTCCCCAATCTGGCTTGGAAACAATTGCTGCAAACATGCTCCAGCATGCCTTTCAACAGACCAGATCATCAACCTGAGCCAGTGTGGGAATATCACACCTCCTCTAGGAGCAGCCTCCCTTTCCCACGCACTCTTGCACACAACCCAAGCCCCACCCTAGCACAGAGAAAGTCTTAGCTCTGGAGAGACCACTGCGTTCCACAACCCCAGGCTGCTTCAAGAGGTGACAGCTGGGATTTCTCCCAATTAGAGGGTGCTGCCACTGCTCTTGGAGAAACCATAATGAGACCAAAGCTGCAGCGTTCTTCCATGGGCAGTCATAGGAGGCTTAAAATTCCCAGTCGTTTGGAAAGAGTCAGCCTTCTGAAGAATGAATTGTCTTGGTTCTCCTGACCAGCTTTTAGTTTATGTAAAACAGAACAACTCTCCAGAAGAAAAGGAGTGAGGTCTTGGAAGAAACCCAGGATCTGCAAGATGTTTTGAGTCACTTTCCCGGTTGCTTATTGCTGCTCTGTGTTTGTGCCTTTTTGGGCACTTACCAAGTAAATACCTCCTTTTTAAACTGTAAATCTCAGGAGAGAAATAGTTTCTGTCTCCAAATCAAGTTTTCAACATAGAATACAAATTCCCAAACCTAGTTAGGACAAAAGGTCCTAAAAGTAAGAAAAATATTTAAAAGCAAAAATTTTGAAATTCCAAATGTCATAATGAATTTTGGTTTAATTTTGAACATAGACTTACTCTCTATAATAATCAATATCTAAATGATTGATCACAGACTTAATTCTAAATGATCTTTGAATTAAAATTATTTCAGAAATAAAAGTTAGAATTTTTTAAATTATCAATTAAAAAGAAAATTAAAGAATATTGACAGGAAAAATTTTCTTATAAATAATCTTTTCAAATGGAAAGCTTTGATTAGAATACAGCTTTTTACAAAGGATTATCCTCCTCAAAAAACATCAACCAGATCAATTTACCAATAAAATTAGACTTGAGAAAATGCACAGTGTAGACACTTTCACACTTCATAAGCAGTTTGAGACTCCTTCTGACACAAATCTTTACTCTTGCTGAAAAACTGGGACTTTTTCTTTATTGTGACTCAAAATAACACCCTCTGCTGTGGTCAAATAGGGAGAACAGTATCAATCATTTTGTTCTCAATATTGGTGTCACTTACGCAAGAGTATTATAAAAATCCCTTATTGAGGGAGTGGTGAGGAGAAAGAGAGATAGAAATGCTAACTGTGGAAGTTCTCAGGATGAAAGTCTGAAGAATTTCCATGGGGTTTTGTTGTGGGAATACACATCTGAGCAGCACACTGTCAGTGGAATATATATATAGACCTGTATTCCAGGACATGCCTGTCTTTATTGTTGTTTTATATAAAACCAGGGATATAGTCTTTAAAACTCTTATCTGCTTGTTTCTTGGTTATAGTTATAAATTCCTCTGTCACTGAGGACATATCACACAATTCACAATGAATCAGATGGAAAAAGATTAGGCAAACATTTCTATTTATTACAATAACCTTGAATTCCACTGAACTTTATGACAGATTAAATAATAAATGGTACTCACCTTTGTCCTTTAACTCATCAAATTAGAGACTGCTTTTAAACCTATAACCAGTGTTTCCTGGAGAAATCTCTTTTACCTCTGTACAGCAGCACGGCTGCCAAGCACTGGCTATTGGACCTCGCCGCCGTGCTGTCAGAAGCACTGGTGCCTTGCAGGAATGCAGACTGTGGGTAGGTAGTGGGGAAGGGTCTGGGGCTGACATTCTCAACCTCACTGCTGAGGACAAGCCAGAGCATTTGGGGATACATCTTCTGGAGCAGGGCACACAGGGGAGTTTCAGTGAGAGAAGGGAAATTCCCAGTGTCAGGTCATCTGGCACTGAGCGTTGTTACCCATCGCTGGCCTCGTCCCAGGGCGTCACTGCCCCGTGGGCTGTTTGCTCACACCACAAGCAGGCTGCTGGGAGCAAGCTGCTCACAGTGTGCACAGGGAGGGTGGAGAGAGCTGCTGCTACACAGCACACAGGGGCTCAGAGGGGTTATGGGGTCAGCTGGCCACCTAACGTAGGATCATAACGTGTTTGGGTTTTTTACGGAAGCCAGAGAACTTTACTTTTGTCGTGTGCTACGGAGTGGTAGAGGGCAAGGACACTGGGGAACTTGCTGTTTATTTTGAAGGTCTGTATTAGGTTTCCCACAGCTGAAAGATATGCAGCTTAGTTTCTGTGGTCCCTTAGTTCTTGGTTTTTCTGTATTCAAGTAAGTAGGAGAGGGGAGAGGAAGTCTAGGAATAATTCTCCCCTTCAGCTCTTTGATTTACAAAACTTGAGTTCCTGGTCCTCAAAGAGAGAACTGGTCAGGTCAAGCAGAGGCACACTGCCATCCACCCACACAGACTTCATTTGGTAGTTTTGGGTTTGTTTGGGGTTTTTTTTTTCGCATGCACAGCAGTATTAGTTTTTATAGCCAGAGGAAAGAAAAGAGAAAGCAAATGGCCTGAGTAAAAATTTATGAGATAGTGTCAAAAGACTTTTAAAAATTCAAATCCCAAAACTTCCACTCCCTTATCTTTGAGATTAAACAATTCATGTAACTTACAGTAGCTCATCTTTTACCATTAAAATGAAGCAGTAAAATCAAATCTCCGTAACACGCATTGAGAGTCCTCTGCTTGATAACTGCAGAAGCACTGAAACTCCTGATAAACAAGTATCTGTTTTCAATGAGTCTCGAGTTCAGGCTTACTAGGAAGTAAAGTTTCCCCTTACACAGGATGAAATAAGGAAATCATCAGTTACCCTAGCAACCCTTTAAAAAAAAGCATGTGCACCTATCCAAAGGGCAACTAATCTAATTATAAATTATTGTTAAGGTTACATGAACGACAGTAGCAAGAGGAAGCCATGATTCATTATTTTAGTCTATGGGAAACAGTATGGGAAACATTGCGCTCCTGCACGGGCTGTTCTACCGCTGTGCTCTGCAGACCATCTGCCAAGGGCTCCTACTTAACTCCCAGGACTGACCAAAATGCATTTACTGAAAAATCTGTCCTAGGCTCACTGGAAGTCCAACTCTTCACCTCTCCTGGCTCACAGATTTCTCACACCAGAGAGACTGGAGCCCAAAGTAGGCATTCTCTTGTGCAATCCTGTATATTGCTCCTGGCATAAAATTTTCAAGAGCACTCAAGCATTGTTCAGGGCTGCCTACCCTTAAAATCACCATCTGGCTTTTAAACATCCACATAGGTGATGGGCAGTGATATGTATTAATACCGCAGCTACCATTTGATAGCACTTAACTTACAGGGTGGTCCTAACTAGCACTTTGTGAAGGTTGGGTGTGTCAGACCAAGGAAAGTGTCCTGCCCAACCAGCACTTTTCTGAAAACACCATACGCTCCTCCTGAGCAATTTTACCCTCAATTTACCCCAAAGTCAGTGTGCGCGCTTTGGAGGTTGTGTGTCTTGGAGCAGAAGAGGACTCACCACAAACTCCAGCTTTCATCTTCGCTACATGTTTTACCAGAAAGATGAAGGCTTCACAAACGCCACTGTCTGAACGGTGGAGAGCAGACATGGTGAAATCCTGGGGTTGATGGCAAAGGGAAAGAATGCCAGGTTTCATGGATAAATTCTCTGGCACAAGAAGTGATCTGTACCCTTTGGCAGGAACATAGTTTTAAAAAGGTGAATCAGAACTTCAGTCTCATTGTTTTTAAGCATGATCCGTACTTAAGAGGAAGAAACACAGGAACTTACAGGTTGCATCTTCCTTAAACTGCTTCCTGTACTCATAAATTAATGCAAAAAATCCTTCCCTTGCCAGGTTGTTTAAATCAGCGAAAAGTCACTGTGAAATGAGCTGGACATCTTCACTCAGTTTTTCAACCCGATATTCCTGAAAAATCATGAACACAAATTGTGACCCTAATGGAGGGGGGGTGGACTTGAATGATGGCTTAGGTTTTATTTATAGTGCCATGACCTTCTGCTTTTCTGGGATAGCATGGGTTGTGTGAACCACCCTTGATTTCCAAGGTGCCAAGAGAGCCTGCCATTTCCTAAAGCAAACAGCAGCTGTGCCCACCCGTCAGCCTTGGGACCTCCACAGGGACCTCTATGCTGCTGAGCAGGGGGAGCATCCCAGCCACATCCCAGTGGGATGCTGAATGTACTCACCAGCCTCCACACACCCTGCTGTCCTCTAGAAGGAAATCCCAGAGGCTATGAGAGACAATGCCTTTCCCATATTGAAATGCCTCCAGCTGTGTGCTGGCTGTGGGTTTCCTATTTTGAGTGTCATTTGAAATCTGTCCATGTATTGTCTTGGCACATACACTACAGACTGCCAGATTTGCTTCAGGAGATTCTGTTTGGGCTCAGGCTGGGAAAAAATTTTCTGGGAAATCCCTGGAATCCTGCCAGGTTTGCTGTATCACATAAGCATAGCCACGTGCAGCATTTGGTTAGAAGCTGTGAGAACATCTATTGAGATGGAGAAGCTGAGAGGATGACTTCCCATTTCCTTCACCTGGAATTGAAATGTTTTCACCTGAGCAAAATGAAGGCTTGTGTGATAAGGTAGAACTTTGTGCTGATGTAGTAGAATTTTGCATTGGTTTTCACAAGTGCTCATAGACAACAAGACATCATCCTGTAAAATGCACTTCAGAGGAATGAAACTAAACAAGGCATAAAAGTAGTATGTTCATCTGTCTCCAGAAAAAGGCAGAAGGGTGTGTTGGTAAGAGCCTAAAAAAGAAACCTGGACTGTGAAGGATCTGGTGATTTTTAGTTTCAGTGGCTTGGGAACTACTTCTTTCATTCATGTCCCACTCCTGGAAGGCAATTTTGACACCTCCTCCCAACTTTGGGTTTCTGTAGCACCACGAAGACCATGCTCCTCCAAAAGCAGCCTCCCAAATGTCAGTGAAAAAGAGAGTGACAAACTCCTTGTGCAGCACAGGCAAGGATACCGCTGGCATTACTCTTGATCTCAGGAGTCATCCAAGTCATTAAAGGATACTTTAGACTTCTCTGGCATCATCTGAATAAAGAGCTGCAAATAGTTTCTCTGAGCAGAGTATCAGTCTTGCTTCACCAAGATATTTATTATGCAACATAAAAAATGGGAAACGGAGGTGGGGGGAGTTGCAAGGTCACACAGGAAACGTGCAGCCCAGCTGGAAATAAAAACATGCGTCTCCTGACTACTGTGACCAACAAGCCCTTTCCTTTCTGCAACAACAAAGGCTACGCTGAAAAATGTCTTTCGCTTCTCTGACAGCACAAGAGCATTTTATATGCAGGAACTTAAGTGATTTATCATTGTTAACATCATCATCATCATCATCATTATTCTGTTCTTTTAAGAAAGCTGTTCAGAAAGTGCTCAAAAATGGAAAATTTTAGTTCTAGGTCATTTTGTCTCTGCCTTAAACTTCTGTGCAAATAAGTTGTTGGAGGTATTTTTCAGTATTTTTTGGTTGTACTTCAAACAGCCAGATCTCTATTCCTTTCAACTTGTTTTAATCCTGTGCTCTGATCTCTCAAGGTTAGCAGTAGTTTAACTGATGGCCAGCAGGAGGAGAAACAGACCAATGTGTGATCCTCCACAAACAAAATACAGATAAAATGGTTTATGTGGAAAGATGGTACTAATGGGAGCTTGAGGTGGAATCACTCTTGCCAGCAGTTTTGCGTCAGAGTGCTGTTTGAGCTTCAGGGGACTGCTGGTGTGTCCACTAGTCCTCTAAAGCACAGCGTGGCCTGGTCTGCTCTATGTGGCTGTCAGACCTGTTAGGCTGCGCACACATCCTCCACTTGACCCTTCTGGGTTTGCGAAGTGCGTGTTAAGGAGCAAATGTATAAAAGAGTCACCACACCTCGACACACAAGTTTTATTGTTCCTCTTCCTAAACCCACTTGGAGGTGCTACGATGCCTCAGGTAGCATGCCATAACTACTGATCCCCCTCTGCCCAAGTAGCGTGAGATAAAAGGACCTGGGGGAGGAAAGCTGCAGGAAACTGCATGTTTTCAAGTGCACAAAAGTCCCTTAGGAGCTGAAAGACTTGAGACTTTCACCGAGATTGGCACCCTTGGTTTTGCGTAGGCCGCTGTGATTCAACCACGAATGCCAGTGGTTGTACAATGTGCTGCTGTATAGGAGCATAAACAGCAAATTCCTTTAAAAGGGTGTGGCCAGGCAACAGAGATGGGGGTTGCTTGTTTGTCTTGTTAGGCCTGCAGAAGTTAGGGCCAGGTGAAACCCTGCAGAGGCACAGAGATCCCCCACCTTTTCCAGCATTTGCCAAGCATGGCTGGGATGGGAAAACGTGACAGCCTATGAGGTGAGGGTGAGAGACCCCATCCAGAGGGAACTGGCAGTGAGTCAACAGCACCCCTGCTCTCATTCAAGATCCTTCCAAAACCTCAAATGTGCACGATGCAGTGCATTCTTTAGCAGAAACAGGACCTTTTTCATCTGTGACAACAGTGTTGGGTCAGCAGGAATTGGTCTTAAAAATAGGTGTTACTTTTAGGGTTACCAGTTTCCTTCAGTGTAGGGTTGGAGTGTTTTTTTTAGTTGTTTCACACTGGGTTAGCTTTCTGTGGCAAGAAAAAAAATTAATGGGACAAGGAGATATATCATAGTAAAATCAGTCTGGAGACTCCAGCACAGGCCACAGAAGTACACCCTGAAACTGCTGTACAAAATCAAAGTACGAACATGCACTGGGATGAAAAGTCAGATATTCACTTGTGAACCTAGCAGATGAAACATTTATTTTGAGTAGTAATAAAGAAGACGTGATGCTGAGATGTGAGAATAAATGTAGTGTCCCCAATGCCTTGTCTGACTCACTGACATTCTCTTCAAACAAGAGTATTTGCTGCAGAAGTGTATTTATACTAAAATAATATTGAGAGTGATGTGACATTTCACACCATGTAGTAATATGCAGCATTAAGCCAATAAATGACTTTTAAAGACAAGAATAATGGAGCAATGTCATGAGAAAGGAAGTGAGAAAAAGCATACGCCCTGATCCACATCTAAAGGCTTTTCTGCAAGACAGACTTGGGCTTGCATGTTTACCAGTATGCTTCTCATGTCTCAGGTTTTGGTTCTGCTTCTACGCACAGCAATGCTGCTGAGCCACTGCTGAGCATCTCAGTGACCATATCACAAAGTGCCAGTCCTTAAACTACAGTCCCTTCGATGTTAGCACCCTGAAAGTCTCAAGTCTTTTGCTGTATCACACATATTCGTAGCAGAAAATATGGCATGCAGCCATTATGACTCAAAAACAAGGAGGAAATGATAAATTAGTGTAACTTTTAATATATGCCAATGGTCACAGCCATCACACGGGCACATCTCGTTTCAGATTTATCTCCAGGATACAGTCAACAATCCTTTCCCTTTGCCGTGAGAAGGATAAAGCACAGCTGATCCCTGCTTCATTGCCAGTGGCACCTGGGTTGACAGAGTCACAGAAGAGGTTCCCTCTCTGTGGACTGTAGCAATGACAACTCCTGACTTACTTTTCCTTCGTGCTGCTCTCAGCATCATAACCACCTAAAAATTTTTCCTTCCCCTTGCAAGGAAAGCAGGAATAATGTCAGTCTGTCTTAGCTGTGGGCATTTTCCCAAAGCCTGTTCTCTTATCCAGTCCTCTCTGCTCCCTCTTGAGCCTAAGCAAAGCAGAATGAAGCTTCATGAAGCTTCATCAGCCTCATTTATATTACTTTGCTACCACAGAGACCTCACCTGAGGTGTCTAAAAGGGAATGGTACAGTCTTCTTACGAAGATGAGTTTCAGACAATCTCTAAACATTGATAAGGAAATTGTTCATTGTTCCTTCTTCTCTAGCTGGAGTATACCCAGCATGTGGTTTGAAACACTTATTGGAGAAATGTTGATGGAATTCAGCACAAAGTATTCTTTTTTTCTTATTAAGTCTGTTTGGCATTTTCCATTTGTCTAGGCAGGTGAATCTGCTTTTCTTAACAGGTGTAACTATGTTAAAAGCAAAAGTCCAGCATCACTGTAAGTAGATAAAATGTGTACCTTCATCTGTCCACCCGACTGCATTGTCAAAGAGTACTTTAATTCTCTAGGTGTGAGGCACAGATCCTAGGGCAGCACTGCTGTTAGCTGAAGAGAAAACCACCCTTTTAGCAAAAGACATTATTTCAACAGCAAAGCTAATTTCTGTACCTGTAAATTTAATCAAATTAATTTGATCTGATATATTTAAAACAGTTCTGCCAAAATATTTGCTCAAATGTATTCTTATCTGTTAGAACTTGCACAAAAGAATTCATTTTCCTCTAAATTTGCTCTCCAAAGAAGTTGAGTTGCTTTAGCTGAAGTAATTCGCCATTAAAAAGTAATCACAGTATAATTTAGATTGGAAGACTTTATAGGCAGTCTGCTCCAGCTCCCACTTTGAAACAGCTCCAGTTAGATCACATTGTGCCAGGACTTTGTTCATTTAAGGTTTGAATATCTCCAAGGACTACCCTGGACTTTGTTCCAAAGTTGTTAACATCATCATGTTACTGAAGTTTTTCCTCATACCTAATGGAGTTTTCCCACATTCCAGCATATGCCTGTTACCTCTTAACCTGTTGCTGTGCATCCCTGAGCAGAACCTGTACCTTCCCACCAGGCAGTAACCACAGGCTGGTCTCCCCTTTCCCTCCTCTTCACGAGGCTGAACGAGCTCATTGATCTCCACTTCCTGCATATGCCCCGTGTCCCAGCCATCACAGGGGACCTTCCACTACACTCCTTCCTGTATGTCAGCATTTGTTCTCTGCTGTGAGCCCAGGATAGCGCACCAGGAGTGGTCTCACCACTGCTGAGAACCTGTGAAGGATCCCTTCCCCTTGCTTGTGCAATGTTTTGTTGCATGGGTGCACTTCTGCCTCCTGGCCAAATTGCGTCCCACTAGGATCCCAGGGAATTTTCTGGAGAGGTGTTGCCAGTTGGTTGGCACCAGCCTGTCCTACTGCAGGGCTTTGTCCATTCCAGTGGACCACCTTTACAGTGTTTGCTCAACAAAACCTGTGAGGTTCCCATCAGCCAGTTTCTCCAGCCTGTCCTGTTTGAACAGTAGCCCTACCTTTCTGCACATTTTGGCACAAGCCCACATTTGGTGTCATCTACAAATACACCAAGAGGGCTGCAGTCCAACCCATCATCCAGGTCATTAATGAAGGCACTAAACTGTACTGGTCCCACTGCTAGTCCTTGAAACATACCACTTCTAACTGGGCCTCATGCTGCCATCACCACCCTTTGAACCTGGCAGTCCAACCAGTTTTCCATGCATTTCATGGTGTACATACCCTATATCTCACTGGTTTGGCTACAAGGAGTCTGTGGGAGACCATGCCAAAGGCCTTGCTTAAATGTAGAACTTCTTTCCCCCTTACGCCACTGTAGAAAGCAATCAAGTTGGTTGAGCACCATTTGTTCCTGGTACATCTGTCTGACTGGCCTGTTCCCAGTCACCTTCTTGTCCTTTCGATGGCTGGAAAATTCCAGGAGGAATTTTTCTATCACCTTTCAAGGAACTGAGCTTTGGCTGACCAGTGTGTCCCTGCATCCTCCACCTTGCCCATCTTGAAAATCCATCCAACATTTGCCTCTGTGTTGTCATCATCAGGAATCTAAGTAATCTAAGATGGCAGAGATGAAGTTGGTAGAGATGAAGATGGTAGAGAACACACTTGTAATGGCACTGGCCAGCTCCTTCCTTCCTTGGGTGTACCCCAGCTGGTCACACGGACCTACGTGATTTTAATTGCTTCATGCTTCACTCACATGAGTTGGGCTAATACACTCACTGGGCTGCCTGGCCCGACAACAAACCTTTAGGGTGAAAAGTGAGCTCAGTCCTCCTGGGGGGAATAATCCAGGGTGGATGATTCATTCTGAAATTGTTATTCCTTGGCCAAGTAACTGATTAACAAGCTCCTCTAATGGGAGCTTAATTACTGAACAGGGCTAAGCACCCATGTACAAGTGAGACATTTTTTTCTTTTGGAGATTATTGAAACTTGAGATTTGCAGGAATTTAATTAATGTAAGGCCTGTTGAAGTCAGTATGTTGGTAGCAATGTGATCTGTGTATGCACTATTGGATTTATCACTTCATCTAGCAAATTCCTTTGAAAGAAATTATGAGCTTGGTTTGTGAAATCTTTTTTTTTTTAGTAAGTCTGTAGGAAAGCATCTTACTTAGTCTAGAAATGATAATTGCATTCTCCATAATGGAATGTGATCCTTTTCTGTTGGGATGTCTTCTATTTTAGAGCCCTGAAGTTTGAAAGAATAGCAGTGGCAAAATCTTAATGTATCGGCACAGGTTTTTCCCAAATACTTGTGCTGGGAGCAAGTGAGTCCTACAAGCACACATGCCTACATGCAAAGTACAACAGATCAATAAAGCGGCATATGAGTCACACCTAAATAATTGTCTGTCCTTTATATCAGCTAAAGGCCATCTCAAGTTGAACACTAAAAATTCGTGTGGTTTTCTGCCTCCTTTAATGTTATCAAGATGGGATTTTAAACACTTTGTTCTATTTTTACCATATGATGTGCTATGGAGAGCATTGATGTCTTGCTATCCCAGACAACAAAACAGATAAAAAGGATTTTTCTTATTGCAAATGCTTCATACATTCCTGAAATTTCCCCCCTTCTTACCACAGTGTTTTATTTGGCAATTGAGAAGTATGAAAAGAATGCTTATAAAGCCATTGTTTGTCAATCAGGAAGCCAATGGATCTTATTAAACTTCTTTAAAAGGTATCCTAAATTCTAAATGTAGAAGTCTAACAAATAAACATTGCCACTGACTTACAAGGTTAGCAAAACTGATGAAATACTGCCAGTAGTTTTAAACTAAAGGAGTATAATTTCAATGGATCGATGTTAAAAAAAAAAGAAAAAAGAAAAATAACAAAAGAAAATTGATAATACACCTTTCATTTGGAAAAGAGGACATTTTTTTTGTCATAAAACTAGCTCGCTGTAAGATGCAGCTGAGTTCTGTTGAGATATGGGTACATGTCCATTCTCATATCATGGAAGACCAATGTCCTCTGGTTTGTTCACCTTCAGGCTATCCACCAAAACAAGGATATGATATGATCTCCGCTCTGATCTCACATCTCTTAGATGTAGGAAACAAGAAGCGCTGTAGCTTACAAGACTATCTGAAGCAAAGTGCAAAACTGAGTCGTATTGTTGTAATTCCTGAAACACTGCTTTAAATTATCTTTCCTAGTACAAGGCAGTGGGGGCACACTCCAGGAAGGAGGCTAGCTTTAAAATGAATGTGAACACTGAACATCTATGACAAAGTGACGCTTAATCTGTGTTTTGAAACACCTTCCTGTATATAAACCTATCTGATTGTAATCTTTTTCTCACAGATGGGAGACACAAATTGCTGGTAAACTCAGTGCAGAGTCAATATCCAAAAGCTCATGAACTATTGACTCACTCTGCCCTACCTCTCTCCTTAGCCTTAATCAAACAGTTTTATTGTCCTATCCGAAACTATTTAAATCATCAAGATTAAATCACACTGAATTATTGCCCCATACACTTAGGTATAAAACTTGTGGTAGGACTTGGATCGTCCCTGTGGGCCCCTTCCAAATCAAGTTATTCTATGATCTCTAGACACCACAGTTGTTTTCACTAAGGTATCCTGCAGATCAAACCTACATACAGGTGTCTCTATCTCATGTGAGAGCAGGCAAAATCCAGCTCTGCAGAACAAGGGTAGGTGTTTAACAGCCACATTCACTATGTCACTCTTGAAATCAGTCATGAGCTCCCTTTGATAAGGGTGGGCTAGAATGTCACCATAGGGAAAATTTCCTAAATTTTCAGGATGTAAGTTTACTCTGCCTTCTTGTACTCATCTGTTTACTGTCTTCAAAGGTGCACATTAATCGCAAAACAAACTTTTAGACAGCTTGATTCATAGCTGCAATCCTGGAGTTTAACAAGTTTCTGCATATAGATGAAAGAATCTATCTTGACTCACCTGTCTCCTGGTTCAGTTTTACACGAATTTACCTTAAAAATACTTTGCTTCCCGTAAGTCAACTTCAGTCTGTAAAGTAATTGCCAAAACAGTAAATACTGGGCTCCATAATAGATCCTTTTCTAAACAGTAAGTTTAGATATGAAGAAGAACTTCAGGCTCTGAGGAAAATGTGAAGGAATTACTGCCTATCTCATTTTTGTACATGCTGCACTTAACATGGAATTATTTGACCCTATTATCTCCTCCTCTATGCTGACAAAGTGTAATGAAATATTTAAATGCTCTTAGTAACAGAACTTAGCAAGAATGTGTAAGAATTAAGAAGACCTGAGACATGAATGATTTTTTAAAGGAGGCATACAAAAAATTGTGGGCTACATCTTAAAATAGGATGAAAAAATTCTGTTTCAAATTTTTATAGTTTAAACCAGAAGACATTTTCATGAACCAGAACTGGGGGAATGGGGAGAGGATGGAAGGGAGGAAAAGATGAACTGAGATCCTTCAAAACAAAGCTGCTAAATGCTGTATTACAAAGAGAAAGATATATGTGTTATTTCACTCTACATTCTTTCTATAGGATATCAGTCCTACAGAAAACTTAAGTCTTGATTAGATTCTAAAGCAGTGGGATGCACACACCAGTGCTGCCATGACACTGCATTAAGAATATCAGTGCTACTTGCAATGCTTTTTTTGCTTGACTCGGAATTATTGCTGTGGTGGGAAAAAATTATTTATTCTTTTAAAACTTTAACTAGTGACTCTGCAGCCTCTATAATACCTCATTCAGGAAACAAAAGAGAAGAAACTTATTTAAAATTAAGTATGTAAATTGTACTGCCAAAAATGGTTAATTAATCTTGACAAAATTCTCTCATAGCTTTTCTACAGTGCTCAGGTTTTTTATGAGATTCTAATTCTCCACTCTGAGTCACCTCACAATTTTCTTGGAGTACAGGATAATTATGTTATTATATATTAATCTGAATGCTTAAAAAAGATGTCACCTTCTCAAAAATTTTTGTAACAGGCTTGGCTATTGAAAACTTCTGATATTCGGGTGCTCCTATTCTGCTCCCACACATAAGGCACGTTTTAACTAGAATATCAGGTGTTATGAGAATAACTTTAACACATTTAAGCCCAGTATGGGCTGTCTTTCTGAAGGTAGTCATCACATTGCAGGACACAGTCTAAAAGTGAGGACAAAGAAGCTTTTGCCTATGCAGCTGTCCCTGAGCTGTCAACATGCAGGATGCAGTGAAGCATTGCCTCTCTCTCACACTGTCTTGCAGTCAGAATACCAGTGCCCTCGCTCCTCGTGTCAACACTTACACCTATTGTGAACACATCCAGCTCAGTTTTCAGCTGCCTCCTCCTTTTGTTGTTTTCCCTAATCCTTAGCATCTTACTGTATCTCTGCCATTCCTCCTTGGCTGTGGGTAAGGCTTGTTCTTCTATCTATCTATCCCCATGAAAAAAATCTGTTTGTCTTGGGGTGACTTTTTGATGCTGTATCTCCTATCACCTGCTCTATGCCCAGACATGAATCCTGTGCCTTTCTGTGTCTTTAAGGCAGACCCGAGGGCGGTGGGGGGGGAGGAAGGCGATGGAATTCCTTCATCGGCTGTGTTCAAAAACAGAGACAACTCTCTTGCTTCTCCTCAGCTCTCGGCTCTCTGCAGCAGGGAAGAGGGTTGCATTCTCTTGCTTTTTAGCTAGCTTCTTGTTCATTAGCTGAAGCAAGGAGTTTCCTGGGACTTAGGCTTCTTCTTCTTCTTCTTCTTCTTCTCTTCTGGACTGTTCAGCAACACCAGAACATCATGGGGAGGTCTTCCACTCCGGCCTAGGGGGCCCAAGCCGCACCCCAGCTCCAGAGAGAGCAGAGCCATCACCTACAAAGAACTCTGAAACTACCTAGGTTTTCTTCACAGCAAGAGGTTCTATTATTTATCATTAGTCAGTCTTTTTTTTTTTTTTTGGTGCCTGCACGCCCCCTGCTTGTTAAATAAATAATGTTTTTTTCACTTTCCTCCGAGGAATTATTTTTTCCCGAACCTGGTGGGGGAGGGGCTGCTGAAACCTGCTTTCTATCAGAGGATGTTTCCTCCAATTTGTCTCAAACTGGGATGCTGTTTTAGTATTTTGTTCCATCTGATACCTGGAGAAAGGTGGTGAAAAAACTTCAGCCACTTAAGAGACAAAATCTCTGGAAACACCCTGACTTCTCTATTGAGTGTTAAACCACAAGGTATTTTAGACAGCAGAAATGCACCCACCCATCTTCAGAGGACCAGCAAGAGAAATTCAGACTTAATTACTGACAAATATATAGTAATCTCCTGTCTGAGATTAGGTAGAGCGTGCAACTGAGGAACAAGTGCAGTCCCCAGCTATGCATTGCTGCCCCATGTTCTTACCAAATGCAGCCAGCTTCAGGTATTGAAGTTAAGCAGCAGTCGTGCTGGTAAGAGCTGTACTGTGTTACTGCTCTTTGTTGGCTCAGCTGTCAAATAGATCAGCTTTGGAGAAGGTAATCATTGGACACAGTGAGTCTCAGAGCCTCTGTGCTTATTAGGAGGGAAAATGACCTCACACAGTGAAGCAACATATGGTCATAGTTCTGTCCTGAAAGGCTTCAGAAGAGCCACAGTCCTGCCTTGGCTCTTCCTGCTTCCAGCCTTATATGAGACACCCATGGAACCACTTGCTCTGATCTAGGGAGGCCGTGGAACAGACATTTCTTTGCTGCAAGTAGACAGGGAAGTGGCTCTGAACAGCTGAGCTGCACTGCTCTTCCTGACAGCAGTGATATGTTCTCTGCTATTTCATACATTACAGTACAGCAAATAATTAAATGTATGCTGCCATTTATTACTATAATCTACCAGACTGTTCATGACAGTAAATTGTCAGTGTCCATAGGCTGGGTAGAAGTTACCTGTTTTTACCACGGCTCTCATTTGATCAGCCAGGCTGATCTCTGGTTTCTGGCCTAATGGCCAACTTTTTGATCATCTATTAAAAATCATTTACTCAGCTATTGTCTTCCTCTCACCTTGTAACCAGGTGTCACACTCATACACTAACCTCAGCTGTTCATAAGACACAAATCAAAACAACTCTAAGCTAGTCAATTTTCAAAGCTTAGCTACTGCCTTCAGGCACTGCCTTTCTTTAGCTGATGATCACTGCTCCTTGAAATCAGCTGCTTCGTGTCAAGTTATTTCCCATTTAAACTCTGCCTTTAAACATTGATGATTCAACTTCTGTTCTGAAGTCTTTCTCTCCTCCAAGACACTGCTGAGACCCTTGAGAATTCTGTGTTAACAGCCACCATGACCTACATGAAGACAAGCCCATCTTTGCTATTTCAACAAAGTACAACCATAACCCTCTGCCTCCAAAAAGAGTCGGCCAATGACATTTGCTAGGATTGTAGGATTCCAGCTTTTCCCTCATCCCTGTTAAAAATAGGTGCAGGGACCCTTCAAACTGCATACCAGCTTGGTGCATACTGCCAAGATCTCACTCAAGATCCCTTTACAGCCCTGGCCAGAACAAAATAATAATGGTAGGCAAATGTTGGATGTGTTACGAAAATGATTAACAGGAAAAAAAAGGGGTCTTGTATTCTATATCAAAGTGATGTGGAAAACAGGCCTGGGCCTGTTGAAGTCTAGTATGTATAAACTATTTTTCTTAAATAAGGATAGACTTCAAGTCTTCACATCTTAAAATGAATTGTTCTAGTGCTGGACAAATTAGTCTATCTTAACAGCTTTACTGCAGTGAGGCAGCTGCCTGCCTGGTTAAGACGCAACAGGGCAGGTTTCCCAACACTGTTTCTGGTAGAGTATGCCCAGAAGTATTTCAGAAAATTCTAAAAGGAGGTGTGCAGTCTATGTGTGGGTGAGAGACTGACAGCTCTCATTAGGTCATGGGATATACCCAAGAACATCTGATGCCTGAATAAATTTGGAGCGACTAGAAGACTTGTAAAAAAAAGGAAAATACAACAGGTTATAACAAGTCATCTCCTATTCAGCTCTTCTTTTTTTTTTTTCAGTTTTGAAACATAGAGATTTGTAATCCCATTACGTATGTTGTAAATAAAATTCCAAGCCGTAATGTACTAAATGTGTGACTTAGAGACAAACCTCTTCACTTCCCTGATATTCTTCTCTTTTTAAATTTTTTTAAAATTTAAAGGATGGAAGAACACAGCATCTTTTTCTTTATCACTTTCTGAGAAGTTACCCTCCAAACCAGATGCATGTGTGTAGAAATACTGGTATACGTATTTTTTATGATCTCACTGTATTATTAAATCCAGCAACTTAAATTTAAGAATAATTCGGCAAGCTAGAATCAGTTAACATTTATGTCAACTTTCTTTTTGCATTATGTAAATTTAGAAAAAGGCACATAGGCATTTTCTTCCTCTTTCAAATAGACACTGCTTCTCTGGGAAAACATAGTTTGAGACTGGAACACTGTGCAGGGAGAAGGCGTTTGTTAAGGCCAATGCAGCCTGTTCAAGTGGTCTGCTTTCCATAAAGTATATGTGAAAAAGTTGCCCACACAGGCTTCTCCATTTCAAGTCATTCTATGTTGTCATTCATCACTGTGGATAAAAGGGAAAATAACCCCAGGAATGCCATTAACAGTGTGTGTGCAGGCAGGGCAGTGCTGAAGAAGGGTAGTGGCAGGATTGGTGCTGAAACTGTGCCAATTTTGCCGGTAGTGAATGACTCAAAGAAATCTATGGTGTGCTCAATGTAATAATCTTTTTAGACCTTGTACTAATGACCAGAACATTGCCCTGTCACAAGGCTAAGCAGAACAGATTTTATCACAAGGCTATTTCATTGTATGATAAAAGTCCTGCCTTTCAAAGATGAAATAACCTCCAGTTAGTCCTGCAGTATGTGTGCTGGTTAAAAGGTCAAGACTGTGATTGACTACAGAGGCTGAAGGGTGTGATTCAGACCAAAGTGTACCAAGAGCTTGCAAACTAAGGTAGCATTCATGCTGCCTTGTATTTTTGCTTGGAGACAGGTTTACTTTCAACTTTCCACCTACCTCTAGGTATGCAGTTACTTCACTTCCACAGACATACAACTTGTTGTCATCTTTTTGTGTGGCCAGTTGCAGACTTCCACTTTTAAGCAAAGTTCTAAATGTATGGCTGATAACATCCTGGGAGAGGGGGCCCAACAACTAAAACCAGTAGAGATCATTGATACTATAGGTGTAGGATTTGTAATTGGACAGTCAGAGCTAGCACATAAAATTATTTTAATTATACTTCAAATGAACTATGGACTGGTTTAAGGCAAACAAAGTGTTGGGTAGAATGTGTATCTAGTTTTATTTTTTACTTGTTCTAATGGGGTAATGGAAAATGCACTTGTGTGCAGGTTTCTACTGGGGTAGAGTTTACTTCACAGTGGTTAGAACAGGGCTGTGTTTTGGATTTGGGCTGAACACAGGGCTGATAATATAGACATGTTTTATTTACTGCTAAGCAGGGCTTACACAGAGCCAAGGCCTTTTCTGCTTCTTGTACTGCCAAGCTGGTGAGGAAGACTGGGGTGCATGGGAGGCTGGGAGGAGAGACAGCCAGGGCAGGAGATCCAAACTGGCCACAGGTGTATTCCAGACCATTTGACATCCTGCTCAGTATTTCAAGCTGGGCGCAAGAAGGAGGAGGGAGGGGACGTTTGGAGTGATGGCATTTGTCTTCCCAAGTCACTGTGAGGCGTGAGGGGACCCTGCTGTCGTGAAGATGCAAAACACCTGCCTGCCCTTGGGAAATGGTGAATGAGTTCTTTGTTTTTCTTTGCTTGTGCGTGTCGGTTTTGCATTCCCTATGCAACTGAATTGATCTCAACCTGTGAGTTTTCCAGCTTTTACCCTTACAGTTCTCTCCCTGATCCCACCGGTGGGGCAGTGAGCAAAAAAGGTGCTTGCCAAGTGTGTGGTGCTTGGTTGCTGGCTGGAGTGAAACCATGACAACTTGAAAATCCTTGTCTTCTGGTCCCAACTTCCACTTTTAAATCCTTTCACCACTTGTTGCCTAGTTTACAGCAGATTGGGAGTTTTCAGTCAACTGGAGAAAGCCAGGTCACAGAAACTTCCTGCTGAAATTCATATACCACCTCTTCCTTCAGGCAAGAGACAAGAACAATGCATCCCAATGAGCAAGAAATCAGGCAAAGAAGGCAAGAAACCACCATGGATGAATAAGGAACTCCTGTCGTTACTCAAGTGTAAACAGGAAATGCGATAGAAAGCAATAAAAGGCAATAGAAGGCAACAGAAGCAGGGTCAGACCCCTTGGAATGAACACAGAGAGGTTGTCAGAGTAAGCAGAAATAAGATGAGGAAGGCCAAGGCCATATATCTGTCCAGGGATGTCACGGAGAACAAGAAGGCCTTCTTTAAACACATCAGGAACAAAAGGAAAACTAGGGAGAGCGTGGTCTTGTTACTATATGGAAGAGGGACCCTGGTAACAGAGGATGCAGAGAAAGCAGAGTTATCGAACACCTTCTTTACATTGGTCTTCACTACGACCAGGCATCAGGAATCTCTGACCCAGGAGACCAGAGTAAAGGAATGTTGAAAGGAAGACATTCCCTTGGTCAATGAGGATTGGGTAAGAGAATATGTAGGCAAATCTAACATCCACAAGTCCATGGGCCCTAATGGAATGCACCTCAAGTGCTGGGAGAGCAGGCACCCCATTCTGTAAGTCATCTCTATCCACATGGATGACAAGACGATGATCAGGAGTAGTCAGCATGGATTAAATAAAGGTGAACCATGCTTTACCAACCTGATTGTCTTCTGCAATGAAACAACTTCCTGAGTGGATGAGGGGAGAGCAGTGGATATGGTCTACCTTGACTTCAGCAAGGCTTTCGACTCTGTCTTTCACAGCATCCTCATAGGCAAACTCAGGAAGTGTGGACTGGATGAGTGGACAATTAGAACTGGATGAATGAGGGTCACAATCACTCGCACAGGGTCAAGTTAGAGGCCTGTCACTGGTATTGTCTCCCAAGGTTCCATACTGGGCCCAGCATTGTTTGCTTTATCCATCAAGGACTTGGGTAGAGGGCAGATGCCTCCTCAGCAAGTTCACTGATGACCCAAAGCTGGGAGGAGTGGCCAATACCCCAGAGGGCTCTGCAGCCCTTCAGAGCGACCTCGACAGGCTGGAGAGATTGGCAGAGAGAAACTGTCTGAAATTCAACATACAGGCAGGCACCAGCACAGGCTGGGTGCTGAGCTGCTGGAAAGCAGCTCTGTGGAAAAGGACCTGGGGGTGCTGGTGAAACACAAGCTGTCCATGAGCCAGCAGTGTGCCCTGGGGGCCAATGGAATCCTGGGATGCATTGGGAAGAGCATCACCAGCAGGTCAAAGGAGGTGATCCTGCCCCTCCGCTAGGCCCTGGTGAGGCTGCGTTTGGAGTTCTGTGTCCAGTTTTGGGCTCCCCAGTTCAAGATAGACAAGGATGTACTGGAGCAGGTCCATTGGAGGGCAAGAAAGATGATTAAGTGACTGGACCACCTTTCTTATGAGGAGCGGCTGGTCGAGCTGGGTCTGCTCAGACTCAAAAAGAGACAACTGAGAGGGGTCCTCATCAACGTCTGTACGTATCCGAAGGGAGGGTGCCAAGAGGATGGAGCCAGGTAATGAGCAAGGACAAGAGGCAATGGGCAGAAACTGATGCACAGAAGTTCAACCTGAACATGAGGAAGAATTTCTTTACTGTGCAGATGACTGTGCACTAGAACAGATGGTCCAGAGAGGGTGTAGAGTCTCCCTCACTGGAGATATTCAAGAACAATCTGGCTGCAATCCTGTGCCAAATGCTCTGGAATGACCCTGCTTGAGCAGGGAGGTTGAACCAGATGACCCTTCCAATTTTACTCTTTCTGTGGTTCTGTGATTCTGCAAAGATAAGCCACTCCTTTAGGTCTAAAGTGGGTTCCTGCTTCTGCACAAAAAGCCCTGTAGTATTTGGCAGAGGGGAAATTAAATTGTAAAATTTTGACACAGGATAAAAAATGCTTTCCTCAAAATGCCTAATCAGAGTGCACCTGTCTTGTAACTTAACTTTTGTCAGTATTGAAGTTATCTAGGGTTCTCTGACTTGACAGACTTAAAAGAAATTACGTGTCTAAACAGACAACGAATAGTGTTGTGACTGAAGAAAACAAAGAAAAATCTCATTTGCAGCACCTTGTATTAAATACACTTTCATCAGAATGAGTTTATGTGATGAATTTGTACCACTTGGTGTTTTCAGTTCAGAGGAGTCCTAACATGTAGCTTTTCATACAGCTTTACCCTCAGACAGCACTAATGACAGGAGTCTGACAGCCCCTTGAGTCACTCTAGTGCTCATTCGCACCATCAAGTCACATCTTTAATACGTGTTCTCTGTTGATTCATGCCCACAGGATGGGCATGTGAGACACCTGCACATCTCTGGAAGAAACCAGCCTTCCAGCTTTACGCACAAAGCCCAACTGAGCAGCCTCTGAAGCTATTCCCTTGAAACAGTTCCACTGGTTAAGAAGTGCTACTGCTGCTTCCTGCTCCCAGTAACCAGTTTCTATATCTCTTGGATCAGAATGAATTCTCTTTCCAGAAGAACCCAGTCAGTGCTACCACTTACGTAGAGTTTACAAAGTCTGTTTTCCCTGGGAGAAAGACTCCAAGAGCGGCCCCATCCAGAACACAGTATCACAGTGAGCAGGAGAAGACCTCACCCCTCCAGGTACTGCTTAATGTCCTGGTCAGAAATCGTGTCCTCCTGCCCGTCATCCATGTTTAATCAATTCCTGTTTGTGGGATGGGAATCCTCTCAGAGTAACACCTCTTGAAAACCACCTCATATAATGGACTAGAACCAAGTCACATTCTAGATACTTCCCAAAAATTTCAAGTTCATAGAATTTAGTAGATGATGGATTTTGTTAAAGACCACTACCAACTTAGAGAACTGTAACTGTTTCTTGAATTTGGTGGAACAGGTACATGAAACAACTGAAAGGCTCTTTCTGATTGCATGCCATCGGAATTTTCCATCAGGTACTGAGCCACTGTATAAGGAAAGGAAGTATTGTAGACAGCAGCAGCAGCTAGAACAGCTGGCTGTCTGGTTAATCCCTTTTGTTCATGCCCTTTTCAGGAATGAGCAGGAAGTAAACACGCTCTGTGTTCAGACTCATCATTTACTAGAGATCAAAGATAAAATAATCTAATCTTCCATTAATGCCAAACATGCCTAAAAATTACGCTTTTGCACACCCCAGGGCCAGAAGAGCAGGCCACACTTTTACCATATAAGGGTCATTCATTCACGAATAGGCTTCAGAATTTAAGGAAAAAGACGAAATGGTGCCTCACTCAGCGCATCCTATTATTTTCAGCGGAATGTTTTCCCTCCCAGCAATTCTGCCCTGAAAGGTAGTGAGCTGACTCATGCTGTCTGGCCAGACAGGGACACAATGCTATCAAGCAATGGGTGGAGAGCAGAGAATTAAAAACTATGTGTTTTAATGGATGTTTGCCAGTATTGGTATTGTACCTGGTTCAAGGAAAAACATCTAGTAACAAACTTAACTAACTGCTTGTCTGGACCAAATGCAATTCTCAAACATTGTCCTCTGATGCCAAGGGATAGAACTGTAAATCTGGACTCCATTCAAATACATAAAATATCTCCTTCCTAGTGGCCGAGCAAACAACCCTTTTTGTTTATACACCAACTAACACATATGGCTGGAAAGGGTTACTGAAGGCAAGTGAAAGACCTGGCCTATGGTACACAAAATCCACAGCTGAATTTTGTAACCAAGACCCTTCCTATTCCTTAATGAAAAAAACCCCAGATTTTAGCTACATTAGTGGTCTTGCACTTGGTGCTGAAAGCAGCTCTTTAGTTCAGCTAGCTTATCACTGAAAAACTAGTCATAAAACTGTACCCAGCACAATAACAATGGAATTTACCAGAAATCACGTGTGTACATTCAAGGGTATAAGCAAACACAAAATAAATATTTGTTCTTTACATCATATTTGTTCAAGTTGTTCTTTCCCCTTAAGCAGTTTGCAGAATTCTTATCTATTTTGTCTGGAGCAGCTTTATTGCTAAGAACACCTTCTAAGATGAATAGTAATGAACATATTTGGCTATAAAACTAATAAGAAAATATTTTAAAAACTAAAACCACATTTTTTACATTTGCCAGAATTTAAAAAAAAAATACAGAGATAAACAACAGAACAAGTTTTCAAGGAGTAAAGACGCATGGACACCATTGCACACCAATCCCACCTGCCTTAGGTGCCTTCCAGCCATTAGTTCATCTCTGTTCTAAGTGCAGTTACAACATCTAAAATATGATATGGCAGCTAAGACAAAAGAAGTGTCTGCAAGGTGTAATTCCATCAACAAACTTAAGAGCTCCATCCACACATGGTAACTCTACTCGTGGACAAACACAGAAGTTAATTTGATGGCAGCTCTCTGTTTCATTTATTGCTACTACTCTATGATCTGTATCCACCCGCACTAAGGACAAGGAAGGTGGAAGTACTTTTCTCTTCATGTATGCCTCCTATCTCGTAAATATAATTGCATTAAGTTGCTGTAGGTGCTATAAACATTGTGCAACTTTGTAAAAATTATGGGAATTATCTGCCATGGCCACACGTATAACCACAATGCCAAATACACTCTAGCCTTCTAGCTGTTATTTCTTTTTTCTCTAATTGTGACTCCTACAGATAATCAGGTTAACAGGATTCAAATGGTTTAGTCACCAGTGGAAAATATTTTCTAGTCCACACACAACAAACACAAATTCTTTGGGATATTTAAACCATTTTAGATACTCAATACTTCAACAGGAGACACAAGGTTTGTAAAAGAAACAAACCACCACTTTCAGAATATAAGCCTTGATTTTTAAGGAAATGGTTGGGGAAGGGGCATGGTGGGGAGGGAGAGAGGTAGAAAGAAAACTTGAAATGTTCTTACCTAGCTTCAAAATGACCCAGTTAGGAGTACAAGAGCTATATGCTGTTTTCTGCTCACACATCTCCTTCCCCAAGCCTTTGAGATCTATCACTTAACTAATCAGAGCAGCCCTTAAGAAGCAGTAATGTGCAAAAGTCCCTTGTGAAAGACATTGCAATTTACAATCAAGCATGCTGTTGCTGGGGAATGAAGAAAAGACTTCAACGGAAGATCAGCTTGGTTTGTTAAGTATTTTGGCAAGTTTTCTGCATCTGGTTTTCATTAGAGCCTTGCCACTGAGCTGTAAGAAAAAGATGATCAGACACCCACTCCCTTTTTGCTCTGTGACCAGGGGAGTCTACTTACAGAAAGAAGGAGAACCAGTTTTTGGAAAGCTGAATCACTTCACCTGTGCAGGTGGGAGTAAGGCTAAGGCACAAAGTTATCTCAGGCTGCACACGAAATGGCAAAAAATAAACCTTGTAAGTCACTATACGTGTCTTCTAGGTGAATGGTAATTAAAAGGCAGTGGGAAAAGATGCTTTAAAATGAGTGACAGGCAGAAGTGGTCAGGCTTAGGTAGGGGTATTTACTGTAAAGCCCCCATGACTTCCCACTTTTTAGAGAAAATATGGGAAAAAGTACCTTGAGAAAAAGCTTGACATCTGGTGAAGACAGTGAAAAAGTCAAAGGCTCACCTAGCTAGATAATGCCTTGGTGTGGTTATTCTTGAGTTATTGTAGTAGTGCTTCTCCCACTACTTTGTGGTCCATTATTGTTTTTTATGTCATAATAAGCCTGTATAAACTGAAACTTTTCGTAATTACTTTCTGACCTCTCTAACTCAAGAAGTCTTTCCAACAGTTCACATCAGTTCTCCCTCTTGCTCATTTGTCCTAAACTTCCGTGTAAAAAAAACCCAAACCCAACCCAAAAACCAAACCACTTGAAAACCTTCTTAGGAATGCAGGTACATTCCTTCTATTGAATTCAAAATCTCCCTGTGGTATAGACGGTCTTTTTGGACCTGAATTGTGCAGCACCTTGCATTGTCACATTCTAATACATGGCTAATGGTCCTAAATATGATAATTAAAATGTAACTAGTGCATAACTTAAATGGAAATTTTTCACTTCCTTTAACAACATATAATGATAACAATGTACAAAGTACAACAGTAATAGTGTCCCACCAATTTCTTTTTTATATGTGCATAATTAAGAAAACTTGCAAAAATGGGATGGTAACATTTGGACTTTTAAAAGCACATAAAACCCCATTCAATTTTGTGTACGGAACAAATGGAAAGTGAATTATTTATTTTTAAAATGTAGCTATTTTTAATTCCAAATCATTTTCATGAAATGAAATGAATAGTCAAGGTTGGAAGGGACCTCTGGAATTAATTTATGTCACCGATTGAAGCAGGTCCAGTTAGATCAGGCTGTTTGGAGATTTGTCAAGTCAAATTTTAGTTTCTCCAGGGTCAGTGACTTCAAAAACTCTCTTGGCCCTGCTTCAATGCCTGATCTCTCACATGGTTTTTCCTAATAGCTAACGGGATTTCCCATGTTCCAGGTCATGTTCCGTGCATGTCATCCTGTTGGTGTTCACCACTGAGAAGTGTTTGGGTCCATTTTCTCTGTTCCCTTACACAAGTCATTTATAGACAGGAAAAAGTTCTCTCCATCCTCTCCTCTTGCCCAGGCTGAACCAGCCCAGTGACCCCCACCTGCCCTTGAATGCCTTGTGCTCCAAACCTGACCCTCACAATGACCCTTCTCTGGACTTATCCAGGAAGAAATTCTTTACTGTGAGGGTGGTGAGGCACAGGAACAGGTTGCCCAGAGAAGCTGTGGATGCTCCATGTCTGGAAGTGTTCAAGACCTGGCTGGCTGGAGCTCTGAGGAACCTGGTCTAGAAGGAGGTGTCCCTGCCCATGTCAGGGGGGTTGGAACTAGATCATCTTTAAGGTCCCTTCCAACCCAAACCGTTCTATGATTCAGGTTCATGTGCACAGCAGTCCTTGCGCGTTGGTCGCCCCACCCAGCCTGGTATTATTACCATATTTCTAAGATTGCCATTCGTCTCATCACCTGTGTTGCCAATAGACACATTGACCAAAGCTGTGACACTTCCTCCTCACCTGTATCCCAGATTTTTGCTTAGTTGTTGCGGGCTTGGGAATGAGTAGTTTGTCTGCTGCTCACACAGAGCACAAGGTTTCAGCCTCCCCCATCTCAAGGCTCTCCAAAACGCTGTATGTCCCCCCATGTCCTCACTTCTCCCTGTACTCAGTGGCTTGGGCTTTTGCCTCTGCAGGATATCTAAAAAAACCTCGTGGAGGTCCTGTTCTTCCTCCCTAGTGCTACACAGTCTGCTCATCTCCTCTGACGCTCTTGAAATGACTTCTTCAAACATGGAATCTATGACTGAGATTCAAAACAGACACATTTTCCTCATCACCTTTACCACATGAACCTGAGTCAGTGGACTCAAAAAAATATTAGTATCATTTGGCAGTTTGACCTTGTCCAGGTGTGAGCATTTTAATACCTCCATGTGGCCTCAAAAGCCCATGTGTGACACACAATCCTGTGACTGCCTTCTGGAGAGGAGTCTCTCTGAATCCACAGCAACTGCCATGTGTCACAGTAGGAATTTCAAATACAGATTAAAGTTCACACCACAAATATTTCTAAAGCACTTCTGCCTTGAAGTTCATATGAAGACAACACTATTATGCTCTCTACAAGATGCTTGAGGTTTTTGTTGAGTGCAAATACCCTCAAGAGATGCTTCATTACTATTAAGCTTCTCATCTTAGACAAAAAGCAATAAAAGATGTGTGAAATATCCCATCGTAAGCGTAAACCAAATTCTGTTTTTAATGCCCTTCTGAAATGCAAATATCTCCTTGCTGCAGGGGTGGCTGTAACTTACTGTTCAGACATTAATAATCAGGCTGTGTTTGCCTGACTCCGAGGAACACAAACAAAAGGGCCTACACACCCTGGCAGAGTTACTGGCAGAATTACCCACCATGGCTCTGCGGATGAGCACTAGCCATTCGGATAGGTGAGTGTAAGGGCCACTCCTAAACATCATGCCTGCATGCAGAAATGATCCCTGTCCAGTCTGTAGCTTAGGGGCAGGGGAAAAGGTTCAAACAGTCAACAAGAGATTATTCAATGCAATAAAAGCAAAGCTCACAGTTCAAGCTCCTTCCTGTGCTCCCTCAGCCTGCAGTGAGCCGACACAGAGAAAGTAACTCTAATTCAGTTTATGGAACCAAGAAATGTTTTATCAGATAATAACCCAGATAGGCATTTTAATTCCAGTGCTTATCTTTATGACAGGTATACTGACTGACTGCAATAAATTTTAAATATTTAGAGGAAGGAAGGTCCTAAGAGTGATTACTGTATGGAATACCATGTTCTTCAGAACCTGAAAACCTGAAGGTCCAGCTATATCTCCCCAAAATTCAAGCAAGATATTTTTAAAGAATAATCCCTCTCCCTTCAGTTTCATTTGGAGTGAAGCAGAAAAGGAAAATCTGTTCGTCTGCTGCCCCTGAGTACCAGTTTCCAGAACCATTGTTCACTGAGAGTTTGCAGGTCTGGGCCCAGTCTCTCCCCATCTATCTCTGACCGGGAGACAAACCAAACTTCCCCATGCCTTAAGGGAAGGCTGTAAACAGTGGCTGATCATCTGCATCATCTCCTGCCAAAGTACATAGAAAAACAGTGACCTACAGTCCTGTCAAAAGAATTAACATTTCCTCTTCTGTCCCATAACAAGTAACCAAGGCAGATATCTAATCCAAACATTCCCCACTCATCTCTAGCCATCAGATGATCTGTTTTGTACAGCCATTTTCACTCTGCCTCCCTTTGCCTGTAAAGATCTAAGTTTCTCCTCCCTGAACAAAGAGCAGCTGACTGAGATGGCAGCTACGCTCAGGTCCGTGATGAACGAGACTAGGATGCTGCAGGCCTGGGCTAGGAGGAGAGCTTGGGGAAGGACGACCTGAAATGATATCGGATTTATGCAGAGGACAGCGTGCTTGGCTTTGTAGAACCTGCTCACATGCTGACTGTTGATAGGACACTGAATGAAGGTGTTCAAAGGGCAGTCCAGGACACAGTTGCTTTCATAGCTGTTGGGTCAGGGCTTATCACCTTCTCTATTCAGAAGAGTAGTATTGCATTCTTCTTTTTTGCCTTCTGTGATAATATTAAGAGTCAGGGTGATAAACTGTGTGGTTTCTGTGGGCTGTGTTACAAAGTTGAAGAGTTAAAATTAATGGGCTTGAGGAGGTGATTTGAAAATGCCACGTGAACAACCTGTTAGATTTTCACTCCCCACCCATAGTCACCTGCTTTCACAAACAGGCTGCCAGTGGTAACAGGCTACTTCATATTTCAAAAGGGTGTGTCATTAAAAACAACAAGAAAATCCTTCCTTGATCAGTTAACTGCAATTTCCATTATTTATTCACTGCCAAAACAGAGTAATGACTCATCTCCCATGCCAAGAGCCAACAACTTATTACAGTAATGAATTTCTTCTAGCACTGACACAGGGAGAATTTGGGACAACTTAAGTTAATCTCCTCCAGAAACATGGTTAAAACCAAATTTTTAATATTTTTACTCCTATCCTTGACACAAATGGAATATTGTCACTTCCCCAGACTTGCAGGAGTAATGAAAAAATAGGACCTCTCTGAAGGGGAGGGTAGGAGGAAAGATAAAAATCTCTTCTAATAACTTCAAGTGTAACAAGTCAGCTTCAGGTTGCCCTGGGTAGGCTTCTTAGTGAGACAATCTTCTGCTCAAAAAAATAACCTGTACAGACATTTCTGAGCAACCATTTCTATGCTCATTTTCCCAATACTAGGTCTTTTGTAAAAAGTTTGTCCAGTGACTATGAAACTGAGATTTCAATATTAAGCCAAAGCCATCCCCCATTTTCATTAAATTTAACAATTTCCAACCCCTGATATCGGGATGTGAGAGGATGGAGAAACACAGTTAAAAGGCTACCTTACCTATCATAACAAATCTCTTCAGAGATTTGTATCCTCACCTAAAAGGTAAATAAATAGCTATATTTTATGTGCTCAGTCAAGCACTTTAGTGTTATATGAATACGAAACAGAAGATATATTTTTGTCTTTACAAAAGTTTGAAAAACACTAAGAAAACAAGTCGAAAACAACAGGAAAACGGCATTAAGAAATAAATCAGTATTTCAAGAGAACCCCCAATATAACAGAAGCAAATTTCTGCCTTACTGTAAAGAATTCATTCACCCAAGAAGCAGAACTCTGACTGTGCCCCTAGTTTTTGGGAGTCTGAACTATGCTAAAGATTTACTTGATGTCTTCGGACATCTCCTCTATGTATCCTACCTCATAGGAAAAGGCAAGGGGCAGGTGGGGGCTCTCAGGTTTTTTTCAGGCACTTGCTGATGAGTTAGCTAGAGCTCTGTTTTCACCTTTTATTTAATATTAGTGAAAAAATAAGTGAAAATTCTGTGGCAGGAAAGGAGTTTGCTCTTATTCCATGCTTGCAAAACCCCAGGCTTCTGAACCTGGGAGATTTTGGCTCAGTAACATCAGACATGCTACTCAAGGCTGGACAATTTAAACCTAACCTCAAGTCAGATGCTGAGTGACCTAACGCTCCAGCATCTGGTCCTTAGAGTGAAATCCAAAAGGCCAGCAACAGCAAGAAAATGTCCCAGCGTATTGAACCAGAAGAGTGAATACTCAAGGAAGGAGGTACAACAAAACCAGCTGCTGTGCAGGAAACCACCTGCAGCTTGGCGAACACTGTAGAGAAAGGTGTGATTGCAATATCTCTCCTCTTTCAAAAGCACCTTTCAGGTTCCCAGCTGCAACTGGGCATCCTTGAAGACACAGAGCCCGTGGTCTTCCTCTGCAGATGAGAACTGGTCTTCAAAAAGAACTGATCCAAGCAGAAGTGGCCCCTGCAGAGAGCCTTCAGGCAAGGTGCTCTAGGGCTGATCCATATTTCCTTAT
This sequence comes from Lycocorax pyrrhopterus obiensis, assembly GCA_014706295.1. Taxonomy (NCBI): domain Eukaryota; kingdom Metazoa; phylum Chordata; class Aves; order Passeriformes; family Paradisaeidae; genus Lycocorax; species Lycocorax pyrrhopterus. The sequence continues at coordinate 45,862,825 of JACSVZ010000014.1, read as the reverse complement.
GCCACACAAACCATTTGTGGCAAAGGACTGTGGTAAAGCTAAGGCTTTACCTGAGGTGTTCAGCCCTCCTCTCCCTTTAAACAGGATGCTGACACAGCTGCCTGTGGAGATTAACTGAAATATCCCAAAGCTATGCATTAAACAGCACCAATTGATAGCAGTTTTTTGTGTCTGGTCTCCTGCCTTGACCACTCAAACCCATTGGTTTTGTGGTAGAAATTAGGTTAAAGTTTAACTGGTGTCCCAGCAGCTCTTACTGACATTGCAGCAGTATTGCCCTGAGCTTCCTGCACTTGGAGGAAGTTTTTCCCATCCTCAACAGAGACTCTGTATTTAACGGGGGGGATAATGTAGTTCCAAAAACAGAGGTGAACATTCATATTTAGGAGCAGCAGGACTTCCCCATATATCATTTCCAGGCCACAAAAGTAAGTATGTGATTTATGGGCAGGCAGAATGGTTAGACTGGATGGCAACTACTTATGATACTACACTAAGAAAATTAGAGGATATGAACCCTTTTCTGTGGGCTTATATTTTTCTTAGTGGATTCAACCTTAGTAGGTTGGTCCACCAACTCCTGGAAACATCAGCATACCCTTTTTAGCCATGCTCAAATTTTTTAGACCTGATAAAGCTATAAAATTCTAAGATAGGTTTTTGTTCAGTGTTTGTTTTTCTAAACACTTTCCTACTTAATACAGCCACATATTGTATTTATTACCATCTACTTTTTTGTTTTACCCACGCTTAATAGAATGGAGTAGGATCTTGCCAGTAATAGCAAACTTTACATGTTTGTCCTAGCATTTCTGCCAAATGTGCATAGAAGACTGTCTGACAGATGTCCAACGCATGCTGGTGGTCTATAACCACAATTTCTCAAATAATATGGAAAGAAATCTACTCTGGAATACCTTTGATATGTTAGCAAATAAAGTATTGATTCACTGGGATGACATAATAAGCATTCTTCAAATCAGGAACACAAACTTTCTGAAGAGTAAACAAAGATATCTGCTACTCTGTGCAGTGGGACCACATGGGTATCCCAAAATCTGATAATACCTTCTAAGTCTAGTCTGCAATGGTACCTCTATTTTTGTCTCTGTGGTGAAATGAATATGTTGTCTGCAGGAGAAGGATTCCTATGGCTAATGCAGTTGGCACTGTATGCATCCCCAACTTCCTGATGCTGCAAGCAACACCACCAGGAAACGCTCCTGCCTCTGCAGGTGAGTTTTCAGGGGTATTATACCACAGTGGTAGGAAGGAGTGGGCTGTGTCTCTGTTCCATACATCCTGCCTACTCAAGAGGTGACCTTCCTGGCTATTCCCTGACCGCACAAAGTTCACCAGGAAGTTGCCAACAGCAGTAATGGTAGGGTTCACTTTCACTAAATTCATAGTTCTTTTTCAAAACAGCCCGCTTTGGGTTTGTTCGGGGCTTTTTTTGTCTTTGCTGCCTTTCTTGTAAATAAAGGTTCTAATACCATTGCTAAATCTGAAAAGCAAACACAGGCATTTTTCACACATGATTTACTCATAACTGCTTCTTTCACATTGAGGTTCAACAGTCTTGCAGAGAAAAGTCCCAAAGGAATAAAATCTTTACTGTATGCTTCCAAACAGCTCTTTCTCCACCTTTCAAATTCTGGTGGGGTTTTTTTTAGTGCAGAACAGCTTTATAAAATTCAGTGGGTGTGAACTCCACCCAGATTTCATTACAACTCACCTTAAGCTCCATTAGGGAAAGAAACTCCTCAAGCAGCCTGTATCTGGCACATTGAACAAAGCTGGGTACAGAGACGTATTTCCAGAGATTGCAACACCCCTGATTCCCTTCTGATACCCACGTAGCTGCCTGTGACACACCTGTGCCCTGGAGCAGTAACCGTCCTGGGGAGCTGCGGGGATGCACCTCTGCCAAGAGCCCGTTCAGACTTATCTGCAGAATGACTGGGCAGAGTCACTCAGACCTCGTCAAAGTTCAAGTCTGTGTGAAAGTTTGAGAGAGCTGAGTGAGCCAGGAGGTTATGTGCAGACTGGAAAAGGAGATGGTTGTTATAAAACAGCCATCAAGGGGTTAACAGCACTGGCCAGCAATGTTTTTTGGGATAATGCCATGCTCTAACCTCCTTTCCTTCCTGTTCATTCAGTAGAAGTCTTCCTGCACACTATTAGGATGAAACAGAAATAAAAATAGCCTGTTCCCTGAAATTCTGTGGACAGGCTTCAGCTGGGCAGGGTTGGTTTTTAGGAGGTTTTTTTCAGGAAAAGGGGAGGGGCAGAGCGGGAGAAGGATTTTTCTGAGAAATCCCTTTGCAAGTCTTGCCACCTCAGGAAAAGGCAGCTGCCTGGCTATCTGGACTAAAGTCAGGGTGCTCCATGCTCACGGCCTGAATGCTTTGCCAGCCCATGCAAGAGTCTCGGTTTCTCTCGCTTGCACACCAGTCCCTGACAGCAGTCCACCAGAGAAACACCACCATTACGTGTAAAGCTATGACCCTATTCAAATCACAGAACAGAGACCAGTAACATTATTTGGGATGTTTCTCACCTTTAGCCATCTAAAAATCAGGAAATAAGGCTACGACAGCTGTTTTGGGTTCCTCTACATTTAGAGACAGTCACTTTCAGGAAGTAATTGTTCCCATTTGTCTTGAGCACTCATTTTAGGGTGATTCTAATTTTTCGCTAAGACTAGATTAATGAGCTTCCCAGTAACTGTCAGTTCTCACGTGTAAGTCCCACTCAGTTTAAAATAGCTATTTGAGGACTTCCTAAGAATTAGACACGTAACACTCATAAAGCTATAATCACAATCAAATGGTGGTGTCAATCCTTACTACTAATAAAAATATATCTGAAATATATTTTTATTTCAGTGTATGAATATTTAGGCTGTAGAGCCTAAATCTCACAAGAAGTTTGTCAGACCCATTAGCAAGGGTTAGAGCTCTATGTTACTTCTGCAAATACTACAGCAGTTGCAATCTAACTCTGGAAATCTCTGTCCAGTCCTGATATCTATGCTGCAGAGCACATTCTGGGGAAAAAAAAAAAAAAGCCACAAGGACAATCCTTAATCATGAAGATTTTCCTTTCAATAAGAGATAAACGAGAAATCTCACTGACTGCCACAACAAAAGCTTATAAAGTGATTTGATCACAGCCTGTCAGGAGCTACATTTGGGGCACATTTCCGATACTATCTGCTTCTTTCTTCCAATCAAACAAGTCAACAGACGTGATGTCATTTAATGGCTGGAAGTTAAAACTGAACAGAATCAAGCCTACAATTATGATGTATGGTTTTTAAAATGAGGATGACTGGGTACTAAGATGAGAATTGGTTTTCTGCCAGTGAAAGTTTTCTGATAAATAAAACTGATTTTTCCACAGACATACTGAGGCACTCCTGTGGAGTTAGTACAGAAATTACTAAGCAAGTTTGATAGTCCATGCTATTCAGAGATGGTAGTCAGTTACCCACTTGTCTCCCCAGATGCACAATAGTCTCTTTGCCTTAATCTTTAAGGCTTTCTGCAGGAGTTCTTCATGCATCTCAAAAGATGGAATGTAAGAGAAGGGACCATGGGGGAGGTATTACAGAATATTTGAGGCACTGATAAGTAACCAACGAACGAGTAATTCTCAAATTGTTTTGCAGCAGAAAACAACAGCAAACCACAACAAAAACTTGCTCTGCCTGTTTGATGTGACCCTGTTTGATATTTGGAATCATTATGATACAGCAGTATCTAATTTTTTGCCTACTAGTAAAATCTGTAGTGAATAAGAGAACAGATCCTCAGAAACAACAAAAAAATTTAGTTGACATCTCAAGAGCTATGGCAGCCAGCACTAAAAGATAAGCAAGAAATCTTCCTAGACTTCAAACCACAGAGGAGATACAAAAATTTACTTTCTACCCATTTTCTCTGAACTTATGGTTTTCCTATCAGCAAAGGAATTGAGAACTAGATCTAGGCTGTCCAAAAGAGGAGCATGCCAAGTGCATCGCTCCCACCATTACACTTCATATTGAAAGAGGGCTGTGGTGCTTCAGGCGTGAACACAACCACACGGGTCACCAGTCAAAAAAAAGATATTCCTGCCCCAATCCAAGGAGAGCACAGCTGGTAAAGGTTCATCAAGCAACACACACTTATTTGGATTAGAAAATCTGCAAGTGGCAGTAACCGAGGTTACAGTCAAGAAAAACAGGTGGAGGTTTATTAGTGGACTCTTAGCAGTGTTCTCAAGATTCCCTGATAAAGGGAGAGGCTTAGCTATAATGAGTCTGCTGGCAGGAACAGCACATATTTCCTCCATCCAAGTGATTGGAGGATCAGACTCGCATGATCTCTTGTCTGCTGACTCACCAGAGGGCAGCAGCTTTCCAGATGTGATGTTAGCCCATAAAAACGCAAGACATTCGTCTTGCTGTCCCAGTCTGACCATCCCTCTTTGTACTGTACCCTGATGTCAGCAGTCCCATTTCTGCATGCTTGACTGGAAAGCTAAACATCACAATGTTTTGGGGTAATGGCAAGCCAGATCATGTGCCTGATGCATGGTTAATCCACATTTCAGTCTCTCAGTTTTCAAAACAGTAGTTTGGAAACTCATGCAATCTCATGCACTTAATTTACAATGTGTAACACATCTAGGATGATCTGCTGCCTCATACAGACAGACTTTTCGGTTAATCCATGGCAAATTGAAACGATTTTTTGAGAGATTCTCTACTTTAGCAGTTAGATATATTGCCAGCAGGACACTACTTCTTCCCCACAGTTTTCTACTCTTAATTGAAGGATGGAGAAAATTACATTTATCCTCTGTTAAGACAGGCAAAAACTGTATCTTTCAGGAGCATCCCCAGGCAAGGAGAAAGTCTGACCTCTGTGTATCTTCAGTGATGAGTGTGTTGGCAGCTACCCTTCATTACTAGCTTCACCCTCCTTCCAATATTCTCATTTTCCCAGTCAAAATCCTGTTTCCGTGCTGGTGGGGAGGGTGGGAGGCTTTCTGGGAGGCACTGTGTTACATGTGCCATATGGCAGCACAAAGCACAAGAAGCAGGAAAGCCTCACAGCATTTGCATTTCTGTTGTTGCTGCCTGACTTCTGTGTGGCCTGCTGTAATACCAGTGGCTCGAAATCTCCAGCACAGGCTTGGTGGTGTAATTTTTTACTAAGCTGGAGATAAGTTAACTGCCAGCATTGAAGAGTCCATTTCCATTTCAGCTCTGTGGGAATGGCACCACACCAGGATCTGCAACTTTCCATCAGCGATGCAGAGAAAATGCTTTAAACATCCATCTCAAGGGGAGTTCACTGAGGGAGTGCACAGGACATACATCCCTTGAGTGTCCATCAAGATCTTTCAGAAATATGAGATGCAATACAGCTAGAGAAAAACAAAACACAGTGGTAGTTGTTTTAAATACCTCTGTCTAGTCCAATGCTGCTGGGAAGGTGAGAGGAATTGAACAAACATTATGGGAATGCAAACTGTTATCAAAAAATCCCTGTCAAGAGACTTTGAGAATTTGTTGAGTACCAGGGAAGCGTGCCATACATGCGCAGGAGAAAAATCACTTCATATCGGCACGTTCAAAGCACAAACTCCTCTCCATGCACCCTTTGCACTTGAGACTGAACCTCTCAAAGATCCCGAAGTGTCTGATGTGGAAGCACTAACTCAGAACAGAAATTGTCACTTCTGTGTAACAGAGGGGACTTCCACCGTTCACCAACAAATACCACTTAGAGTTCAATTACTTGGCTCTTAAACATGTATTTTGAGTGCTACATGAGATGGAGCAGTAATCCCAGATAAGATCATAAGCAGACACTGTACATATGCACACTGCCAAGAGAAGACAGGCCCTGGCCTAAGTCATTCATTTTCTAAGTAGGCTGGAAGAAGGATAGGAAAGGACGGGCAGGTAGAGGTGAAAATGCTCAACCAAGGTTTTACTGCAGCAGATACAAAGCAGGTCACAGCATGCCCTGGTCCATCTTGTATCTCCGCCATTGTTTTTGTGGTTGGTGCTCACCAGCTTTTCCTTCCCCACAGACTCAACTCTCTGAGCTGTGGATGTTATCTCTGGAGCAACATGAAAGATGACAGTACAGAGTGAAAAATACTGGTGGGGAAGGGATGCAGGTTCTCCAGCACGTCTGGTACCACACCAGAGGGGAAAGGGTTCCTTCTTACCCATGAGCACCACCCCCGCCCACGCCCCCCCCCCCCCCCCCACCATCTGGTTCACAGGTGGAAATTCAGCCTTCAAGAGCAAGGGCTCAGATCCTACTCATCTTATAGAAATACTGGTATCCAGTAAACCATGCATGTGCCTTGTACAGTTCATCAGGGCAGATACACGTTTCTTTAGTTGCCATATCAAATCACCTGACATGTTTTGGGTTTTTTTCTCTTCAACTGAGATGTCATTTGGTTCAATTCTTTCTAAATTATCTTAATTAAATTAGTAAAATAATTTTCTCTCTCCCTGTTTTTCTAAGTTTATGTGCAAGCAGGGTTTTTTTAAATTTTGGGAAGCGGGTATAATAAGGATAGCAAAGATTCCTTCTTTGGATTTATGAGAAGAGTACACATCTAACATGTATCAGATTGCATGGAAACACGTTTTTGCCTTAAGTGTTGATTTTTGTTTCCCCAAGATCCTTGACAAGGAATTAATAATGATGTCGTCAAACAATCATTTAACCCCCCTAAACTGTGTAGATTTTCTGACAGCTTTAACAAAATTCATCCTTCCAGCAGTCCTTGTCAAGCACTACAACACTGCTCGCCCTCAGAAAGGGTGGCACAGATGATTTAACAAAATTTAGATATAAGAAGGCTGAGGGAAGCAAACAGGAAGGAGATACATGAGTTATTCATACAAGCTGCAGCCCTGCAAATCCTTAGTGCAGGAGAAAGATGCTCCTGCAGGGCTTATAGCAGCCAAAGGGCACCCTGCAGCACCAGCAGGGCCATAGCCAGAGGAGGAGGCACACAAAAGGTAGAACATGGGAGTGAAGAACAGCAGCTGCAAGCTGCTACCACCCATTTGGAGGACAGCACTTTACTTTCCCTGACTCTTATTTTGGAATGTGATTTCTCTCTGTGGTGGGGCAACAGTACAGCAGGCTTTCACTTTGTAGAACATCAAACAGCCCCATTCCACAAGTTCACCCCAATGATGATTTCATTGCTTTCTGCTGTGGCTTCTGGGTGACACTGAGGAAGGTGTTGCCTTGCTGTGCAAGTCTGACTTTCTAAGAAAAATGAAGAATGTTGAAACTCCCACATTTTATCACCAATTACTAAAACTGAGCCCTTGCAAGCCTGCAGCTGTGTTTTTGTTGCTGGCTTAAAACTGCAGTCGCCGGAGCCACCAGGAGTTCAGGCCCAGTGGTGACCCCCCAGGTTTCCTCAGAGACCATCCTCCTTCTCCCAGGACACCTCCAGGACTCCCATTCTTGCTCACCCTCCCCCTTCCACTACAGCAGCACCCCAATTCTCTGCAAGGTGGGGACAGCTTATACTCCCCAGTGGCTTTGTTGCTGCTTGCACCCTTCTCATGTCGAGTAAGTCATAGCACTGGCCCCTCCACTTTCCAGTTTCCTGATACAAGACTGATAAAGAATGTAAGCAGCCATGAAAACCATTAGAGGGAACCTACTTTGCCAATTTTTTGCTATCATTTGCATGGCAGCTCTCCATTAAAGCTTGAAAAGAAATGTCATTTGCAGGTTAGTAAAAAAAATCTACGCAACCATGTTAATAAAAAATAATTATATAACAACAAAAAAAACCCTAAGCTTCAAGGAGTCCTTTTGCAGAAGTAACTTTCATTATGTAGGGTTAGGTTTCTATTAATAATACTGATTTTTAGAGACTTGAGAGCTTCCTAGAGGAAAAATGGTAACTCAAACCATGTAGCATAAGAGTAGCTGGCAGCTACTGGCAATGAACAAAATATAGCTGCAAGTGTTTACTTTTTAATAGACAAGCAAGAGTCTTGTGTCTTCTTGGAGCCTGACTGGAATTCAGATATTGTTTGACTTTTTCTGTCCTACAACACACATCTGGACTTATAACTCTTTCGAAACCTTGAGCAAATAAAATACTGTAATTTCAACATTACATGAGTCTAATGTACCCATTACCATGACTCCAAAAGTACTGCTCAGACAAACTTAGATCTTTAATAAAATATTTTAATGAGGAATTACCAGAGTAACTGGTGTTTACCACAGCTCATTTTCCTAATAATACACCTGCCACCTCTATGAAGATTTCTGAAGATAACACCACTCCTATCCATTCCTTCAGCTTCTTTTTGTTGGTGGATGATGGGGTTTTTTCCCCACTGGAGAAGCCCAGAGCATTTGACATCTGTTCATTATTTACCCAGTGCAATGCACTTGGCAAGCACAGCCAGTTCTGCTCACTTAATCACATGAGTAAACCCAGGCACAGAGAGCCAGAGCCTCACCGCCAGTGCTAATGGCTTACATGGCACCATGACAATTTACACCAGGTAATGACATATCCACGGGTGTTATACTGGTTGCCAGGGCTATGAAATGAGCCAGGGCAGAGTCAATAGCAGAGGGAGACATCGGAGCTCTGGTCACCTCTGCTGACAGCACAGCACCTGCAGATTGGACCACTGGCAGTCTCGAAAAAAAATTATGTAGGAAGGGAGTTTGTTGTCAGGAATCTCGAACAGATTTTCTTATGTGAAAATTTTAAAAAAACCCCACCGGTCGACATAAATACATGTATTTGAGACATATTTAATAAAAATACATATCAAAAATTCAAATACAAAAATGCAATATTTATTCTCAAAATTATAATCACTCATACCCTCTAAATTCAGTTTTCTGTGAGTAAACAAGAAACAATGACACTTAAATTCAAGGATTTCAGCTTTCAAAATTTTTAATACCTCAATGTAGATGACCGATCATAGTCCTCCTCAAAAAATGCCAAAGCTATCAGTTACCTCACTGGAGAAAAGACTTCACCCAAAATAGTATGAGAACCCCTGCAAGTAACAGCTGAGGACAAGCATCCTGAAAATCCACTTTCGTCTGCTTTTATAGCTTGTGGATGAGAAGCAGCTACCTTTTTTTTAAGATTAACATAGCCTACAACACGCTATCTTTGATCTCTACAGCTTTTTCAGTGTCACACTAAGTCCAACAAATGTCCTTGTAAAAAAAAAAAATGTCCTGCTTATATTAAAATTTGGTCTAATATGCCTCTAGAAACAACAGTACTGATGACACAAATAGCCTGAAAAAATACCTATACTTTATTAAACAGAATCTTTGGTTATCTTATTTCACCCAAATTGATGTTACCATATCTTCTCCACTCCTCTATGTTTGGGAGTGTATTTTTCTATTTTCAACAGTATTCTTCCTCCTCTGTCCTCAGAACTGTATTTTAGGATAGTGTGACATTAATTCCACAGTGACAAATAATTTTCCTGGACCAAAATTTTATTTTCATTTCCATATCAAATCTAGTGCAATTATCTTTACTTAAGTAATTTTCTCAAAGCTTTAGCAAGGCAAAGAAGCTTCCTTTATTTAAAACTTTCTTGAGTGTTCATAATTGTAGTGTGTAAGTGCCAAAATGAAAAGGAAGTGACAAATAGTAATTTTCAGGATTTTTTTTTTTTTTTAGTTACAGAGCTCTGAATCAGTTCTAATAAGAACTGATGCAGTTCTATGAAAACTAGTGTATTAAAAGAACAGTATGTGTACCTGTGAAAGCAACGGAAAAAACACTTTAATGTTTTTTAGTATGGCTTGATCCAGAAACTATGAGGTTTAATTGCCTTTTTTCTTGAGTAAACGACTATTTTCAATTGCATTGATTCACACCCCACAAGCTTTGAGACTCTCTGGTCCACCAAAACATTAAACACATGCTTTGTTTATTTTAACAGACAAACGTCTGCAAGCTCCACCCTGGTCATGGAGCCAGGTGAGAATGTGTGTAAGTCAGTGCATTTGCATTCCTTCTGAAAAAGAGATTTCTGAGTAATCCAGACTTCATATTTATCTCAGAATACTCATACCACTTCTTCTGATGCAGTGAGACATAAATCATATAATATGTAAAACTGTAGAGCTTCATCATGTTTTGTTTTCCTCCCCCTCACTTAAAAATTTTATGGAGAAGACCACTAGAAAAGTAAATTTTTTATAATAAAAAGATGGGTCCCCAACACAGGCAGGTTCTGTAGCTGATGAGAGAGCAGATGCTCCCACTTCTGCAAATGCTTTCCTGGGAAGGTTTGCCTCAAATACACACAGATAGAGGGAATTTAACTGGCTTTAACTCAGCCAGCTAAACTAATATTACCACAAATTAGCACTAACCTTTTAGCAACCTATAGCAGAATAGCTATGGGTTTATGGTTATTTCTTTTCAAAAAATGAAGGACTCCAGTAAGTGCAAAATTAATTTCTTTACTGTCATTAACAGAACCTAGACTCTACATCTCTTCTGGGTTTTACAGACCCCTCCTTTGGGAGACTCAGTACCTACAGAGCTATTCTTCCTAAAGACTTTTCAAATTTAATCATTAAAACAGGACATCTGTAATGGAACCAGATGTGGCAAGAATGAAAGAAGAGCCTGAATCCCCAAGAACAAACTTTTGCCCCGAAAGGCTTCAGCTAAAACTATTTTTCTTCATCTGTGCCCTTCTGTCCAGATTTTTCCTTGGCTAGACTGAGGTCTCCATGGCCACCAAAATTTTCATGGTATGTCATGCTGTTGGTACATGGTGTGCATGGCCTCTCTTTCCCAAAATCAGGACTTGGTGGGACTGGGGCAACTGAAAGGAAGGTGCTATGGGACCGCCAAGAAAAGCTGTTTCCTCCCTGCATGCGAAGACCATGTTTTGGGGAGCATGCACTTGAGCCACTGCAGGTTTTTGGTTTCTTTCTCATAAGACCATGGCAGCTCCTCAGCTTTTATTTTGCACAGTGGTAGGCTCTGAATTGATTTCCATCCACCTCTCTCAAGATACTGCACTGACAAAAATAAGTCACAGCAGACCTATTTTTACCACAGCCTTAGCCATTACTTTGGGGTTACAGCCCAAAGCACAAGCAGAATCCCAACATGGGATCTGAGGTAGCAGCCCTCATCTCAGGAACCAGACACAAACTATAGACCAAAATATTTCCTCCTGAAATACAGAGTTCCATGAAACTAATGGGCTTTGTCAAAAATTAAATGGTGGCGGTATTTTCATGGAAAATTTATTCTCAAAATATATTTAATGTTCAATCACCATTTGAAGGTGGATTTTTTTCTTTAACTGAAGTTAAAAACTTCAATTTCTGTTACCGAACTTTGAAACCAAAGCCCTCTGATTTCTCTATCCTTGAAAAATTTTGCTGTTTTGATTTTCTAACTTGTTTCTTTAACAGAGCCTGAGATCTGAAATGCAGAAGGGTGGAAGCTGCCTTCTCAAACACACTATGGAAGGCTGGCCATGGGTTAGCCTTCACCTGACCAACCTCATCAACACATGTCAGCTCCATGCAGTAACAGCCCTATATTTCTTACAGAACATCCACCAGCACCTTCCCCTCAAGCCTGTTTATCACACCCTCATTCTCTTAGTCCCAGAATGTTCCAGTAGCAGCTTATACCACTCACTCCTCTTCCCCTCCTTCTTTCTAGGTGTATTTTTTCAATTGCTTTCCATTCCTGAGTGCACTTCATTTTTGTTCCTCTGCAGAGAAGCAACGAAGCCAAAATAGAGCTTTCTTAAGGGTTTTCCTTCATCAGAAGCCTTTTGAATGCTCTCTTGCTATTGAAATAAAACCAAAAGGCAGGTTTCCTGGATGCAGTAACACTCCTGTTTTGTTTCTGCTTATGTTGAAGCAAGTAAGCTTCGAAATCTTGCAACGTACACAGCCCCAGACTATAACTGGCAAATTGGGCAAGTGTACTCCTGGCTGACTGGCATAATACATTATGTTAGAGGCCATGTACAAATGATACACATTAAAACATGTTGTACATGTGTACATTGCTCCAAAGCAAACCTGGAGCACATCAGAATGAAAATTATTTTATCAATGCTGCCAGGTTTGGAATACTTTTGTATTTTAACACCTTGCTCTCAACTCTTACAGTGAAAGGCACTACAAGTTGTCTTGGAATACAGACAGCATTTTGCACTCCTCCTCTGAGAAATGCAAAACCACCAGAACCCGTGCTTGTTTTTAAAAATGCAAATAATTGGGAGTTTCCTTGCCAAGATTAACACCTCAAGCCAAGTGCAGAGACCATCTTGGTGTGAAGGAGGGAGAATTTTTGTGTGAAAAAAAAGAAAAAATTCCTGATCTCAGGGAGAAACTACAGAAATACCAAAAATCAAAGCATTTTAAATGAGTGAAGTATTTGAAACATAGTTATGAGAGAGGGAGAAAATTATATTGTTTCCCCATGGAAATATCTTTTTATTATTGCTTCTAAGATCATCTCAAAGCAATCATTTTTTTGTCAGGAAAAGCAAATGAGAAAAAATTAAAATTCCATTATTCTTTTAAAAGTCTTGTTTTCATGGCTCCCTGCACTAACAAGGCTAAACAAACTCAGTTTCAATGGCATGACATTTTAAAAAAGCTTAAGACTTTTAAAAAATTCCAGTCCAGAATCTTCCAAACACAGAACATTAGCTTTTTCACAGGAAGACCAGCTTAAGCCAAACAACCAATGTAAAACTAAGCAGATACTTTCATAAGCCCCCTCCACAGAAGCTGGCAAGGCTGTCATCTGGCAGTACCACTCTGAGACTTGGCATCTAAGTACCATTCCTAGCAGTGTCCCAGTACACCTTTTTGCTCTTGGAGACATCTTTACCTCCATATGTCTCAATATTGCAAATGCAAAAGGTATAAAATAGCTTCGTGCTATCCCATGGGACTCATATAATTCATACATGTATTCATGGCCATTTTTGGTCCAGATGGAAGCATTTTTCCCATACTCACTTGCAAAAACTGCAGAAATTCACTGGAGTCTCCTTTGCTGGCTTTAGTATTGAATACACATACTTCAGTATTAAATTTTGAATAAATAAATTTACAATGCAATACACCTTGAAAATGACCAGCTCGGTACAAATAATAATAAGGAGAAGAAAGCGCCTCTCCATCAGTAAAAGGCAGTTCCTTGAAGCTTGTAGGAGCTCATTTAAAATACTGCAAGTTAGATCTCTTGCTTTACCAGGAGTCCTAGGATTCCCCTAGGCTGCCACTGTGCTCCCCCATTGGAGACTGTCTCTTTCAGCAAATCTAGGTTTGACTCAAAAAAAATCAAGACTTCTGCAAAGCCTGAAACTGCTTTTTGCCTGGTGTTACAGATGAGACCAATGTGTGTGTGTGTGTGTGTGTCTGTGTCTGTGTGTCCTTTTTTCACAATGTCCACTTTATGAATAGGTAAAATGAGCCACCAGGGTTCAACAATTCACCTACAAAGTCTTTGGACACAAATAGAAGCTTGTGGTGGTCTGCATTTCCAACCACCGTATCTAACAAAAAAGGCCAGTGCCTTGCACCAAGAAGAGACAGGTACCAGAGAAATCCACTTCAGAAGGAGGAGAAATTTCTCCAACAAATGTGACATGAATGCATTCCTTCTAACTGAAGAGGAAGCTCTGCCTTTAAGCCATACCCTTACTGGTTCATAGAAACCTCTCCAAGAATCAATTTTACACAGTCGATGTTTTAGTCTCTTAGGTTAACACACTATTTTCCTTCCCATTCATTGACATTTCATCTCACAGCAAGCTTCAAGAGATGCTGTCCCTGATCACCAACTGGGAAAGAACCAGGAGTTCTCATAATCCTGGATATGTTACATGCATCTAGCTGTGGCCACGGGCAGGCAAACATCTTCCAGTTTTTCATGCTGCCAACTAGAAATAATGTCTGCAACCTGTAAGTGATCCAAGGCTCATCTCAGCCACTGAGCTCCACATCTTGTGTTGAAGATTGCAGGCACTTCAGATGGTGTTCCTCTTACATCAAGACATCAAAACAGAGCAGTGCAGTCTTGCAGCTGATCTTTCCATTTCAGACTTCTGTCTTCCTGCTCTGAAAGAGCATTACTAGTCTGTCAGTATCCCATTCTCTGATTATGTTAAAAACTGTTTTGTTTAGGTTGGATCATACGAAAGGCTTTCAGAGAAAACCCAACAGCTTTTGCATTTAAATGATCTACTTTTTAATGTTCAGGCTCCTTCTATTCTGTTTCCTTTGTTTGTGTTCAAATTTTCTTCTAGTAAATACTTTGTTTTTCAAATTGAACCAGTACGAAGAATTTAAGACAGGCAGATGGAAATACCTTCACAAAATTACCGAGAAATCTAGTAATACTGTGAATGAGTTCCAGGAATTACTGAAAGTCACTTGGTATTAATTGCTTAGTAATACAGTGCTTGAGGTTTCCTGTCACTAGTTCAGTTTGCCGAATCTCAAAAAACTTAATTTCAGTTTCACATGCTTTGCAAAAGCTTGTTTCTACCTGATCATTTTGCAAAAAACTACTGCCCTGGTATTCAAGAAGATTGGAGGACTTTCCTTAATTCACTTTGTGACCGAACTTCTTGTAAAAACCAACCATGAGAGCAAGAACAATAAAGATAACACAGAGTTAAAATTCAATAGGCATCATTCTCCCATTATATCAGACAAATAATTCTATTGCTATTGCCAAATAACTCAAGCATAGCATTTCATGTTCATTTCAACTTGCAGCTGCTAGTTCATGTTGGATAGACAGATCCTCAACCCTACAAGAAATGTTTCTCCACATCCCCCTCTAATTCTGAGGCCATCTGCTGAAACCACAGCATGGCTTCGAGGAGAACAGCGAACTGCTTCCTCAGGAGGAACACACAAACACTCTAGTTCCTGACGGAAGCACAGCAGAGTTTCTGAAGACACCTTGCCTACATGGCTGAGGACCACAGGTTCATGCAGTCCAGCAGGGATTTGGGAAGGCTCCAGTCTAACCCCACGGCTGAGCAGACTCAGCCATGTGGTCAGACCAGGTAGCTCAGGGCTTTTTTCATCCTACTGGGGCTGACGATGCTCCAGGGATGGAGATGGCACAATCTCTCTTGGCCCCTCCTGAATTGTTGGGTTGTCTTCATGAGCAAAAAGCCTTTTCCTTCTCACCCGGATGAGCATCTCCTATTGCAGTCTGTGGTCATTGCCTCTCACTCTCCTGCTCTTTGCTGCTCTGAGGAGCAGCTTCTCAGTAACTTCCTCACTGATATTGGCAGAAAGGCACTGTAAGAACGCAGCTGCTCCGTGGTAGACACAAACAATGTGCCCCCAACACAGGCAATGGCCAGAGTGGTGTCAGGGTGTTGACAGTGACAGTGACAGTAACACCAGCAGCTGCCAACAGGATAAGGTAACAAGTCAGTTCTTGGGTCCATGAAGGGAGTCTGCTTGCAAATCTCAGGAGACAGAGCTGAGTGCATATGGTGTTGCTCAAGCCAGAATAGCACCTTGGACCTTTTGGTTGGACCAGAGATTTCCAAGGTTCCTTCCAGCCTCCATAATTGATGACAGATCATTTCAGACCTCATGGTAGAGACATGCTGAAAAGTAAATCATCCATGCACTGGATGATTGCAGCTGGCTGGCAGAGAATAAACTGTGAACTCTGAAGCTTATTTTATAAAAGTAGGTGCACAGTAAAAAGAATCAAAAGAGAAGACTGTGTGTGACTAGTTCCTGTGAAGTTTCTAATACAGTCTACTTGCAGACCCAAATTCTGTGACACAGGATGTCTTACTAGGTTCCTCAAACTTTTTCAGAAACAGCTTTCAGTATGTTCAGTTTAACAGGAAAATCGTTGCTACTGTTATGAACAGTGTCCATCTTTGCTTCTGTCTCCTCCAAGAAGCCTACCATTCATGACTTTTCCAAGCTTGGGAGAAATAGTAATATTTGCCAAAGGAAGGCAATCTTGTCAAGGAAGCAAATGCACTGATATCCTTATCCAGGGAACTCTCAGCAAATCCTCAGTTTAGTCCAAACTGAAAGTTTGTGAAGTCCCAGATTAAAAGCTTGCTTTGAGAACAAAAGCTGGGTGTACTGACTGAAAGTAGAAAACAAGGCAGAAGTCTTTACACATTTACAACAAAACAGTGAGCATAATATATATTGCTCTGTATTAATTTTTTCTGTCCCAGGGGGACACACCTTACACAAATACACCTGCTGTTTCATGTGCTGCCACTCTCGGGCTTATCTGGTTACAGAAATGGTCCAATGTCTCAAACCCAGACAGATCTGGTACTTCTGGGAAGTACGTCTGCTAGTCTTTGCATGTTTCCTTAGAGGAAGACCAGTTAGGTCATGTACTCTTCCTTGAAGACCCCTATTTTAAAGGACTAATATCTTTTACCCCATTAAAACTCATGTCTTTATACCAGCCCAGCATTCTGATGTGATTTTCCACCTATCTACACAGGTAATGTCAACACTGACACAAAGTGGTGTGGCCACCAGCCCTGAGTCAGTGCCCTACAGCCTTTCAAGGGCGTGTTACAACTTAGGTCTGCTGGGAAGAAGGCAAGCACCCTAGTACCCTCTCAACAAAGGCAGAAGAAACAAGACAAAACAGTGGGAAGTAGTGCAAAGGAGAGATCAGAACCAGAAATGCTCTAATTCTACTACTCTGGGGTAAAATTGTGTGTCCTGGGGAATTCCAAAAAGGCAGATAGCAGCCCATAGCTCAGACAATATGGCTTCTGGGGACAGGAGGTGGGGATGGCTTTTTATTTTACAGACCCAAGGAAAGGGCAGCAGGTGGGAGTTTTGAGAGCTTTCTGAAACTGGCAGAGATGTGGGTGTGATTGGCATGCTTGTATAAATGGAGTATGAGTAAAACAAAAAGAATAATCTCCCTGCCCTCATTGTGTATGCTCCCACCACAGATTCCAGCCCCTACTTCTTACGTCTGCCCTTCCTACCCATAGCTCTCTTCTTCTGCCCCAACATTTACTCCAAACGACATCTGTGTTTGCATAGCTCCTCAAATAAGGTGGTGCAAACCCACAACTTCTCCTAGCACTGACCTCCTTCCAGGGAGGCTAGGCACACCAGCCCTTGTACACCAAACATGTCACCAGGAATAACAGCCTGATGGATGGTAAAGTGGTTCAGCTGATAAGCAATGGGGTTTTTTTAGAGTTGTCTACCAAGAGCAGTGTGGACACTGTACTGTCCTGTGCTTAGAAAGAGCATCTACATAAAGAACTTCATGAGGAAGGGGTAATGGCACTGCAGGTTTGTCCCACATTGATACCTCTGTGTGTGGGGGGCACAGGTGAGAAAGAGAGAGGAATGACTGCACTGTAAAATAGAATGTCTGGTCATCTAGTTGCGGTCTTTGCAGTGAGTGGGCATAGCTTCACTGAGACATGGATGACTAAAACAGGCCATCAACTCTCCCATTCGATGTTTTAAAGAGCAAATCCCTTTAAATCTATGCACCTCTGCAACTTCCTGTTTCACACTTTGCTGTGCAAATATACACAGCAAGATATGTGTAAAATATAAATGCATCTGCTATGCATTTTAAAAGTATCTTTTAGCAGGCAAAAATTTTAATTTTGCAAAGATCTCTAAAAGCTTCGTATCTCTTAAAATCGAAACAAAAATGTAAACAGATTCACTGGTAGACATACCCAGAAAGCAAACAAATGAGAAATGCTTCATCTGGTTTTCTCCCAGAACAAAGATAAATGAAAAGACTACCTCATAGTTTATTCTCAGAAGAATCTTCTCATCAGGTAACACAAGCCAACACTGAAGGTTTACAGTATCCAGGAGTCCTTGCTTCTGTTGCTATTAAACTCTGCAGCTATTAAACTCTGCAGCTTTACTCAAGTAATTTATGGAAGAATATTTTAGGGAAAACATGAGCAGGTGCATTTCCTCCTTTCTGATACTTTATACTCACCAAAGTTTTGGACCTGGTGTTTCTAAAACAGGGCAAACAAAAATCAGTTTAGCTAAAATGAACCCAGACTTCAGGAAGTCCCCAGAAGTAGCATATGCACGGAGAGGGAGAAAGTTAACTCTTTCATGGTAGACATATTTCATCGCACATATTCAGGAACATTACAAGAATTCCCTCGCACAGTCTTACAACAGATTTGCTGTGGCGCTGGAGAAGGGATAAAGCTGTATCTTTCCAGGAGGCATGCAAACTGTGGGTGTTTACATCAGGAAAAAAACCCACAGCTTAAATAAAAATGTTAGTCAGTGTTTAATATTGAAATGCTAATTTCACAGCAGCAAGGAGAGAAGAAAAATAGAGATGCCAACCAATATTTTCCAGTTTTTCTCCCTTTTCCTGGAGAGACAAAATATGGCACAGTATCAGAAGCAGGAATAAGAGCACAGGTTGGGACAGCCTCAAGATTCTCCATGTCTTGGACAAAGCAGAGAACATTCAGAAGGAGATATTTAAGGAAGACAAATACTTGTTTCAAGATTCAGTTAAAATCAGGTGAAGGAAGAAAAAGAATTTAACTGTGTTTTTTCACACTTCTCGTCGGAATTTGGACAGAGAAGGAAGAGAGACAGAGCCTAAAAGGTAGCACCTAATCCTGCTTCTTTGTCTAACTCCGGGAGAAATCTGTGGCTGTGAACTGTGAGTAGATGCACTTTTCCAGGTGGTTGGCAGCTTTCAGAGTCCTCTACCTCCTGAAACCTCCTCCTCTGCAGATATTTGCTAGAGGTGCCTTACCAGCTCGCTGCCTCTGGTGAATTGCCTATCTGGCACCTGACCATGTGAAGCTTTCATCAGGGCTTTAGGTGGCCCTCAGATCCAGTAATGACACAGCACTACTCTAACATCACTGGCCCTGCAATGACTGATGATGACTAGGCTTCCTTCTGTGAAACAATTGATTTCTCTTTTGTAAACATAGGAAGAAAGTCTCAAAGGATGCAGTCTTACCAGTCTCAGCTGCCCTTTCTCTGATGGTATTTCAAGCTTACCAGAATTTTGAGATGAACTTGCTGAGACATTTTTCTTCCAAATAGCTCACCATAAGACCACTCTTTAGAACTTCTTGGATGTATCCTGCTCCCTTCAGCATCTCTGCTGCAAGGTTCCCTGCTCATTCTTCTGAGTCTAGAAAAGTATCAGGGCATCTTTCAGTTTCTGGGACCGTATTTCCTTGAGCACATTCAGTTGCTTTTGAAGCGAGAAATATTCTTCTATCCTTCCCGGAGGTGTTCACCCAACACAGTTCTTATAAATGAGGTTAGCATAGCAGCTGAAAGCAAAAAGGAATAAATTGACACTGTTCAACAGCCCATCAGATTCACAATAGGAAACAACTTACAGAAATTTCCCCTACACAGATCTAAAAGCAGTAACGCTGGGTTTGGCAATGCAGATAAATTTCACATGGTTGACCTGCTTGTATATCTGTTTCTTTAATTTTAGTATCACTCTTGTATCAGCTTCTATTTTTTTCAGGTGCACATCTTAGTCATTCCGCCCCTGAGGCAAATTATGGCTGCGTTAGCATGTGTGAAACCCAAAACTCAAGTTAGATAACATTGTAAATAAAACCCTGATAGAGGAAAGACCTTCTATCTTGAATACATGTAAAATGCAACTGTCACCGTTTTGCTCCTAAAATGTACAACAAAATTTCTTGCACTTGGGCCTATTCCTTTGTTATTTGTAGCACTGTTTCAAGTTCTGCATCTGTTACTCCAACTCAAGACTTCATCAAATTTTTAAATGGGTATAAGTAAGGGAATCAGACATGAGACCAGACATAAGAACCAGACAGAGCTCCCAGCTCTAGGACCCTCAAAGTAAGAAGGTCATCCACCTAATGGAGTGAGTCCAGAGGATGCCACCAAGTTGATCAGAGGGACGCAGCACCTCTCCTACGAGGAAAGGCTGAAAAAATTGTGATTGTTCAGCCTGGAGAGGAGAAGGTTACAGGGAAACCTTATAACACCTTTCAGTAACTAAAGGGGGCTACAGAAAAGCTGAAGAGGGACTATTTTACAAGGGCATGTAGTGATAGGAAAAGGGGGGATGGCTTTAAACTGAAAGAGCGTAGGTTTAGATTAGATATTGGGAAGAAATTCTTTACTGTGGGAGTGGTGAGGTACTGGCACAGGTTTCCCAGAGAAATTGTAGAACTCTCCTCCCTGAAAGTCTTCAAGGTCAGTTTGGATGCGGTTTTGAGCAACCTGGTGTGGGAGCCAGTGAACATGCCTTTGTGTTGGTGATCGGAGCGGGCTCTCCTCGGGGTTCATTGCCCTTTTGGTATGATCTGTCCTGGTTTGAATTCACTGGTTGGCTTTCAGCCTCATCACTCCCCCGGGGCTCTCCATTGGTCCCTGATCCCTGATCCCGCCTTTCCCCTGGCCCCGGGAAAAACCCTCGGTGAGCCATTGTTCTCTGTATTTACTTCCCTGCCCTTCGAGGGTGAAGATGTAATAAACTCTCAGAATGAAGGAAAAGCAAATTCCCTTCCCGCCTCTTTGCTACTGACTTAATACTGAACCTGCCTGTGCATCTATGGAGCCAGGCAGGGACGATATTTATTAACCTGGTCTAGTGGAACATGTCCCTTCCTGTGACTGGGGAAGAAAGTACAAAGTCTTAAAAGGCCCTTCCAACCCAAACCATTCTATGGTTCTGTGATTCCATGAAACCCCTATTTGTCTCAGGTTTATAGGGCTATGCCTCAACATATGCCTCAAAATTTTTGGACCTGAGCTCTGTCTTCTAGCCAATATGAGCAGGAGACGCTCACCACATGACATGCTAATTGTTTCAGGTATGATGACAGATGGCAATGAAGGTGGGATACAAGGTAGGAAGCAGAAGGAATTCATGGTGCTGTAAAATTCTCTGGAGATAAAGAAGGGTGATAAGTACATCTATATGGCAGCTGAAGAGGAAAAGCAAGATCTGCTCTTCACACTGGTACATACTAATGAATGGTAACTTCTGCTGAGAGGTATTCAGTTGCTGAACCTCTCCAGTAGCATCACCTGACAGGTACCTCCCTCCCTTTCTTTCATGTTTGCTGCAGGACATATGTGAAGCCCTGACAACACATTCTGATCTTACAGGTTTACCTGTTAATCCACACTGCAGCCTGGCTCCTCTGCACAACCCCTTTTCTGACAGAAGAGTAGAATGAAAACTCTCCCCATGCTGAACCCGTGGGTAGCAAGAGCTTGCGATACCCAAACTTTTAAGTCCTTTTACAACCATCGCTTTAGAAAACCTGCAGGGGAAAGAATTGAGAATACACACCCTTAATCCTGTGTCTGTCATGACTGTAACAATGCAGTCAAGTCCCTTTGAATTCCATTGAGCATGCCACCACTGCCAAGCCAAACTAGGGCACCTATGAGCAGTGCAGTAAAACCACCCAGGTGCAAGTTCGCAGGAAATGTGGTGATTGATGGCTCAGAGCCCGTCATATGAAGATCAGATCTCAGCAGATGAGTTTGTGATAAACATGCCCAAACCTTCTGAGAGAAACACCTGGAGTTCTTTAACCTGAGAGACTGTTTCCTATTTTGTAGTAAGAATTTTGTTATGCCTTCAGAAGGAATTGCATGAAGAATGGTGACCCAGGGTAGCAACCCAGTTATGGTACAAAACAAGCCAGAGTACAAATAAATCAGTGAAGCACAGGAATAAATCTGGTCAGAAACTGTTAATGTGTTGGTTACTTCTCCAGTGGTGTTTGGAGACTTTCCAATAGACCAGAAAATTAGGAAAGGTTATGATTTCCTCATGGAAATTTACGGAAAAAAAATTCTTGAGATAAGACTCCATCTCTTCCCAGAATCATGTCCTTCAAAACAGAGAAAGAGAGAGCAAAGATACTTATAAATTCCTTCCTAATCTTTCCAACAGCTCCTCTGAAATGAGAATAAGCATATGCAACTAACAAAATTAATTCAAATTCAGCAGTTTGTTCAATGCTACAGAACAAAGAATAGACTCAAGTTGGAACTCAATCCCAACCTCTATCAATATTTTTTGTCTTCTTACCTGACATATACAGTTAAACTTAGAGTGTTTATTTATGTCAAAGGAATCATTGTTCACAATATCTCTATTGCTTGAAGATAGTGAGCAAGGCGTAAATGCCTACAACCTTACTCAGGAAAAAAACATTGCAAAATGAAATGAGGAATATACAGTATCAGGGTTTCTCTATCTTTTAATAAGCTTAAAAAAGTCTCTAATTTGCTTTCAGTCTCTCTGTTTCTGCTGTACCAGAAAACCTTATTATCAGTTCTTGTAATTTTAAGTATTTATACTTCAGAATTACTACTAATCCAAACTTCAGACTTAATTTTGTTGATTTTATATTCCTTTCTATTGTCCTAACTTGCATTAAATTTTATTTTCTGGAAGAGAATTTTTTAGTCTTTAGGGATATCTGAGAAGCTATTTCAACTCAAGCTGGCCCCTGCTGACCCTCAGGTTGTTCATATCCGTCCTATAGGGCATCAGTGTCTTCTTGTTGTCAAATGCCTTGTTGTTTCAGCTTACAAATCATAGCCACATAAAGATCCTTAAACATGTAAAAAAGTTCCATCTTTTTCCCCCCACAAATCAGAGACAGAGTTAGAAGTGAAAGAGCCTGAAAAGTTTCAACCTCTCCTACTGACACTGCTCCACTTTGTGAAAACAGGAACCTAAGCCCTGTCTCGTGACCTGCCGGAGCCTTTCCTTTCAGTCGCAGAGGTGCTGTCACTGAGCCTAGGGGCTGGGAGATAGGAACAGGAGAGGATGCCTGTCTCGGTTTGAGACAAATTATGAGGAAACGTCTGAAATGAACGTGTCCTCGGATAGAAGGCAGGTTTCAGCAGCCCCTCCCCCACCAGGTTCAGAAAAAAATTTCTTGGAGGAAAGTGGAAAAAAGCTGTTTATTTAACAAGCAAAGTGCACGCAGGAACAAAATTAGTAATGTTAGGTAATAAACCTTCTCGTTGTGGAGAAAAACCTGGTAGATTCAGAGTCTTTCTGTAGGTGTGACTCTGCTCTTTCCAGAGCTGGGGTGCAGCATGCGCCCCTCCAGGCCGCAGTGTGGGGCCTCCCAGTGATGGCGTTTCGGACCGGAGCAAAGCTGAAACAGTTCCAGAAAAAGAAGAAGAAGCCACAATCCTGGGAAAACTCCTTGCTTCAGCTAACGAACAAGAAGATAGCTAAAAAGCGAAGAAGTGTAACTCTCCATCTCTCTCCTGAGAAACAGAGCCAAGAGCTGGGGAAAAGCAGGAAGGTGCTCCCTCGGCTCTGCAGAGATGAGAACACAGGGGAGTCTGTGTGTCCTCGAACATAAACCCTACCAAAGAATTTGCTCAGCTTCCCCCCCTTTCTCTTGGACCCAGCTGTCACCCCAAGACAATGCCACTGTCCAGTGGTCACAGTACACACTTGGAAAGGGAGAGCTGTGGTCAAACACCTTAAAGAAAGGAACCAAGGATTCAAGGTCCGGTTAGTGAACAGAAGGTCTTCAACTCACAACATGTCATGCAGATGCTTTTCTGTGAAATTCCCACTCAATGTGGTATTTCCTGCTGCATGCAAATAGCTCATAGCATAGGAAGGCCTAGTTTATTAAAGCAGGAGTCAGACATGGCTGACATATTTTGCTTTATGGTGTATTCTAAGATACAAATTGTTCTGGTAATGTACTAAAAGAGCTTTAGAAAGATTAATTTGTGCATTAAGGTCCTCAGCTAAGGACCTCTAAAGTCCTTAACCTTAACCTCTAAGTCTAAAAAAAAGAGTAAGCAAGCATCACAAGAACGTAAGTTTGGCACTGAAGTAGCCATGACATCTTACTGTGCTCATTTTCAAATGACACTCAGCTGGTGGGAAAGACAGCAACAGGAACACAGTGGGCTGTGTCAAGATGACGTACATCTCCCTCCACCCTGTGTGTTATTGCTTAAGGAAGTCTGACAGCATTTCCAAATTCACAGCACTGCAGTTTTCACCAGATTGCAGAAGACAAAAGAGTAGTCTGCAAGACTTGAATTTCATCCAGCAAGTGGTGGACTTTGTTTCATTATTATCTAAATGCTATCTCTTTTCATGACAAAATCAAGAAGAATGAATCACAAGTAATAATGATCTAAGCCCCTACAGTATGTGTTGGTTTTGAAGGTTTCTTCTTGTTCTATTTAAGCTGCCTTTGTCAACATGTAGAAATATGTCTATGGCACTTTAAAAACAGACAAAGCAAGCAGAGAAATGGAATTGTAGGCTCTGTATGTTCCCAAACTTTATGCTTTAGAGGTGATTGATGGAACCTTTAAGTGGGAAACAGTAGGCTAGGTCCCTAGCTAGGCCCCATTAGCCTAGGCCTGTGTTAGCTTCTACCACAGTTTACACCAAGTGATGGTCTGCATGGCATTCTGTGGTGACACTGCCACTTCCACTCTACCCACGAGCACAGCCTTGACACATTTTACTCACCACAGTAAATGATTTTTCTTGGCATGTATATACATCAAAACTACCCATCCAGAACAAGACTGTCACAGTATTTACTCAGCTGTGATTGCAATCCCAGGTGCCAACAGAAACAAGCAAACGTACGAATTCCCGTCTCTCTGATTGGGGTACATCAGCCAGTAAGCAACACAAAGGTGTACCAAAAGTACCACTCATCTCCACTGAAGCCATCCAAAGGGAGAAGAAGGTGGGTTTGGCCTAAATTGTGTTGTAATCTGCCCATTGAGTGATGCAGTGATTCTGGCTGGGCTACTGGTATGTCTAAAATGGGTGAAAAAATGGGGTTTAAGTTGAACTGGGAGGTTTTTAAAGCAGCTAGTAAGGTTGTTTCTCTGGAGAGAAGAGCCAAAACTTGCTATTCCAAACCATATTTGGGGCTATTTTGATCTATAATCTAGTTTCTAGTTTTCGAAGTTTCTCTCCTTCCAGCTTAACCACCACATGTCCCACAAAAAGAAAACAGCAAAAAGAAGAAAGATAAGAAATTATCAGAGAGATAAAAGCACACAGTTTCCAAACAACACTGTGACAAGAAAGTTTTTAAAAAGGAAAAGGGCTTTAATACATGGCTCAGAAAATTTTTTAAAATGAACTGATCACTTTCAAAGCAAGCACGTAAAAAGCATCTTCCTTCTTGTTTGCCACTCACTGTGACAAATTTTAAGTTCTTTGGTTTTGGATGTTTTGCAGAGCATGAATGAGCAAAAGTGAGACAGACTGCCATGCTCAGGAATCAGGAGCAAAACTGGTATGTTCAGCTTTTCAAAAGCATTTGGTAAGGGTATTTGGTCATTCTTCTGAGTGCTCACAAGGCTGACTGTGCAGGAGCCCTGAGCATGTACAAATCAGCAAAGAATGAGGAAACACAGTAGGATATAATTGCTGACAGAAAGAGAGAAGACAGCACCCTGTGCTGTGTGATCACTTGACAAAAGGGAACTCTCAAATCTAGAGGTGGAACCTGCCATGCAGTTTCGTGGTGCAGTATCTGTTCTCAACATCTTGCACACTAAAGACACTTTTTATGAGAATATTAGCACATGTGGTGATAACTCCAGGCACACAGAAAAAAATAATCAAATTCAGCTCTCCCATTCCAAATCACATCATGGTTATGGCCCTATATTAAAAAGGTGTTCATTATGGATTCCAGCTCCCCTGCTGTAAAATCCCTCACTCTTCCTACATCTCAACCCCATCAAGGGCTAAATTCAAGAATTACTGCTGAATAAAGAGGTTTTGTACACACACAATGAGTATTTTGTTCAAGCCATTTAAGACATATTTTACAACAAATCTTTTCATTATCAGAGGTATTTTAAAAATGTTTCACCTTTAGTCACAGTGTGCAGATACACTGTGCATAATATTAAGTTTGGTATTTGATGCACAACTCTTTTTTTTTCTTAAATGCTTAATCATTTTTAAACCACCCCATGTTGCTAAACATGACCAGTCAGGGATAAGCAAATATTTTTGTCCATAGCAGATGGTTTCATGTTTAATCCTATTTATTATAGTATGCAGTAGGTTCTTCCTCAGAATAGAAAGTATGGTAACAATGTCTATATGGATAAAACTGCTTCATAGCATTAATTTCTTTATGATGTTTCCCCGTGAGTTTTGAGCGTGTTTTTAAGATCAACCATTGTGTATTCTAAAGGGGAGCTGTGGCATGCCCTTGAAAACATTTTTATTGAGTACATATTCAACTAAGAATCTACCTTTGAGATGCACACAGACCTATAGGTAGCTATGCCACTGATCTTGCAAAAAATATTTCCTGCACAAATTTTTATTTTTTTACAGTCCTACAATGTCCCACATATCTTGCTTGCAGAAGCAAGACTGGTTTGTTGTAACCAAACATGGTACAAATAGAAAGCATTACTTAGACTTCAAAGTGAATGTAATTTTAATTTACTTCTCTGCTGAGCTTTGTCTCTCTTGTTACTGCAAATCACAATAAAACCACAGTCCAACCTCAGTTCTTAGCGAGCACCTCCTCTAGGCTGCAAAATTCCATAATGCCCCTAGAAGTCTGCCTGGAAATAATGAAGTGAACTGACCGGTGTCAAAACTGTCTTCTCTCCAGGAAGATACAGGATAAAAGTGATTCAACTGAAAACTCTGCCTGCTGACACAGGACCCATGATGGGTTAATAGAAGAACCACATTTCTCTGCCTTCCCACTCCCCCATCCCATTTTTAATATTAAACCTGACCCAGAGATGACTCCGTCTACGACACCATCTGACATGAAGGTTCTGGGAAGAAATACAAAGTTGTAGCCACCTGCTCATCTTCTTTTGACTCCTTTACTCGTGACTTCACCACTCATCTTCTAAGAAGTTAATTTACCCTACATTCTCTTCTAAGAATTGCATCTGTCACCTTGTCATGCTGGGGAGGCTGTATTTTTCTTCTCTGCAGTGGGAAGCTGAACTTCACCCCTCCCCTACACACAACAGAAAACAAAGTCTATGCTGCATACGGGGAGGCGCCACTGGTTTGTACATGCCTTCAGACTTGCTTTACATGATTTTTACCTTATATGGGTCTGAGAAGCAATGAACTTGTAGCAGCATAATGCAACACTTAGCAATGAAAAGCACTTTCACGCTGACTTCAATAAGCAAGCCAGGTAGCTCCAAAGCAGTGCAAGTACGTCTGTGTGTGCCACCTGATGTTGTGCAGAGATGTCCTGAAAGGCCTGGATGCTGTCACACGGTACCTGCTTTTGCAAGAACAACAGCCCAATATTGCTTCTTGCTGCTGTGCAATGTCCCGGATGCAGATCCTTTTGCTACTGCACAGGGTGGTACTGAGCAGCCACAGATCTGGCCGACCTCAGTGGACAGTGACCTCATTAAACAGGGCAGAGTAAATTGGTGGGGGTGGGGGGAGGCTGCTTGTTCCTCTTATTCAGATGGAGAAGCTTCATCACGTTTGCACCAGTTAGAAAGTATCATGCAGTAGAGGACAAGTCACGACTTGTCACCTGAGCGTGCCCTTTTGTTTTTGCACCTTCCTCAGCTTCTGACAGTGAGCAAGGGAAGTACCTACATGACAAAGTACTTCACATTCCTTGTTGTTCATTGGTCTGCGATTTGCAGTAAACACTTGGAGACCTCACAATGTCGAACAGCTACTAGCTGTTATGAAAGTGTCCTTTCGAGTGAATCCTTTGTCATGAGGCTGATGTCATCAAATGAGGTCACTGAAAAAAAGCAAGTAAAATATACACTGACCCTGGTTAGTCATCCCCTAATATTAGTTACTTATCAGAGAAGTCATGAAAGGTTTCAAAATGTGAACAGATTGTACTGCATATTAACTATTATTCTGGATTTTTTTTGTAAGCAATATGACAATGAGCTTTGGGGAAATTTTTCAGTTCTTTAAAGCCATTGAGTCACGACAGTTTCAATTTAGAAATCTTCTAATGTGACAACAAATTCAGGAGAAAGTTACTGAACACAACAAGCTAGCCCTACACCACTGTTTGTCTGTACATTTTGCAGTAGCAATCACAGGGTATTACACTGTGCCTCAGCTTGCACGTGTTCCCAAGGAGCCAGTGCTCAGCAGACCCTGAGTTAACAAGACCTAACTTCCTCTCTGCTCCTTCAACTTTAACATAAGGCCCCAGGATGGGACAGTTTCCTTTAACAAGGTCAGTTCACTAAAACACATGATTTGAGAACAGAGAGCTGACCTTGTCAAGCAATGACTGCCACACTGAGTCCCTGCTCTGCTGTTCCAGCAGTGCCTGAAGATTCATGCCTGCAGTGTTTGAGCGTTTCTTACCCACAAGAAACTTTGTGCACATAACTCCACACAGATTCATCTTGCTGGCATAGGTCCTAGTTGAAAAAGTATTATTTTTTGCTACCTTACAAGATCTGGGGTAATGAGGGAATGAGTTTATGAGGCTCTGTCTCTTGCTCTCAAGATGCTAACACCCTCACAACCAACCATTACTGAACTTTCTGTCTGCGAATCTAAAGCTGATACATGTCAGAAGCATCAGATTATGCAAGGTTCAAAAAACAAAGACAATGTAAGAAGGAAGGATGAAATCTAGTTTTTCCAGTTTGTTCTGCATCCTAGGAACTGGACAGCCTTAATAAACACCAGGACTACGAAAATATGCAAACAGGCATTCTGTCTCTCTTTTTTACTGGAATAGAAAAGAGTACAGCATTCTTTGTGTTTTTTCCAGAGATATGCAAAATCTTTGCAAACGCTGAGGTACAGCGTGCCATTTACTGAGGTTTCCCAAAGGGATTCAATCGTTGCTGGGTGCTGGGGGCTTTTTTGCGGGTCCCTCATGTTCGTTTCAGGTCGCTCCAAGCCCGCAGCGCAGCGTGTCCCGTCCCGTCCGTCCCCCCTCAGGCGGCCGCGCTTCCTCTAGATGGCACACGTACCTCTCCTAAAACTCACTCCCGCCTACGACATGGCATTTGGCAGCTTTTCTAGCTACTTTTGCAAATTTTAAAACAAATAAAAAGCAGCAACAAAAAAGACAGGTCCGCTGCCCCGGCGGGGAGAGAGGCTGGTGACTCCGCGGGGCGAGGCAGGGCGTGAGGCACCATATTTGTTATCCCCGATAAAAGCAATGATTACAAAGAGTAAAGGTCTTCCTCAAGCAGCATATGCTTGCAAAAGTGCTGTTGGCTTTGAAATCTGGGGTAGGGCATGGAAACTGTGGGACTGGTTAAGTAAAGTCAGTCTTACAAAACATGGATATTCAAATATAACCATGTGAAGACTACAGAAAAGCCTAATTCTGCCCCGGAGCTGCCCCAGAGCAGCCTTCCATCTCCCACAGACATAGAGAAGTCTACTTACCACCAACCCCAAAAGCAGGAGCCATGTCTGTCGGGGCTGGAGTGTGCCAAGCCCCTTTACATAGGCTGCCCCTGCCTGGTCTATTTTTGCAGCCCACCTGGCCCATGGTTGCATCTGTCACAGGTATAACCTCCATCCATCCATTGAAAGTAGTATCCCATTGCTTGTAAGCATTACCCACAAATGAATGTCACATTCACCACACGCCCCATTTCTCCACTACCGTGAGTTCCTCTCTTTCAGTAATCTTGTTAATGACTCACTCACTGTACTCTTTCCTCTGTGTTTGGAAGTCCTGGTGCTTACTCCTGATGCTTGAATATAAACTGTTAAAATTGTGGGGGTTTTGCGGGAAGAAGGGACAAACAAATACGCAGACAGGCATACTATATTTATTTCAAAGACCTTATTCATACAACACTCACAGGTAGTGGTGCTCTGCTTTGCTGTCACTTCTAAGCAACACCAGAGATACAATAGCACATAAACCCAACATGTGCCATATAAGTAGGCATACAAACAGAAAATGCAAATGGATGAACTTAAGATTATAAGGAACAATTCTCAAAGTCTTCCAAGATTCTCCAGTTTCTAAGCGCTGACTGTTAAGCAACCACTCTTTCATCTTTTAAAATTTGCTTTCAAAATACACATAAAACTTTGCTAGTCAGAAGCCCTTACATTCAACTGAACAGATGGAAAAATTACATTCAGCACACGTGGAGGAAATCACATGCCTGATACACACTGTAGAGACCTGAAAATGACACCAACCAAAACTAACACGTTCCTGGGAGGCCAGCACTGCACCAGCTGCAGCAGCTGGTACACTCCTGCACCCAAGGTTTCTGCCTCTCAGTTTGATGCAGTCACTGCTTTAGAGCCCAACCAGAAGGGCTCATGCAAACCTGATGAAGACATGGCAAGCAGGCCCCAGGCTGTGATGTTAATGGCTTTCCTCTGCAAATGAGACTGTGCTGCCAGCTGCAGAAACCCTGACTTTACTCTGAGGAATCAGACAGGAAGCTGCACTTCACATAACAAAGTTTCGCTGTGGGAGTAACAGAAGAAGGGATCCTGAGCTGTAAAATGTTAGACTTTGAAGGGAGCAGCTAGCACAATCAAGCAGATGTGCTGCATTAGTACATTATCAGCCACTGCAAGATTATACAGCATAAAGGGAAGAAAAACAAAAACAAACCCCTCAGCTTTCCCTTATTGTAAACAAAACCTTCTTTCCTTTTCAGCAGAAGCAAGTTCTTTCAATCACATTTCATACATAAATAAAACTAAGGGTTAATAAATAGAGCTTTATGGAGGACTGCACAGTGGTTCAAGGTACCTGAGACTACAGGAATGGTAACTAATGTGCATTTATTATTTATTATTATTTATTATTATTATTTATTGTCGTGCCCCTATGACACGAGGGCACAGTGCCATTCCAGAGGCAAGACAAAGCAAACACCTGTGTTTCCTAGGCAGTGGCCTTTTGTGAATATGTAACTTGAAAACAAACACATGTCCATATGTGCTTGATAGCAGTCATCACAGGCTGTCCCCAAAATCCCCAACAAAATATCATGTGATAATTCATTGTAGCACACACAGCAGCTTGCACTGCAACATCCACAGACACAGCAAAAGCAGCAGATTAGGCGCATCCTCCTGCTATGCTCAGCAGCTGCTGCGTGGCTGACTACTCAGCCTCTGCAGGAAAGCAATGAGGGAATCAGAAGCTATTCCTGCCACTGAAATGGGATGCCAATGGTTGTTTGGCATCACAAATCATCCCGAGCTGCTTTTTTTCCACAGAAAAACAACAGACGCACACACACAGAGTGTTAAACCTATTGCCTTTTCCCCGCTTTGAGCACCCTCTGTGGCTTACGGACAGGTGGTTACGCTTTGGCTGGATTAATTTCATCAAAGGCTGTGGTGCTACAGGGACTATATCTAACCAAGCTAAATAGAAATATGAGAAGAAATAATGAAATATAGCATCATGAGAAACGAGGCTAGTCAGGTAACTCTTCTTTTAAGAGAGCATCTTAAGGTTGCAAGCAGCGAGGAGTCTGCTATCACTCTGCAGATACGATCTCCAGAATCACAGTGCCTCCTTGACCATGAGAAAACTATACTTGCTGATAAACAAAAAAGTCTCAGCCTACATTTCTAAACAGGATTGCTCTTTGACAGGTAGTCTTACCAAAGTTTTTGTAGAAAATGCTGTTTACGTCAGAAATTTAAAATGCCATGTGACACAAGGCTTTCACAGTCTTTATCACTAAAATTAGAAAAAAAAAATTTAAAATAGCCAAAAAGGAATTTTAATGATAGAAATCTTACAGCTTAACCCGTCTAATAAGAAAAAGATGAAACACAGATAGCAGAGATCTCAGGTAGAAACAATGTAGTATGAAAACATACCATAACATGCTCTCTTTTTTGTTTAAAAACACATCATCTGTTTGGGTATTATAAAATATGCCATTCTGTTTGATGAGAGCATATATGCACAAGAATTCCAGCATTGCCAAATTATAAATTCAAAGGTACTTTAAAACATTTGTGTCAAAATACTCTGATTTTACTGAACTTGCCTTAAAATACTTGATACTTAAAAGACACTTACTGTTCCATCTACTCACTGACCCTTTGCTAAATTACAAGGCAAATCTCTTTCATTATTCTATGTACAGACAGCTTTTGTGTTCTCACGTTAAAAATAAACCCACTATATCTTGAGTCCAAGGTCATGGCCTTTTAGAAACCAACAGAGTATCAAGGTAGGCCTTTCCTGACCACATGGTGTCTCCTTGTTTATCCATAATTATGACAGCTATGAATAATAGAAGTGTTTTGTATCTGAATTTTGTATTTAGAGATTCTTGTAGAGAAAACACTGTCAGAAAATATGAAAATAACTGTACATATGTAACACCAGATTTGATTGCCTGATTAGTCTTGTTTTTCTGTGGGAGATACTACGTTTCACCATCAGCTGTGTGATTATGACAAAATCATAACACAAGCATCCCCTGAAATTGTTTAAACAGAAGAGAACCTTACCAATAAAAGAGTGTTTAACTGCAAAAACTGTAGAACCATAGAACCACAGAAAGGTTCCAGAAAGGAACCGCAGAAAGGATACACTTCAGGTCACGAGACACGAATCAGAAACACTAGTAAACCCAAAGTGATTAGAGACAAAGACTAAATTGTGTTTTAGAAATGTAGAGAAGATATTTTACAGTAATTGATTCATCCATCATCAACATTTCTGCAGCAAATATGTGTTGTATAATGTATTTAAACCCTGTTGGTATGCACTAGCCAAACTCTCACTCAAGACCAGGATCCACATCAGGATCCAATTATTAATTAAGACCACCTCAACCTAAAGTATTCATTAACCTCCTACAAACAGCTGTGGCTGCAGGGCAGGCACGAGCCCTATAAATCAAGCCCTGGGAGGAGTGAAAGGTGGAGGTGGTTGTTCCTGGTTGCTGTGTGCTGCTGGAGCTCTGCTCTGAGAAATCATAATCCAAGGATCAGAAGACTGCGAGCTCCGGCACAAGTGGTGACCCCGACGTGATGCCAACACGCAGCGTGAGAACCGCCATGGCAAAACACCGAGAGGGGTCTTCCCAGATCTATACCCGGGTGAGAACTGCCGCAGTGGGACTTTAGTGGTCCATACCCAGAGAGGTGTGGACTGCAGGCCACAGCGGGGGGAAGTTGTGAGACTGCTTCCCTTGGAGCTTGGGAGGCCGAGAAAAGGCTCCCAGAACAGAGCTCCCGACTATCACCAGAAGAGGTGAAGACCACGGCGGGGGGAGTTGCGAGACAGCTCCCTTTGAGGCCCTGGTCAAAAACACCCAGAGGGGTCTTCCCAGATCTATACCCGAGTGAGAACTGCCACAGTGGGACTTTAGTGATTCATACCCAGAGAGGTGTGGACTGCAGGCCACAGCGGGGGGAAGTTGTGAGACTGCTTGCCTTGGAGCTTGGGAGGCCGAGAAAAGGCTCCCAGAACAGAGCTCCCGACTATCACCGCAAGAGGTGAAGACCAGGGGCTGGAGGGAAAAGAGTCTGTCAACAAAGAACAGGCCATATTTAAAGCCCTCCAGCATATCCTCTCAAAATCTTTAAAAAAGAATTAAATAAAAAACACCCACAGAGGTGAGCAACCGGGGACTGAGAAAAACTCATTTAAAGGTCTTGAAAAGAAATGGAGTCAAAAAATATTAATTTCATTGTTATTTATTAAAAAAGATTAAAAATATATTAAATATAGTTTGGCTAGTGCAAAACAAAAAGGGGGAATTGTATAATGTATTTAAACCCTGTTGGTATGCACTAGCCAAACTCTCACTCAAGACCAGGATCCAATTATTAATTAAGACCACCTCAACCTAAAGTACTCATTAACCTCCTACAAACAGCTGTGGCTGCAGGGCGGGCACAAGCCCTATAAATCAAGCCCTGGGAGGAGCGAAAGGTGGAGGTGGTTGTTCCTGGTTGCTGCATGTTGCCGGAGCTCTGCTCTGAGAAATCATAATCCAAGGATCAGAAGACTGCGAGCTCCAGCACAAATATGCACTCTACAAAGCACATGTTAAATGGACCGATACTGCACACATAATATGCACTCAACATTTTACTGAAGATTATTTTACTTGTGTAAACACTTTGCAAACAAGTTAACTGGATAATGAGTCCTACTGGGCAGTGCTGCATATAAAAATTGCAGAATAGTAAAGGAATCCAAACCTCAAACACCATTCCATCATCAGTCATACTAAATACTGAATGTCTTCAATCAGATCTAGTACATCCCCAGGTTTGGCCTTGGTCTGGGCTCAGACCCAAAACTCATCCCTTGACACTTTGGAGCTACCTGCTGTTACTTTTGGTAGCATATCCCGAAGCTATAATACACACTTTTTAACAAACTCATTAAGAAAGTAAAGCAAAACCGTCCATATTCAAAAGCTGGATGCAGGCAAGATAGAAACTAAAATTCCAGCCTATGCTTCTTTCTCCAAGGCAAAAGAGATTTGCCTTACGATTTATCAAAGAGTCAGTTGGTAGATTGAACAATAGGTGTGTTTTAAGTATCAAATATTTTAAGGCAAGATCAGTGAGATCAGAGTGTCTTGACACAAATTTTTTAGACTTCAACTGTACCATCCCTCTTGCAGCACAGAAACCCATGCTTCTGCCTGCCTAACAGTGAGGTCTGACCAAAGCCTCAGGCATCATCTGCATATCCATGTTTCCACTTTCTAGCCATTGCAAAAGGGCTTTGAATGACAAACAACAAAAGACCAAGCCAGTGGGCAGACTTATTTTTGACATCTGAGAGACATCGGGTAAAGTTAACTTATCAGATTGGACATCTCCTTTATATTGGTAGACTGTATTGATGCCTTAGGTTTTAACGTTTATATTTTTCAAATCCTGTAATGCCTAGTGTGTAACTCTGAAGTGGCCTGTTAACTGCTGTTCTCTCATGCTGCTTAGACATAACAAACTCTCTCTAGGTTTGCTCTC
Source organism: Lycocorax pyrrhopterus obiensis (assembly GCA_014706295.1). NCBI lineage: Eukaryota > Metazoa > Chordata > Aves > Passeriformes > Paradisaeidae > Lycocorax > Lycocorax pyrrhopterus. The sequence goes on along the minus strand of JACSVZ010000014.1, from coordinate 45,827,782 downwards.
TAAGGACACCTAGATTGTCCCAGGCCCCAAAATGTGTAAACTAAAGCCTTGAGAGGAGTGGCAAACTTGGGGTAATTACATAATGAACTGAAGTTACAGTTGGAGAATTAACCCTGATACACAAATGGACCAAACCTATAAAAGTGTGAAGAACTCATGGCTCGGGGTTCATCTTGGGTGTAGCCTTTTGACTGCCCAGGGTGTACCTTTGAAGGCCCTTCAAATAAATACCTACATCTATTCTTTCATTTTTGTCTAGCCTCTGTGTTTTAGGTGGCCACCTTCAAGGCATCAGTATGAAGCCTGATGAATAGGGGAAATTATGACATGACAAGAAGCAAGGAACTGAAAGTTCAACATTTGGAAGAAAACTACTTATGGAATTGAAAATACTCTAGTTTTCATCTAAACACCTACTTCCAGAATTTGACGAATGTTCCGAAGAAGGAATTCCGTGCTCGGAGTCAAACCAGTGCTTTACCATTCTGATGAACTTTTATGTACTTTGGTGTGACCAGTCTGGGCAGTGACATTATCCTGTTTTTTTGATGCTCACAGTTTATGGGCTTACATGATTAGGTAAAAGAAAGATCTCAGCTTTCTAAAACATGTTTGAAAATATGACCACAGGAGCTGATATAATTAAGAGACAAGTTAAGATCACTTAAATTGCTTGGGGTTATAGTGTGATAATCTAAAGCTTGTTGTATCGTGACTCATACCTTGGTTTTTGAATAGCTGCACTGAATGGAGACTCCTCCTGTCCTCAGTATGTCTGCCAAACAGATTGGGAAGCTCAGGTTTGGTTTTCCTAACAAATAATTTTCAAGCTGACCTACAAATTGGACTAAAGGGAAAGAAAACTCTTAATACTTCTCTTTTTCTTAAAACTTTGTTGGCTTTACAAAAGCAGGACAAAACTAATTTAATACAAATTCTTTGCAGATCAGCTTCTAAAAAATATCTTTATCTCCTCCCTGTGTTCCTTACTTAAAGGTAGAACAGGCATAGCTGCCAAAAAATTCAGAAACATTCACTAGCAAAGCTCACTTTGCAACCAGATGACATGTGGTCTGAATGAAAATTGAAAAAAGTAAGTAGTCCTGGACGTCTGTGGGCTCAGGCAAATCAAATTTCTGTAAGTCGTAACAATGCACTAAATTGCACTGCCTCTGACCCCCCAGCCCTATTTGGAATAATTCAACATGTGCTGAATGTGAGTTGAGTGTAACTGGGAAATCTTCCTCCTTTGTTCCCTGTAGGCATATAAATACATAGCTATAAAGATACATCGATCAATCAATCTAGTTTACTACCAGATTAAATTGAACCTACAGAATCTCAGTGTCCTTGTATGCAGCCAAACTGTAGCGAGAAATTAATAGCTTTTTGCTGATTTTGGCCACCATACTCTTGATGAAAATTGAAAAAGCTTGTGCAATGTGACTTGATTCTCCAATGAAAGCTGATTGGTGTGCTGCAGCTTTGGCAGAAGTCTTGTCATGAACAATGGTTATACAAGTACATACACTTGGGGAATTGATTAAATGTTTAATATCAAACCTCCTAATTGTGAATTTTATGTAACTTGGCAACGTTGTTGATTATGGAAGATGCCTGATGCCTGCCTGACATGTTAAGCACGGCTTAGCCCTCAGCACACTGCCTGACTCACGCTCTTCTTCAGACAGTGGATGACTGTTCCCTGGAATTGCAAAATCACAAAGCCCATGGACAGTGCACATGGAAGGTTTTACAGTTTGACTTTTTATACTGAAAACATATGAAATTCAGCAGTTTTTCTCCTGCTGTCCTTCAGGTCTATGACCACAATCCTTACACATATATCTGTGTTGGGGTTTTAGGAGTTGTCCTTTTGGTTTTTTCCCTCTTAAAGCATTTTCCCCATACGTGTTGCTAGGAGACAGCAACGGCTGAACACTTAAGAGAGACAAAAGACCTGGCCACAGCTCAGAGCAAGGGTCCAGCTGGCTCTCTTTTACCTGGGGTTTTCTCGTGTAGGGCACAGATGCCGCGAGAATTGGACTGGGAAAAAGGGGCTGGATGGAGCCCCTAGCACTCTTGTGTTCTCAGCGTTCGGAGGGGTGAGAAGCTGAGGTTGCGGTGGAGAGGATTCATCACCACTGCAGGGTTCTGCCTTCTGCTGCCTTCCTTCTACCGTGAGTGGAGCTCTGCTTGCTGGAGCAGCTGTTGCACTGGGACCCTATTTGACACCCTACCTCACTAAAAGAGGGACTTTTCACCGTCTGCTCGGGTACCTCAGGGGAAAAATCTCGGAATACCGAGCCCGCTTTTCCCTACCCTGCTGGGAGCCGGGCCACCGCTGCCCTGCCCCTGCCACTTCTTTGCCACTGCCCCGAGCCTTTGCTACACTGCAGCTCCTCACTCCCCGCCTGCCGAGACGTGCCGGGGTTCTCGCTGCAGCTCTGGAGTTTGATACCTCTTGTCTACCACCTGGGATTTGGTGCTCATTCCTGCCGTTCCAGCTTGCTGCTCCCGAGGGTCTGGCCGGGCACTGGGATCGGCTGCCCATGGGGTTCGTGAAGCCTTTCTCCCACCCCTTCCCAGGATCCCAAGCTGCCATTCCCGCGTGCTCCCCGAGCTCGCTCCGGAGCGCCCCCTGCAGCCGCAGGGGAACCATCGCACCCGCCCCGCCCACCGGGAGCCGCCAGCGCCCCTGCCGGCTGTGAGTGGAACTGCACCCGAGGGGGAAGGGCCTGCAGCCGAGAGGGGCTGGCACCGGGTTCCTGGTTCTGCCTGCTGTCACTGGCACAGCTATTGCTGGCTTTTTGCCTTGTTTTATATATATATACTAGTAAAGAACTGTTATTCCTGTTTCTCACATCTTTGCCTGAAAGCCCCTTAATTTCAAAATTGTAATAATTCGGAGGGAAGGGGGTTGCATTTTCCATTCCAAGGGGGGCTCCTGCCTTCCTTAGCAGACACCTGTCTTTCAAACCAAGACCCTGTGAGCCAAAGAGACAGAGGGATTTGATCAGCACTGTACAGTTAAATGATGGGGACATGAGAATTATTACTTAGATTCTAAGAACTTTTGCTGTAATTGCCACAGATGCCAAGCTGGGGATGTGCTACACTTTGTCAATTGAATAACGTGTCCTAGATTCTGTATTCATGTCTTTCTCTGCAGCCAGCTGTACCTTTGAATGTGAAGGCATATAAAATGAAAGTTAAGAAAGGAAAAGAGAAACTAAAAACCTACATCTAGATAGCACATTTTTTGATGTTGTGGTTTATCAGGATTTCCATAGTACAAACTACAGGACCAAACCTCTGTGATATCTGTGGATCAGGGAACTCCTCCTGGTAGGGGAAACACCTTACTCCCAAATAAGAAAATCAAGGATAGTTTACAGACAAGATAGTTGGCTAGCATCTGGTTTTGGTGTTTTGGTAGCTTACAATTCTTTGACATAAGAAAGTAATTTGGGTTTTTGTTTGCCTTTTTTTTTGCTTTGTTTGGGGGTTTTGGGTTGCTTTTTTCCTCTCGTTTGTTTGTTGGTTTGGTTTGAGGTTTTAATTGTGTTTTTTAGGGGTTTTTTGTTTGCTTTTTTGGGGGGGTGGGAGGGTGCCATTGGTTTTGTTGCTGTTGATTTTCTAACAGAGTACTTTCTTTAGCACGGATTAAGCTATTCCGGGAGAACGTTTTATCAAAGAGCCACAAGAAAGTAAATCCAACATTATAACCAAACATGGGAGCAAGTTTCAAGGTCTCTCTCACTGAATCTGTAAAACTTATAACTTCAGTAAGAGTAATAGTACACGCAGAGAGCATTGCAAACACAGTTGGGCAAATAGCCATAAAATTGCCAGAAAGGCGTCTATACAGTGTTTTGTAGTGCTGATGTCCACTTTCCTTGAAATAATACATAAAGAACAACTGGGTAAAAAAGAGAAAATGAATTTCTGAAATGCTGTCAATAGTGTAACAGAGAGACAAACTAAATTAGAGTTGGTGTTTTTATACTTCCACTTGAAAGAAGTGCAAAACCAAGATGTTTTTCTGTTCTGGCTTATTTGCATATTTATTTTGTTCCAGACAAGGAACGTTAAGTCACCAATGTTGTCTATTTTCCCACTTCCCAGAGACAGAGACCCAGCTAAGGGAAGAACAGAACCTTCTACTTGAAATGCAACTACTTAAAGGGTGTCAGTTAGAAGAAAACATATCTGGGACAAGCCTGCCGATAATTTTTTCCTCCCCAGGAAAAATTAGGCTGGTGATAACCAGCCTAATTTTGTGCTGAAAGAAACCAAAGAAGAAACAGACTTTTTTTCACAAAGCCAGATTCTCCCCTGCTTAGATTAGGTCTCCCTGATACATTCAATTAGTATTTGCAGGGAGCATGGAGTGCTCACCATTTGCTGACAGGTAAGCAGATGGCCAGAGCTGGCACATAACTACTGTGAGGTACAGTTGGTAGGAGAACTGGATGGTAAACATGATATTTTTGGAGAATGGAAGTCCATTGGTCTCGCAGTTATCCCTCAGCTTGAAGTTGTTAAAATCTGTTTTCCTTATTTTTATGGTTATATCTTCAAATCCTTACCACTGTATCTCCAAATATTCATGTTGTCCTATGATACCCTACTCTTTTCGGCAGGCATCCTGGTGATTTCCTGTAGGAGTCAATGGTGTCTGTCCTCCCCAGTGAAAGCAGTAACGTAACTGGCAACAGGGGTTTTTACTAACATTTGCACCTACTTTAAGAAAACATTCTGCAGAAGTGGCTTATTGACAGGTTTTTTAAAATCCAATGCTCTTTTTAACCTATACTAAATTACATTATGGCAATGAATTGTTTGCTCTAATTTTAAAGCAATGTTTTGGAAGAACTTCAGTTTCCTAGGGCTAAAATCAATGAAAATTAAGAAAAACTCTTGTGGCATTCTCCTTTATGGTAAGATGCTTTTGAGTAATACTAAGTTGATTACACATTATACATACTAATGAGTATCTTCTTGAATCTCTCAATGTTTCTCTTTTCTCTTTTTGATTGTAGACAATGGTATTCTTGCAGTGCTTGCAAGGTCTTTCTACTTGCTGAGAGATTTGTATTTATTTGGCATTTTATCACTGTCCATATGCATAGTTAATAAGCCTGCAGCACAGAAAGGTGTGACACCTTCCTAAAGGATTGTTTTAAGGTCATGATTGTACAGTTTACCTTTCCACTATTAACTCTGAAACAGGAAGAAGTCACTTCCAACTGTGTAGCAGCTTCTTTAAAGCTACCATCAACTGGACAGTGGAATTCTCAGAACAAAAGGAAAACTCTGTCTGAGATTCCAGCTGCAAGGCAAGCAGTTTCCAGCTAAAATATCTCCGTTTTGCTAATGGGCAGGGTTTCCTTTCTGGGCCAGGAAAATGAGCATTTATGAATTTGCAAAAGGGAGAACGGAACATTTATGAATTTGCTGGAGGGGAGTCTTCCCTAATGGCACAGTGTGGGTTTTTCTGATCTGCAGGAAATATTACGAAGGACACCTTAATTTGTCCTTCATACATATTTGACCATGCTACTTCATGAGGTTGGTAGGAAATGCCACTCTTTTCTGAAAGCAGTGTGAAGGAATATTTTGGGGCATGGTTATCTTGTTTACCACATAGCCTTGAAATAACAAGTTAAACAAATAAGTAGAAAGCTAATCTTTCTTTAAACATTATTTTCATGCTTTTTCTTTGTTGAAATAAAATGCCCCACCTAAATCCTTCACATAATTCCAGTAGACATGGACTGATTTTTTTTTACCTTATGGATATGTCATTGGCATCAAAGCCTTGTCAGAATTCTTTTTCTTTATTGTTTGTCCTGTAGCTGAGAATCAGGACCAATATACTGTCTCTACGAAATGGATTCTACAATACTGCTATTTACTGCAACTGCTGCAAAGATTAGTTTGCAGTCTTTTTAAGGCTTAACTGTACTGCTCACAGCTTCGGTGTTTCCATTGTACATTGTCTACATATCAGGGTATATGGATTAAACTATTCCACTTGTTTCCTTTTATTTAATAAAGAGTTCTGAAATATCTTTATTTTCACATTTGCATGGCACTCAGTGCTTGAATGGAAAACTCATTAATAAAGAGCAAATAAAACCAAGCCAAACCAACCAACCAAAAAACGAAACCCAAACACAAGAAAATCACCAGATCATGTTTAAATGCTCAATTTTTTAACCAGAAGCAACAATTTATGTCAAGAAGCTCTTTGTTGTGAGTGAAACTCCACTCATTTCTACCTATCTAAACATAGAAACAGTAGCAAAGTGTAATGATGAAGAAGAATTTGGCACTAGGCCACGACAGTTTTAGGAACGTGCTAAGTGTTGCCAATGAACACACAAATGTAACCTGAAGACAGTTGCTGTTGGCCACCCCAGTTACCACTCTTCTGTTTGCTGGTGGTGGAAATTGCCTGCACCATTTGGTACTGAAAACAGGTTGCTTTCTTGGTAGTGTAGCTCTGCCTTTCTAAAGTATTATGAGAAGTAAGTAATGAATAGCTTTGATTAATGTGAGCTAATTGTTTTAGGTACAGCTAAACAAGCGAGTGGTGTGATTGGTAAAGGAGTTAAAAAAGAATGACACTATGGAGTAGAGTTATGACAGTGAACCAGGAGAATGAGCTTAGAGACACCATGCGTCTGCCAAAGGTCACATTCCTGCACTGAGGTGAGGAAACATTTCACCTTTGTGACACTTCACAGTGAAAGAAGTGAAGGTAATTACAACCTGAAGAATCACAGAAGGTTTGGAAGGGACCCACAAGAATCATTGAGCCCAACTCCTTAGTAAATGGATTGTATGGAGACTAAACCACAAGTTCTGTGTTATTAAGCACCATGTTCTAATCAACTGAGCTAATCTCAGGGTTGTAAAGCATGTCTCAAATCATATAGAATGAAAAAGGGGGACATTTTCTTTGCACCATACTACTCGCAGTAAGACCTAAGAAACTTTTATCTCCCCTTGTAACGCCCACTTTCCATTTATGGTAGCTAAAGTGAGCCTCATCCCATGGGATGCGGAGGACGAGACGGCCCGACATCGCACTTCAGCCGTGTTGACATGCGGGGCGTCCAGAAAGGGTACTTTTAGGGACAGGTCCGGAGGCGGGGGTTCCCCCGGCGCGGCCCGGCCCGGCCCGGCGGGCGGCGGGGGGAGCTGTCCGTGGTGCTGCGGACCCCGCGCTCCCCCGAGCGCTCCGCCCCGGCCCGCCCCTGCCGGGAGGCGGGCGCTGGAACCCTGCCGCGCCAGAGGAGAGCTTAGCTTGCCGGTTCGCCGCGGCCTTTGTTTGGCTTGCAACTTTTTTAAGGAGACAAAAAGAAAAAAGGAAAAAAAAGGGGAAAAAAAAAAGAGGCGGTTTAGGATGGAGACGTCGCAGCCTCGATTCGTGTCTCCGTGAAGGCTGTCGGCGCCGCTGTCTCTTATTAAGTGTCTCTGCCAACTAAGAAAGCAGAAACAGGAGCTCGCAGCTCACCCAGGGGAAGGGAAGGAGGGGCGGCCACCGCCACCTCCTGCTCCAGTGGGTGTACCGAGAGGGCGAGGAGGAAGCACCAGGGCAGGAAGGGACCCTGCTGACACTAGGCCCGCGGTCCCGGGGCCACTCTCCTCCTTATGTCCCGCTCTCGTTAGAGTCTTTTGCTACCTTTGCTCCTCCCCTTCCCTCGGCCTCTGCTCCCCTCGGGGCGGTCAGGCACTGGTTAAGACACTGCTGGCCTCAAGAGAAAGCCCCGGAGAATAAAAGAATAGAACATAAAAGACGGAGAGAGAGCCCGCCCAGCCGCCGCCCGCCCGGGAGCCCGGCCCTCCCTGCCGTCGGAGAGGTGCGCAGGTCGCTCCGCCCCGTCGGGGCGAGGCCAGCGATGACCATGAGATGGGCTGGGCGGCACCAGCCGGGAGGAGAAAACAACAGTCGGGAGGCTCCGCCGCGCCCTCGCAGGTGGAGGCGGCCTCGGCGACAGCACCGTGCGAGAACCTCTGGGCCGGGGCCGCGGCTGGGGCCGCCGGGGGCGCTGGCCGCGCGTTCCCATGGGCACAGCGCTCCCCGCGGGCCGGGATCGCCGCCAGCCTCGGGCAGCGCGGGGCGGCCGAGCGGCGGCTGCGGCGCTGTGCGGGGCGCGGCGGGCTGGGACATGGCGCGGCGGGCGGGAGGCGCGGTGGCGGATGAGCTGGCCAACGCCGCCGCCCGCGGGGACCTGCAGCGCCTCAGGGAGCTGCTGGACGGAGCGGCGGACCCTAACGCCGTCAACTCCTACGGCAGAACCCCCATCCAGGTAAGGAGGCGGACTGTGGGCGGCTGGGCGAGGGCAGCGGGCCCTCCGTGCCCTGCCCGAGGGGGGCGGCGGCAGCCCCGGGGCAGTGCCCCGGAGCCGACCGCTCCCGGTCACTGTGCTCGGCTGTTGTCAAGGCGGCGGGGCACAGGGGCTCTTCTCGCCTCTCTGGGAAGGAGAAAGTCTGTGACGGCCGCAACAGAGAGGTTTTAGTCTTAGCAACTCTTGACTTCATTTGAACCAACTGAGATAGGATGACTCAAATCCGAGAACTTTAATGCTCATCTCGCAATAAACGTGCAATAAAATGTGAAAACTCACGTTTGCAGAAATAATTTCCCTTTCGTTACACTTCGTCTTCTGCTTTATATGACTGTTAGTATTTTTCGTCTCCTGTGCCATGGGGGACAAAAGGATATTCGGTGGCTCTCATGAACAAAAACACTTGGTCGCGATAGCCTTGCCCAGCTGACGCTGCAGGTAGACAACGAGCAATCCTTGTGGCGCTCAGTCTGCCCACATTTTACACTCGCGTGAGCGTGTAGGTAGACGTAGCGCCCAGAGGTGTAGTAGAGGTTAAATTTATAAAGGCTGAGTTAATTTTCGAACTAGTTCTAGCCAGCTTTTTTTTTTTTAATTTCAAAATAAAACGAAACTGGAATAATCTGAGAAGCTATATTTAAGTTTTACTGCCAGTGCTTGCGAAACACTCTTCTACAAAATGTCGGTGCAGCCTTTCACTCGAAACAGGTATTTGTTGCCGTCCTCCAGTGCTGTTTTTTTTTTTTTCTTTTCAATTTGGGCGGCAAGGATTTAGCCCGTATGCTGAACGCACTGCTGGGTGCACTAGCGGAAACCCAATTTAGAAAACGGCGAGCCCGAGGGGGAGGGCTCCCGGACGCTTTGGTACTGCCCTGGACACGCGGGTCAGGCAAAAATTTCATTCCCTCCTGACGGTGAGGGAAGCGCGGGTGCGGCGCCTCAGACAGAGTGGGTTCCCTGCATTACGCGTCTCCCCTTGCCAAGGACCCTCTGGAGAAATGGCACGGATGCGAGCGGAACGACGGCGGTCTCCGCGAGCCGCTCCACCGGCACAGTTCTGCGGGGACCGGTGCAAAGGGACTTGGGGCTTGACCTGTGGGAGTGCGCCGGCAGAAGGGCGAACCCCTTCTCCCGGTTAGTCTGCTCCGAGCCTACCGACCCCCGCCGGCTCCTGTCGCAGAGCAGCTCCAGTGTGCATCCACACGCCCCGACCCCGACGGGGGTCCCCGCACCTCTCTGCCCCACCTATTCCCTCCTGTCCCCTGGCGTGGATAAAGAAGGGGTTTCCGATGCGGCACGGCTCCCCCGACGGGTACATATTCTCCACCGTTCGTGGCACGTCCGGGGCCGATCTTTATGCCCCACCGCGGATTTTCTTCTCCTTTCCACTGCGGATCCCCGTTCCTTCGGGGCCGAGCGAGAAAGCCTGAGCTCTGCGGCGGGCGCTGACGCTGTCTCTCCCCGCAGGTGATGATGCTGGGCAGCCCGCGGGTGGCCGAGCTGCTGCTGCGGCGCGGAGCCGACCCCAACCGCCCCGACCCGCGCACCGGCTGCCTCCCCGCGCACGACGCGGCCCGCGCCGGCTTTCTGGAGACGCTGGCGGCGCTGCACCGGGCCGGGGCGCGCCTCGACCTGCCCGACGGCTGCGGCCGCCTGCCCCTCGACGTGGCGGCCGGGGGCCCGCACGGAGCCGTGGGGCGGTACCTGCGCGACCCGCCGCCCCTTGCCTAACCTCTCCCCGGGCCATCCCCTCCCCAAATTTATTGCCCGCGCCCGCCTCGGGAGACACCAAGTCGAACAGTACTCATGCGATGCTGTGAATAACCCCAGATCGCGTTTCCCGGCTGGGATGCACGAAGGACAATATTCTTTGCCCATGCCCGTATATTATCCTGCACTGGAAATTCTACGACCTTCCACAGGCCCCTTTTCTCACACGAGAGTCCAAACACTGAAGAGAAATATTAAATATGAAGTAAGAAAATACTAAATGTGAAAATATTAAATAGCAAGTATTGCATATTAAATATGAAGGAAAATCCCCACACAGAGATGATACTATAAACCCTTCCTCTGTTTTGATGGGGCCGTGTCTGGGCTTTCTGCTCCCCGGGGGCTCCCCACTCACGCTTGCTAGCCCTCCATCTGAAGAAGATGGGAGAGGCTTCAGGCTCTCCCTGTCCTGACAGCTCCCTGTTTGGTTTTGGTTAAATCGAACTAAAGGGATGCTGAAGCCAATCTACCTCTCCCTAGCAAAACCGGCCGGACAGCAGGATCAGTGCCTCCTGGTGCGATTGCAGCTTTGGTAAATACCTTCTTAAAACCATGTAGGATGCTGTGCATGTCTGTACACGTGTCCACAGCGCATCCGTGGCTCTCCTTGTGAAGGCTGCAACCATAGGATCTGGAAGGAGAAAATAAAGAAGGATTTGTGTCCCTGCAAGCCTGATACCAGCCTCTGCAGCTGGTCCCCAGCTGAAGTACTCGTTGTTTTAACAACTTGCAAGTGACCTCCCCTGAGTTAAAGTACTTTAAAAAAAATCACGTGATTGTAAAACCAAGGCAGCCATAAACGAAAAATTAAAAGTCATACATCTGAGCTCGACTCCAGGGCTTCCCAAGATGCTCGGAGGTGACACATTTGGTAAAGAAACAAGCAAACCTTTGAAACACCTCTGCTGCTGGTGGGGGAATGAGGGTGGGGCTATTTTTTAATTATGTGAGAGTCGATACATGTTTCACTGACTGCCCCGGCGCGGGGGAGTTGGATGTGAGCACCCCAGGAAAAAGATACAGCGGCAACCCAGCCTCTGCCGAGGGGAAGTGAGGAGACGGGGAGACCCGCTCTCACCGCAGCGAGTCCACAAGCCCCCAGAGAGGTGTGCTGCGGGAGCGCACGGGCAGCACCTAGCAAGACGGTGAGGCAGGCGGCGGGGACGGTGCTCCCAGCCGGTGCGGGACAAGTGGGAGACCCTGCCTCCCTCCCTAGAACCCGCGTGGGGCTGTGCTCACACGTCTTGCACCTTAGGGGCTGAGAAAGAGAAGCCAGGTGAGGCAGTGACAGAGCTCAGGTCTCGTACCCCTGCACAAATCTTGGGCACTTTCAGAGCTACCTGTAGAAAAGGTGAAAAACATTTATCTTGGTTTTGCATTCCTACTGAGTATCCAACCCCTAGATATTTAATATATAAACATAAAAAATAATATATATACCTTTTCTGTAACGTGTTGGAATATGTTATTTATTATAATGTGATTTCATACAATGCATGCTTTATAATTACTTCTTATAAGTTGTCGTGCTATAAAACATTTAGTTATGTAATTAATGTACATAATATATCTATGTGATACCTATATAAATTATACATGATACCCATATATAACACACATATGTAAAACGTTATGATTATGCCTCAAGGTGATACGTTTGCTTAACAATTATTTTTATATCTAATATGCTTAGTGTTTAAATTATGTTTGTTGGTTTAATTATAACCAAATTATATGCATATAAAACATGTACCAAACATTTATGTTATTTTTAGTCTACATTCACACTTCTCCATCATAAGAATGCCTAGAACATGTATTTTGTAGTTATCTTTAAGTAGAAAACATATAACATTATAATATGACATTGTAACACCTTGTTAATTTGTGCCGCACTCTGACCTAGAACATGGCATAGCTGTAAGTGAACCAAGGACAGCACTGGAGATGCAGCAGTTAAGTGCCTGCATCCCATGCCTGTGGGAACCAGAATGGAGTTTCGACCAGATACAGAGATAGGGGGAAGCTAGAGCCTGACTACATTCCTTACGGAACAAGGAGTTCTGTTAAACTGTGCTTCCATCCTCAATTGGACCAGTATTCCCGTTTTAAATTGTCATATTCTCCAAGAACCAGATTTGATTTACATTTTTTAGCATTTCCATTAAGGCTTATGAAACTACAGCAACAGAAATAGTAATATTATATTATTGCTGTTATTGTTTATAAAGTTGGAGGGGAAACAACAGAATTTGCTAGGCTGACTGCACCAAAGAAGCAGAATATGCCCTCAACATGTCCTCAAAACCCAGCAGGGCTGAATACCTAATTGCTATAAATCTGCCTCACGGAGTAGGTCCAGAACCCCTTCCCAGGACAGGCCCGTGGTGGAGACTACTCACTCCATGGAAGGATGGGGATCACCGGCAAGATCCCCCTTGGCTGCGGGAGCTTCCACAGGTACCTTTTCTTCTGGTAGCAGCAGCGGCTCCAGGGCTTGGAGTCCTGCTTTAAAAGAAGAATAGTATCAGTTAACAACTAACAGCAGCAGCAATACACTTTATCGAGAAAGCCCTAAAAGCATGATATTTAAGGCGGCAGATTACTGGCATATTATATTTTTAATATTGCCTCTGTAACTGAGTACATGTGCGAACACACATACACCCTTCTGTAGCAGGGTTTGCGCCCTGTGCATCACGAGCTCCTCCTCGGCCCCGGATCGGCCATGCATTCAGCGTTGGTGGGTATTCGGTTTCTATTGCCAAAGCTGTCGGTTCATCCTCTCACCTCTGCTCCGGCACTTGCGTCACATAGCCAGGTAGGCATTCATTTCTCTGACTTTTGCCTTGCCTGTCGGGGAGCAGTAGCACGGCAGGGAAGAAGAGGGAAAACAAAAAAAAAAAAAAAAAAAGGAAAGGAAAGAAAAAAGGGAAAAAAAAAAAAAAGGGGGGAAAAAAAAAAAGAAAAACGCTTCTCTCGAAAGGTGCTTACATTTCGAAATGGCCCATTTCACTCACCCAGTTTCCCAGGCTTGAAATCGAACTCAGTCCAAAAGAAACCATGACAGGCTTTTCCTTATCGTCATTGTTGTTAGGGTTACTCCGTGCCGAGGCAGAAGGAGAAGCCTTCTGTTGACATCCGAGCTACTCCTTTTTGTCCAGCCGAGAGAAGGAGGTGTTTATTCGGGGGGGGTGTTGCACAAGCTTATGTTCACCATCCCTCCCAGGGACTGCTACTCTGCGTCCCCTCCTGGCGCCTTTTCCGCGGCTCCCCACAGTCCCGGAGCTGTCGCGACCCCTCTCCCAGCCGCCTCTAGCCGTGACCAGCCGAACCGGGCCCCTCCGCGCCCGGCGAGGGCGAAGATGCGCCAGCAGAAGCGACGCTGTCCCTACCCATCGCTCTTCCCACGCCTCGCTCGGAGGTACCCCGCACCCGGGAGGGGGGAAGCGCAGGCAGAGGGATTCTTGGGATGGGGGGCGGGACGGAGAGGTAGCGATAACTCCCTTCACCGCCCAGGGATCCTCTGCTCGGCGGCAGAGCTGGCTCAGCACCGGCTGTCGCAGGTCTCGGCAGCTCTCCGGTGTTTCCTGAGAGCCGGTCGGGCAGGGGAGTGCCGGCAGGTTGATTGGGGCTTCTGAGCGACCCTCCGCTGCTCCCCCGCCCCGCTCCAAAACCTCGCCCGTCAACAGGAAAGCAAAGCGGCCCGACACCTCGGAGCACGGCCGGGGAGAAGGCCCGGGGGCTGGGCGGGGAATCGTTCATTACCCGTTTCGGTGACCGGCGCGGGGAAAGCGAGATCCTCTTTTCTTTTCTCCCCCCACCACCTCTCCAGCCCCCGTCGCTCCCCAGCCCCCCCCCCCCCCGCTCCCCTACGCAACGGTCCCGCGTCGCGTTCAAATGGCCATGTGACAAGGAAATAGCTACTCGCCCGGGCCAACACTGGCCCGCGCTTTTAAAGCGGCAGCGATCCGCTACCCGGCTCCCAGAGTGCCAGCGCGGCGCTCCGGGCCGCCGCAGGCCCTCTCCCCGTCGGGGTTTTCCCGGGGAGAGTGGGGTCCGAGAGCAACTGAAGAGCAAGAAAAAAACACAGAGAAGTAACACCCGTCCCCAAACGGAGAGGGAGGCGGTGTGTTTGGAGGGGCAGACCGGGGGGAGGGCAAGGACGTGTCGTCAAGGCTTTATTTGAAAGCAGGGGAGCGCCCTGCGATTGGCCGGTCTCCACGCCCGTCTGGTGGCGGTACTCCCCGGGACCAGACAGTGGGAGGGCAGAGGAGTCGGCGGTCTCCCCGGTCCCCATCCCCCGCCGCCGGTCTTCCTTCGCCCGCTTTCGCGGCGGGAGCCATCATCATGGGAGGAGTTTAGAGCGGGGTGTAGGGGAGGGGTGGGGAGCGGAGGGAGGTGAAGTGAAATGGAGAGTCGAAATTAGTCAAACGGAAAAGAAAAAAAAAAAGAAAAAAAAAAGAAAGAAACTCTTCTCCAATGAATGGAGGGTGAGAGGGCCGATTCACCGGTGGGGCCCCGCTGGGGAGGTATTTGTAGCGTGACGCGCCCGCAGCTTCCCCGCACCCATGACCCCCCGGATAAGGTGCACCATACACTTTCGGCGCGCCCGCAGCCTGCCCCGGGCCTGGGCGCTGGGCTGGCGCATCCTCCGCCGCGTTTTCGGGGCGCTGGGGCGGCGCTGGCCGCGGCGCCTCGCCCTGCAGCTGGTCCTGCGGCGGAGGCGCCGCGGGAGCCCCCGGCCCAGGTAGGACGCCGGGAGCGGGGCTGCTCGGGGGCGGCGCGGGCGGCCCGACGGGGCGGCGGGAGCGGGAGGCGGCGGCCCAGCGCCGATGGCAGCGCCGCGGGGACCCCTCCGGGCCGCATGCTCAGATGGCATCGGGAACACATTAGATTTGTACAGGCGGGGTGTTTCTGTGCCTTTTTTTTTTTTTTTTTTCATAACGCAGTAGAAAATGCCCTGTTCTTGAAAAGTTACTGTAACTTATTTCTGCCTTGCCTCCCACTTTTTGAGAAGTTTTCTGCATAGCTTATTAAGAAAATATAAACCCACCACCACTTACCAGCCTTTTCAGACAGTTCCTTGCAAACAAGGAACATAACTACTGCTCTGAAGAGAGAAAATGGCCACTGTTTTCCGACCGTGTATTACTTTCCACTCTTGTAAACGACAGTGAAATACTGTGGCCTGCTTTGCCTTCCCTTGCCGTTACGAAAATATGAGAAATAAGGGTCAGAGTGGCCGAGCATCGTCAGAAAGAGTGATTAGAATACACTCGTATGAAGGATCCTGAGAGACATCCGAGGCTCGGGCAGTTTTAGAGACTTTTTCCTTATTGCAGAATGCAAAATCAGATTGCTGTGGACCTAGGCATTGCTTATCACACATAATAGTAATAATAATAATAATTATATATACAGCGAAGCTAAAGTGAATATTAATTTTGATGAGAATTCGAGAATTGATCTGCAAAATCCTCGTAGAGGGTTATTAGAGCATTCCACAATGTCCTCTAATACAGAGCACAGACTGGAAAAGAGCAGAGGTAGAAGAGAAGTAGAAATATTTGCCTCAAAATAACTACAAAAATAGGGACCATTTTTTAATACATTTATAAATAGACATATAAAATTTTTAACCTTTCAAGCTGTGGCATTCGGGGTGTGGAGATGAAGTAATTCAGAGTTTCCCAGCTCTGCTCTCTGTTTAGATTGCTTCCAGTGCTTTTCGAATAACAAGTGTGGGGCCATACACACAGACACACACACATATAAAAACTTATGGGCATATTTATAAATATATAAATCAGAAACTATAGCCAGATTTCCTTGTTGCCTTCAAATGCCTCGTTTTTTTGCATTTGTAGTAGGCCTTGTTTCTTCATCCCACACTAAATGGAGGAAAAAGAAACTATAAACTCTGTCCGACCTGAAAAGTATGAATCTCAAATTCAAACATAAGTATGAGGGTGCTAATTACCTTGAAGTAAATTCTCTGTAGGAAATTCAAAACCCCCTCATGGATCCGAAAGTGTAGCCATTATTTTCTCACTCTATTGCCACACTTGCTGTAAATACTGCTACTTTTTTATCGCCTTCCCCTGGGCTTTTTAATCGGAGAATGAGTTTTTCTAAAATGCCAGTTAGCTCTAGACTACAAATCTGATTTTGAAGGGCCTGGGATGGAGTAAGACAAGTGTGCGTGTTAAATGTAATTAAAAAAAAAAAACAAAAGCAAAAAACCAAACAATGAAAGCACAAAACAAAACCAAAAAACCCCATGAAAAATACAATACCTGGGGATAATTTTGTAACTGTCCAGGGTAACATATAATGAAATTGTGGCTGCCCCATCTCTAGAATAGTCCTGAGACCAGACTGGATGAGGCAGGGGGGTCGCATGGGATTGGAAGTAATACCTCTGAAGTCCTTTCCGACCCTAACCCATCTCTGATTGTAAAATATAATCCGTGAAGTATTTATTCATTATTATCGCAGTTTGTTTGAGTTTTGTTTGGGCTTTTGTGTGCATTTGGTTTTTGGCTTTGTTTGTACGGGATTATTTTTCAATCCTTTTTATGTTCAATAGAAACCCCCATCGCACAACTTCAGAACGACTAAAAGTAAGGTGATAGATTTTTCTGTTCTTAATCAGTATGTGTAATCAGGATAAATATGTTCACAAATATCCTGACATTTTAAGATGAAGAAAACAATTATAGTGTACACTATTTCTGTACATAGGCATTGCTTCATTTTTAGTGTAACTCGGAACATCTGTTTTCCACACCCCTCTTAGATATAAAACAGGCTACTTCCATGCAACCTCTTCATTGCACCTCCTACCCCTGCCTCTCCTGTGCCCTTTTGCCTATTTACAAGCTAGGAAATCCCAATATTATGTTCTTTATCTTTTTGTTTGTCTCTTTATGGTATTTAATTAACCCCTGAACTTTTTATCCAAATACTTGTTAGATAAAATGATGTAAATGTTCTGAATTGTTTTTGTTGTTGTTGAAAGGGTGATACTTGCTAAGCCTTAAACAGGGCATAAGATGGCTGCCTCTTCCGTCCTTTATGCTATTATCAAAACATCTTAGAACAATTTGCAGGATTGCTGTGCTGTAGTACTAAAATGGATCTGTTTTCAGTGTCAAAGATCTGTATGGTTGAATAATGATTTTAAAATTAAATAAGAGAAGAAATGTAGGATAAGAACGCTGCTTAACTTGTTGTTTTTTTTTTTAACTGCGGTGAAAATATCTTTGCAGTAAGGTTTGCTGGGGGGAGAAGGTGGTTTCTCCTCCCTCCCCCCTGAGATACAAGTGCAATACAGGGTTCTTTTTCAAAACACACTAGCACAGACTGCTTTATTATTCTCCTAACTTCAGATATGACTCCATGTTGTTACGTTTTGATTAATTTGAGGTCCTTTGTTGCTACTAGAATTGTATAATATAAGATTTGCTTTTAGAGTGGGAAAAACCCACATTATTTCAATCATGTAACTTAAAATTCTGCGACTTAAAAATGTTCCAGTAGTTTGATATATTATTTGGAGGGTCAGTAATGTCGAGACATAATAATGGGACAGTATTTGTTGTTTTACACCATTAGCTTTTAACATAATTTAGTGGAGATGGAGATGGAGGTATAGGCCCTCTGACTCATAGTAGTGTCTTCACTTGCAAATATATTGATGCGTGAGTGTGCATTTTTTTCTTCTCAGAATTAACTAGGTTGGAAAAGACCTTTAAGGTCGTTGAGTCCAATCAATTTTTATCCTTATATACTCACAAAAAGACACATATTCCTATATTTATACATACAGATGCATAAAATCCACGATCAGTACTATTTCACAGAAAGCAAGACTAGCCAGTGATAACCTGCAACCCTGCCATGCATCACTATTGATTTGAAATTTTAAGACACCTGACAGACATAACCAATGAAGTTTTCTCCTTGGATTTATCTCTCTGTGGCTGTCATTAATGTCAAAGAGCACGAGAAGAACTGGAAGATACTTTGCCTTTTGGGTGGGGGACCCTCTTAATTTTTTAGACTTTACAGATTTTTTAAAATCCACTCTTTTAAACGTTTTTTATTTATTTTTAATTTTCATTTATTTATTTGGTTTAAATTGGCTGCCTGTCCCGAGGGTCGCTTTGCACCATGCATTGTAGAAAAACTAAGGTGTGGTGGGAGCTCACCACCAGTCCCTGGCAAGCAAGGGTCTCACCTCACAAACTCCCTTCAAATGTTGGACCTTCATCTTGCAATGCCACTTGCCCCAGAAACTTTGCAAGGGAGGCTCAGAAAGCCACTAAATGAAGAAATTTTCGTGAACCTCTGACTTGTCTATTCAGGGACAAATCTGTGTTTATTTCTTCTCATCCAAGGATGTCTCCGTCTTTCGGCTAATAGCAAACGTAGAATAAAATCACCGTGTTTCTCATTTAGCAGAGCTTTTCGGGGGTTGACGCCTGAGGGCACAAAGTATCTGCACAGCGGATACTTTTTCTGTGGCGTCGCACGGGTCTTCTGCAAATAAAAAAAAAAAAGGAGGTTAGGGAAGTGACTTTGTGAGAGGCAGGGGGAACGGAAAAAAAACCAACAAAAAAAAGGGAAAACAAAACCCTGAAAAACACCCTTATTCTCCTTGCCTCTTACACAGGTCTGCCCGGAACTTTGAGGTGGTGGAATAAAAACTTTATGCCGCGGGTCGTGTGTGCCGACCACCCGCTCCCCCTCGACTGCCGCGGGGGGGTCGCTCGGGGTGGGGGTGTGTGTCACGGGCGTGCTTGGGGCCTGCAGCGGGAGACGCTTGGTGGAAAGCCAAGGGGAGGAGCCAGATGCTTGGATTTTGAGGATCTTTACAGCCGCCAGGCGAGATTCTTCTGCCTAGCCTCCGGCTGCGCGGCTGGAGCTGCACCTTACCCTGGCGGGCTCTCGCCGCGGTTTTCCAGCTCGCTGGAGGCTCTGGCAGGGCCGGGCTGAAGCGATCCTCCTCTATCCGGCGCCATGAGGCTGGTCGCAGACTTACTGCCGGCACGGTTCCCTTCCCTGTCCGATCCGCTTGCTCTCTGCCGGCGCAGGACGGAGGGATGGACCCCCGCCCCACGGCTAGGAGGGAGTCGGGCAGGGCAGGACCCCTTTCGGAGACATAAACCAGAGCCGCCCCTAGCACGAAAGTCCCTCTCTGTCCCGGGAAGGTTCTGGTCCGTCGTGCCCCTCCTCATGTCGTCGTCCGCCCGCGTTAGATACTCGCGTGGCGGTGCCCACCTGCCCGGGCCGAGGCAGCTGCCGTGGAGGCTGTTTGCCGGTGGGTCTGCGCCCCGCTCCCCCGCCTTCGCAACCCGCCCCTGTATGGGCAGAGGTTATGGGGGCGCAAGGCCGCCGCTCCCATCTCCTCTCCCCGGTGAGAGGAAAACCCCGCGAGAGCCGCCCGCCCTCGAGGTGGGGGTGAAACAGGGCTGCTTTCCGAGGTGCCGTGCTTGAGGACCAGGCTGCCGGCAGCCCGCGGTCCTTCGCCGCCCTGCCGGTGCCCCTCGGCCCGGGCGGGGGTGCAGATTTTCCCTCAGTCGCTGGGAGACGGGGTAGAGCGGATGCCGTAGCGCCCGCCCCGCCGGAGGAGTGCGTGGAGCGGGGGGGGTCGGGGGGGGGGGGCAGGAGGGGGGTGCGAAGGGGCGGCCGCTGCCCTCGGGGAAGGAGGAGCTGCGTCGCCGCGACGGGCGAGATCGCAGCCGGGGAGAGGGAAAGCCAGCGGCTGTTGTGCGGCTCAGATCGGCGGGGGGCGATGGAGGGGTCCCCCCGGAGCGACGGCGACCGCCTGTGCAGCGCCGCCGCCCGCGGGGACCACGAAGAGGTGAGAAGGCTGCTGGACGCAGGCGTGGATCCCAACGGGACCAACTCCCTTGGGAGAACCCCGCTCCAGGTACGGAGCACAGGGAAGAGGGGTAACCGGGTGAGGGGGCGGGGGGGAAGCTGTGCTCTGCCACGCTGGCAGGGAGGGGTGGGGATTTTGTGTTTAGAATTAATTTTTATTGTTATAATTGGAACCATACTCCAGCCACAGCTCTCTGAATTCAAACGAGCCCTTTACTTTTTATTAAGCCCCGCCGTCCTGAAAATACAAGATGGAGTTTAGTGGGGAACTGCTGGCAGCAAACGAATTTTTCTAGGGTGTACTCAAAAGGAGAAGTGGGACTGCAAAATCCTTTTCCAGATAGGTGTGGGGAATTATCTGCACTTGGAGCAAATTTCTTGATTTTTAAAATACAGACCGAACAGGTCTTTATTCCTCAAGGAAATCGAAGCTGGGTCTCTTACTAGTATATTCACGAACAAAGAACCTAGAAGTTGTGCTGGTAAAAATTGGTATATATTAGTAGTCACCTCTTTTTTTTTTTTCTTTAAGTAGTAGTAATTTTAATATTCTCTATTCATAAATAGTGGCAGTATTTATAGATGGATGTTAGAAGTAACAGTATGTAGAGTCCCTTTCCAGGCAGTCTGAGAGTTTAAAGTGTGTTATATTAATCGACATACTTAAGTAGAAAGTTTTTTAGTGTTCGTTGAACTATTAATGTGCTGTGATTTAAACTGGAGTTGTGTATCTCACGAAGAAGATATTTCGAGTTGTCATTTGAAGAGACGTATTTAATGATTCATCAGCTAAGCTGGACAGCCATTTTGGTCCTTGCACTTTACATGAAATTGAAATGTTTTTCTGAAGTATGTTACCGAGAAAGGCTCTCAGAAAGTTATTCGTTTTATTTCTGTTGTATGTTCAAATTCCACATGAAAAGAATCTCCAAGTTCTTATAAATTATCTCTTTACTTTCCTCATTTCAGAGTGAGACTAAGTTCTCTTTCCTTTGTCAGCAATTTGCAAAATGGCTGACACTCGAATATGTGGACCCTCTTTTTCTTTCTGAAAAAGATTAATATCGGGAATTTATAAATTATGACATTTATAAGCATTTTCACACTTCCATTATAATTAAAACCAATTACTTGAAGTGCACAAACCAAAGTATCGAGAAAGAAATTAATGAGAAAAACCTATTGTCATAAGATCTTTTTCAAAGTGTTTAGTCTCAATTTATGGAGGTTAAAATTCCACTGAAAATGACCAGGACATTGAGGGAAGTAAAATCCCAGGTGCAAATTTATTTTGGTTTTTGGTTGATTGGGAGTTTCTGTTGGTTTTTGTTCAATCATATGTGATCAAACCTCGCCAAGTTTCTGCCATTGGCAGAAAAGCAGAATGTCTTTGGGCATTTGCCACTTAGACACAAAATATCATTCGGAATTTTCCATCAGTTAAGTTTTGTGCATTGTTCCTGAGCTCTCAGCAGCTGCTCTCAGTTCTGAGAAGAAGACAGAGGCGAGAGAGGAAAAGGAAAGAAAAAAACATCTTGGTCCGAAATTCATAAGGGGAAAAATCCTCACGGAAGGTCTAAAGTAACCACACTCAGCTGCACTGCCCCGTTGGTTGCTGAGAGCTGATGAATCGATGTATTAAGTGGCAGGAAACTTAATGCAAGGTCCCTCAGAGCTCTCACGACATGCTTCGTGTGCATATATAATATATAAACACATACACACTCTTTTTGTGTATAAATATATTTAACGTATTTTTTATATGTGTATGCCTGAATATATTTCTAATACATATACACGCACTATTTATTATATAATAAAGGGTACATTGCACAAGCGGTATCTATATTGTGTGTATATATCTGTACACACATACATAACTGTGTCTGTACGTGCGTGAGTGTGTACATATATATGCTTGTACACACACCACAAGTACCATTTATACCATGGTGTGTATAAATGGCATAAATGTGAAGCAGAACACACACGTGTCGTACCTAGTCTAGCTAATATTTTCAATTTATCATATCTTAGCTAATATTTTCAATTTATCATATAATCATAGACTGTCTCGAGTTGGAAGGGATCCGTACAGATCATGGCAAACGGCTGTCAGCATACATGCAGGTCACGAATCTAAGTAGCCGACATAGAGAATTACGCCCCGAGAGAGACGCGGGTCCGGCCGCCGCCAGTCCCGGCTGCCCTCCGGACTTTCCGCGGAGGCGGCGCTCGGCGGTGGTCGGGGCGGGCGGGCGCTGACGCTGTCTCTCCCCGCAGGTGATGATGCTGGGCAGCCCGCGGGTGGCCGAGCTGCTGCTGCGGCGCGGAGCCGACCCCAACCGCCCCGACCCGCGCACCGGCTGCCTCCCCGCGCACGACGCGGCCCGCGCCGGCTTTCTGGAGACGCTGGCGGCGCTGCACCGGGCCGGGGCGCGCCTCGACCTGCCCGACGGCTGCGGCCGCCTGCCCCTCGACGTGGCGGCCGGGGGCCCGCACGGAGCCGTGGGGCGGTACCTGCGCGACCCGCCGCCCCTTCCCGGAGCCGGGGGGGCCGCCGAGGAGGCTGCGCGCTGACCCGCCCCCGAGTGTCCCGCCGAGTCCCTGACCCCTCGTCCCCTGCTGCCCGTATCCGCGCCGCCGGGTCACCAGCGAGCCATCGCGGCTGGCGGCGCTCCCGATGTCCGACTGCTGGGAAGAGTCTTCCTCTGCCCCGTTACCCGCAGGGCTACTCCCGTAGGCCCGGGGCACTCCGGCTCCCGCTTCTGCAAGAAGACACGTGCTGCTCAATTTCCTGAGAAAAAGAGGAAAAAAACCAAAACACAATGAAGGCTAGCACTCCTGCTTCTCCTTCTCATGCTCTCCGGCGGGTAGACCACAAGGAACAGACCGTTCTTCTGTGCTCTAGAGGGAAAATTTTTTTTTAAAGAGTTCGAAAGAGTCCGCCTTTTCCCCTCTCTCTCTCTCTTTTTTCCTTTTTCTCTCTCTCTCTTTTTTTTTCCCCCGTTACAATAAAGCTGCTTAGAGAAGTAAGAACACTCTGTTTCCCTTACTGGTTTGCCCACTGCCCTGCAAGGCTTTGTATTTTACTTATTCTTCGAGATTCTTTTATGTCATTGCCCTGCAAAATAGTGAACACCTTAGTCATCTCATCCACAAATTTAATTAATCCCCAAATCTTCTCCCCTTACCAGCCCACTCAACATACAATTTTAACACAGAGATATAACACTGATCAAATGTTAAAAACTTTAACGCTGATAAGCATTACAGTTTGGGAACTACTAATATTTTGTATAGCTGTATTCACGGAAAGCTGTTCATGTGAGAAAACAATTGGCAATCAAGTGCTTACTGCATCGTTCTTTGCATCTGGAGACCCCATTTGCTCAGAAGATATGGGCAACGACCTTCTTATTTTTAAGACAGTTTTCCGGGTCTCTAAACCAGATATTTGGAAACAACAAAAAATGACCGAGTTTGGTTATAGAACTGGATCTTTTCACACTTTTTGGTTTTTGTTTTCTGTTTTTCCCATGCGATTTCTACCATCTACCCGATGTTCATACCCCTTACGTGTGATGAAATATCTGCTATTATTCAGTAATAAAACGGGAAAAAGATTGGCTTAAAAATACTTCACTCATCGTGTTCGACTATTTAATGGTTCTGTATGCAGCACTACTCACTTGGGTGGTGTTATTTATTTCCGCTTTGTTCATTGCTTTCAATATTTGTGTGTGTGTTTCTGCATAAATAAATACGGATACACAGCACAATCACGTAGGTCAGACAACAGGACTTTTTGCAGATATGTATTATTTAAGCACATACACACGCGAATTAGAAATATCCAAATAGTTTATTTTCTTATTGAAAACAACACTTAAAGCGCAACAGGAAAGCTCACCTGCACTTTGTACCTTTGTGTAACTTTGTGATCTATTTTTAAAAGTGCGAGGGTTTTGCTGCCAAAGGGAAAAAAAAAAGAAACAATCGACAAGTGCACACTGTGGAATCAGGCACCACGGGTGCATACTATAATTGAAGGCTATTTTTTCTGATCCTGCAGGAAGATTGGTGTTGTTATGTCCGTGTTTGGGAGCCCGCACTTTGGTCAGGGCACAGGTCCCGAAGAAGCGCCAGACCCATTTCTTTAGAATAGAAGCAGGGATGAGGAATCACTCTCCTCGCAAAAAAAAAAAAAAAAAAAAAAAAAAAAAAAAAAAAAAAAAAGAAAAAAAAAAGAAAAAAAAAAGTTGTTTCCTTGTTGCCTGCTCTTTGGGGGACAAACGGAGAGCGAGCCCCATCACAGAGGATGTTTGGCATCTGGGAGCAAACCCATCTGGGGCAGGGCGGGTGGAGCAAGAAACTCAATGATCCTTGCGGCTCCCTTTCCAACTCAGAATAGTCTGTAATTCTATGAATGAGCTTTTCGTTTTCTCCGCCGACCCTCCAGGCGGGCGGGAGCCCAGCTCAGCCTCGCGGGCTGGGGCCTGAGGTAGGTGCTCGGCAGAGCTCGGCTGGCGCGGCGGGGCGCGGAGCATCCATTCACCCATCATCCATCCCAGCCTCCGGGCTCCCTGTCCCGGTCCCTGCCGGCCTCCCTCCTGCCTGCAGGCTGCCCACCCCGTGGGAAGGAGGGCCAGAGCTCCGGGGAGTCCTGTCTGAAACACGGCAGGGGGAGTGGTATTCACACCGGGATGCCCACGGGGTTTTCACCAGCCTCTCCCCACCCGAGAAAGCTGTGCCAAAAGAGTGTAACCTTCTCATAGCTGCCAAAGCCCAAAATTTCCTTGGGAAGTTGCCTGAAGAGGATGGAAAGTTCTAGGCATGAAGTTTTGTATGTGATTTCAGAGGTGGTGTAAGTGCGGTTCATTCTCTGGACCAGGAGCCAGCAGAGCTGTGTGCTACAAAAAGCAAAGCACACCTCAATTGTGTGCGAATGCCAGCATCTGAATAATCTGACAAGGTATTTTTCAATTGTGGTGTCCTCTGCCAAACTTTAATACTTAATAAAAATACCTTCAGGTGTAATGGCACTTAGAAAAACAGAGCTTGCTATTACACACTATGAAAAATTGCTCTTTGAGAACATGACTCCCAAGCTTTACAACAGGTAACATCCCCTTCAGATTCACCTAGGTTTATTGTGTCTAAGGGTCCACAGGCTTTAAATCTTGTGTTCAAAGTCTTTGAAAGCTTCAGGAAAACAGGAAAAACAAAAAGTGTTTTAGAAAAGGAAGTCATCACCCGACCTTGCCTGGAACAAAGGTTTGGAAATACATTAACTTCACTGCCTATTTACACAGAAAATAAGCCTCATGTACTGTGAGTCTCAGGATAAAAATGGAAATGCTCAGAGCCCTTACAGAAGAAAGTGAGGATCTGAAGACGGAACAGGCAAGCCAAAGTACCAAGTGCCAGAGAGGGAACCTCTGAAGACATTTGTGTCTTTTAAGTGCCCTGGTGGGGCAATCACTTCCAGGAAAGAGATTATATACCTAGTGGTTCTATTTTTATTCTTTTTTAACCAAGTTTCAATCAATCCTAAACTGACACTCACTGAAGTAATTAAACATTTCCTTTTTTCCCCAAACTCACAGGAAAAAGAGGTAAAAGTACTTTAAAATACTGTATGAACAGAAGACAGAACACGTTTCTTCGTTGTGGGAATGTCCCTAGAGGACCAATGTCTCCACCTTCCTGACTCTTACTATGTACTTGTAAGCATGTTCATGCTTTTGGTAGAAACACTTGCAAACAAAGTGTTTCTGTGCTGGACAAAGTCCAAGAAGGCATAGTGAAAGGAGAGGTGGTCCTTAGGAGTTGAAAACCAAGAATCTTGCAACTAGAGACTTCAGGCTGCCTCCCAGAAAGGTACACAGATGACTGCCACTCGATCCGGCATTGCTTTTGCTATCAAGTGTAAGTTCAGGATTGAGGGTGGGCTGCGAGAAGCCTTGTTTGCATCTACAGCTTCAGGCAAATAAGGACAAAGGGGACAAGACATCTAGGGCTCAGCTGACACCATCAGCAGAGGTCACGGTGTTAGAAATACCCGACCTCCCACCACCGAACTACATAGCTGTCGCTGCCATTGATGTAGTCACTCCTTTCAGGAAGCAGCCTCCTACACGTGATTTCGAAACAAAAATATTCTTACTTGAGGAGGTGAGCGGCAATCTACAACATGAGAGTTTGACTTCCCAGGTAGGGAAAGTGCCAGCATTAGCACCTTTTTCTCTCCATGGTGCTGGTTGTTGACAGGTAGGAAAACAGGCATGCTGAGAGCTGGGAGGAGGGTATCCAGAACAGGGGAGAAAAAACACAGGTTCAGCTCAAGAAAGAGGTGCCTGGGGAAAGGGGAGACAAACAAGGCTCCCTGTGCCTGAAAGGATGCACCAGGGACATTTACCCCTACCCACTCCATGCCAGCCTGGGTCAATGATTTTGTTTGGCTTCTCAAACACTCATCCTTGCAGAAATCCAATGCAGGTGGCTGATGAGCAGTGGCACTTTAAAATCAGACAGCAGACTCTGCTTGGTGGGAATCATGGGCCAGAGGGCATTCCTTGCCTATACAGAACAAGCACTTGAACACTGCTGGCTTTATGGTTTTTTTACATCTGTTTTCTCTTTAGATGGCGGGCAGCCTAAAGGCCAGAGAAGAAAATCAGAGTCAACCCATGGTACCAGTAACACCATGGAGTGGAGATTTTGTACTAAATATAGATCTGGTCCAAGGACAGAGAAAATTCCACTGTCCTCACATGAAATTAAGCGGAAAGAAACTCCTACCACTACCATCCTCTTACTGAATTATCTTGCTGGCTTACCTTCAGGCAGATGCAAAAGAATGACTTTAATGATTGACTATGTTACGAAAACACAGAAATGTATTTCCGAACCTTCTTACTCAGTTGATAAAAGCCCATACAAAAGCTGCTTCCTATAAAGCACTAATTATTAAAACACAGATTCTAAGGTCAAATTAAAAGACTTCAGCTGAAACGTCTTCCTTCTTGTGCTAGAGGAACCACACTGTAGGAAACCAAACAAACAACTGGACAGACTACTATGTGCCTTCTAAAATACATTTCACTTACAACAGGCACTATTCTTAGTTCCAGCTGGGTCTCATCTGTGACATCCTAATGTTCAGATTGAAAACACACTTTCAAGTATGCCTAATCACACAGATCTTTGCATCACAAATTGCCTGAGCCAATTCATAGTAAAGGTGCTGGAGAAATTGACAATCATCTAAATAAACAATAGCAAACTTTTGCAAAAATGTCATCAAATGTTAATTTCAATTCTTTTGAACTGTCCTGCAAAACCAACACTGCAATGGCAGTGGGTAGAGGAAGCAGTCGTTAAAACAGTTAAGCCAGAATTTCCGTCTTAGAAGGCTGATCTCACCCAGTGCCGAGCACCTCCTGAATTAATTTCTCCTCTTACTGATACTCAGCTGGTTTCAATAGACAAAATACTCTCTTGCTGGTTACCGTTCTGGGAACACCAGCTGCTCTCAGATCTGTTTTGAATACTAATACAAAAACTCAATTCTGACGTCACATGCCACCTGTGCAGATGCTGAGAGATGCTTTGGATATTAACATCAAAGAGTGTGAAGTGTTAGATAAGTGAAAATGAGATATGAGTGGGCAATCTCATGTTAGCAAGATAGATCAATGTAAGGCCGTAAAGAACGCTTTAGAGGAAACAGAGAAAGGAGGAAAGGAGTAAATCTAATGGTCTGCATCATGGTTTACTTTGTGCCATATTTGAACCCACAGTATTGCATTGCCATCAGTACATTACACTGCACACTGGAGGATGCTCTGAGCAAAATAAAAGGAGATCTCATCCAAGACAGAAGGACTTCAAAAGCCATGGATAGCAGAGCTAAGCAAAATACAACATACAAACAATCAGTGAGGAGTGGGGTAGGAGATAATAGCAATTCCACACTCAGAGAGCAAGTGCTCATGATACAAGCAAGTGTGCGCTTGGATTATAGAAAAGGCATCTGAATGCTACGGAGTCCAAATCAAGAAGTCTCTTCAGTCAAAGCAGGAGGTCTGTTGCCTGTGACACCTGTGCCAAGATGAAACACAACTCCTAATGAACATTACTGAAGGGACAGTTGGACAAAAGCTCCTCTGAGTGGGTGTATGTCTTCTCTTGCATGTCATTTGCGTGTTGAACTTACCCTGCTGTGCCATTTCCACCTGTGGTGTGTGTGGATCTGGACATTTAACGAAGTTCTAATCTCAGACTTTGGAGGCCAGCCGAAAATTTAGTGAGAAATCAGTTGGCTACTTATTCTGTTTCCTGGTACTTGCCTAATATTGGCATGCCTCTTGCTTTGTGCATCTGTGCTATTTGCAAGTACTCAGTTCCACTCAGCCTCTCCTTGTGTATGTGGGCAAGAAAGTTAGGCTTTGAGCATTCATTTCTAACATACCCACTGTTTCCCAGCTGCATTTATCCATTCCCCCAAGGCATATCCTGCAGAGGAGCATGCAAGACTGATCTGTTCTTCAGCAGTTTCCGCTAGCTCTATGGGTGTTCTCTTTGACCCAAAGTCAAGACAGCATTCAGGCCATACAAATCAGTAAGTTTAGGACAATTCCACTGGAGAATGAGAAGCAGACCTGGGAAACTTAAGGTAAAATTTCACTAGCTAATACTTTATTAGGCTTTTCACGGTTCTAACCTGTTTTGTGTGACATGTAATTTACCCCCAGAGAAGCTACTTTATTTGCTTCAGGGCTCACTATTTGAGTACCTGTCTTGAAGTGACCAGTGTTTAGAGGAGGCTTTAAAGTGGTCTGTGAAACATACACATAGAAACCAGACAGGTTTCCTGCTGAAAGCTTTGTTAATTTTTCTAGGACACAGCATTTGGTGTAAGAGATGTTAGTGTGAAACCAGAAGTGTATTCTATGCTTTTCTTGCCAATTACCATCTCTGTTTGTAGTCCTATGGATAAATTACTTCCAACACATTTCAGAGTATAAAATGTACACTGAACTTTGCAAAAAACACACTACACACTACCAGTTTTACAGACTTTATATACAAATTCTGCATGAGATACCTTTAGATACCAAGCCTGTGTTGACAGAACAAGTAAGTATTACAGAATGGTTTCGGCTGGAAGAGACTTTCAAAGACATATAGCCCACTTCTCCCGCCACAAGCAAGGACACCTTCCACGAGCCTTGGCTGATCAGAACTCTATCTGCCCCATTCTGAATACCTCCAAACATATCCACAACTTCTCTGAGCAACCTGTTCCACTGTCTCACAGCCCCATCATAAAACCAGTTTTTACATTCAATCTAAATATACCCCCTTTGAGTTAAAAACTGTTGCCCTTTGTCCTGTCACTACAGGCTATGGTGAAATGTCTCTGTCCATCTTTCTCATAAGCACCCTCTAGGCTCTGAAAGGCCACTGTAAGGTCTCCCTAGAGCCTTTTCCTCTCCAGTCTGAACAACCCCAACTCCCTCAGCCTGTCCTCTTAGGAGAGGTGCTTCATCCCTGTGATCATCTTTGTGGCCGTCTGCTGGACTTGCTCCAACAGGTCCACATCTTTCTTACAGAGGACCCCAGAGCTGGATGCAGTACTCAAGGCAGGGTCTCACAAGAGCAGAGGGGCAAAATCACCTCCCTCAATCTGCTTTTGATGCAGCCCAGGGTGCAGTTGGACTTCAGGGCTGTGAGCGCACATTGCTGACCCATGTTCAGTTTTTCATCCACTAGCACCCCAAAGTCCATCTCCACAAGGCTGATCTCAATCACCTTTGCCTCAACTCAAATGCAGCACCTTCCGCTTGGTGGTGTTAAACTTTGGCCTCACTCCTTGAGCCTGTCAAGGTCCCTCTGAATGGCATTCCTTCCCTCTGGTAACCAATTGCACCACCTGGCTTGATGCTTTTGCCTTCCAAAGACTCAATCCCACTATCTTATTTAATTGATGAAAATACTACGCAGTACTGGTCCCAGACCTCTGAGGGACACCACCTGTTCCTGGTTTCCATTTGGACACTGAGCTGTTGACCGTAACTCTTTGGATGCAGCCATCCTTACCTAGTGTTCTCATCTAGCCTTGAATACAAGGAATTTGTAACAAAAATGTATGACAGAACCCACTACCTATGGGCCTGCTCTGTGCCACTCTCCTGTGACACTAAGTACCCCAGCGTATAAACAAAAAAAAAAAAAAAAACAATTACCATTATATGTCACTACCAAATGCAAAAAGAGAAACCCAAGAGGATTGAAAATGGACACCCAGAAAAAACTTTCTCTTAGAACACCCAGATATGAATTTCCTGGCTCTGATCCATTTCACCCAAAGTGCCTAGGGAAGAAAGATAAAAACGGAAACCATTCTTAAGAAGGCCAGATATATGATTTGGCTTAGTGGAAGGTAATGAAAGGTATGTTCAAGCTCTGGCTCCTGCAATCCAAGTCCTTAAAAATCCATGAGGAAATACAGAAAATTGGTTAAGCTATTTTCCCCAGTATCTGAAAATCACCTCTACTGGGTTTGCTAGGAAGAATACGTCCAAATCTCAAGGCCTTCACAGCCTTTAGAGAGACTGGGTGCCTAATGGAAAAAGCCTAGGAAGCTAAAATGCTTATGTACCTGCTTTCTTCTGTTTTCCTTTGAATTTTTTTTTTATATTACTAGGAGAATCCTTACCGTTCACGTTTCTGATCTTTTCCTTGCATTCTGATCCATTTCTGCCTCAGCAATCCCTGCTGTTCAGGGACTTAGAACTTAAAGTCCTGAGTGGCACAATATTTTCTAAAAAGTGTCTTTCTAAAAGTGTTGTTTACAAGGTATCATCACCAGCCTGTTCCATGAATGGCAAAAGTAATTGTGAGACATAATGACTAGAAGTAAATAAAACCCCCTCTGATTTCCACACATCTTGGAGAAGCATACATTTCATTTGTTTTATTTACTAGACAACAAGCAGCAGGTTATTTTATTAAAATAAAACTGTATTAAAAAAATTGAAATGCATACATTCAAAGCACTCAAGCACATTCATCACTTAATACAGGAACTAAAATTGGAGCTGTTCAATGAAGCAGAAAATGGCCAGCAGAGTGTTTGGGATACTGGCAGCAAGGTACTTTTTCTGGACAGTTCTGTAAGTCAGGTAAGTACATCTTCAGGCACAAATTTGGTTTAGGCATTATCTCAGTCTCCAACACTAACTCATTACACAACTGCTGCTGTGACAGAACCACCACAATTATTAAACCATGTCTTCTAGCACACAAAACAAATACACTGCTTTAAAAAAATCACTGGAATAAAAAATATGGATAATGTATAAAAATAGTATAATTTTAATTTGAAATTGTTGGGTCAGTTTTTCTGTTATGTTTCTGAAGTGAATTGTAACCATGTGCCTTGTTGAAGGAAAAGATGGGAGGTAGAAACAGCAACAGAAATAGCCTGTGAATCTGCTTTCTTAGATCTTATTTTATGTAACTGCAACAACAATATTATTTAGACTTTCCTTTCTACCATCAATTAAAAGGTACCACTGAATAGAGTACTGACTTTTTTTCTCTGACCACTGTCAGATACAGTTTGTCAGTACACCTACTTATAGTTGAAAACATACTCAAAATCTAATTTTAACCATCTTATACATGATCAAACTGACAAAGATTTTAACAGCAGCCTTACACATGATCATTGGTCAATGTTTACTCCATTCTTTTAAGCTTGTAACAATTTTTGAAGATATTATAACCTCTGAAAGTTCGAAAGTGATCCACTCTTCCTTGAAAGCACTCGAACTTCAAGGTCGATCCAAGTTGTTACTGCTTTGGCAGGATGACTGAACACTGCACCGTTGTCTGAAATACAAAATCACAGTAGATAAATGTGTCTTCTGCCAATGCAGAGAGAACTACTTTTCACTGTAGAGGTAGACTATGTAGCTTCCATTTGGGTTATAAACAGGTGTAACTCCTTTCACATGCATAGTAACTCCAACTTCTTCTAACACCACAGAAGTCAATATAATTACAAGGAGGGCATACACACACAGGGAGTTCTCATTACAACTTTTGAAAAGCTATGTGATAGGCTTATTGGTATCGAGAAAAACAACCATATTGCAGAAAGAGTAAATTATGGACTTTGGGCTCACAGGCTACAAATGAAAAATTATGCAGCTTGCTTTTCATGACTTCTACATGACCTTTCACCAGTTCTGAAGTACAGCTATTAAGAACAGAAACCAGTCAGATGGCACTGACTGGGAGTGAACCAAATACTCAAGTTATGTAGAGACAGGCAACTTTGACACTAGCCACATTCAAGGGCAGGGTCTGAGAAACATTTCAATCTCAGCTTTTGTGAGAAGTCCTTGGACTGCAAGTACCCCTGCATGTAGACCAGTGCAACTATAGTTGAAGTGAAGCCTTGATGAATTTTCCTCCTCCACCTTATTCACCTGAGCCAATATACTTTGGTCACATATGTACGTTCACTGATTTCACTGAGATATTTTTTGAGGAAGAAAATTACTCAAAAATATTTACAAGATTAGAGTTCTACATACAGAACTTAGGAATGTCAGTTTCAGTTTGAAACAGACTAGAAAAAGTGACTGAACTTTATGCCCTTCAACTTGTTACGTATCAAACACATAAATGCCCAAATGACTCACTGATGAAGTGTACTGAAACACATCTACAGATACCTTACCCAATCTAAACTATCCTACAGTATTCACTTACCACAACTCTCAAAATACAGCATTATTCCTTGCATCGGAGATTTGACAAATACCATTTCTCACAGGCTAATACATAAGTTCAAGAAAAAGGCAGGTAGTACCAGCAGGTTTCCTCACAGAGCCAAAAAATTGACCTGAGGAGCACTCACAAAAGCTCTGACACCTTACCACAAGCTGATCTTCTTACAGCCACACTGTAAAAAAAGCCCAGTTCTAATAGGAAATTTCTTTTACCATTATAGTACAGATTCTCGCATGAGATACATGATATATGATACTCATGGGCTTGAACCTTATTGTAATAAAGGTATAGAGCTCGATTTCCAATTATGATGAACTAAAATTCTTTTCAACAGGATAGTTTTTTTCTAACTAATACTTTTCCTAGCAAAGATAAAGAAAGTCTGCTTTATCAGTTTCCATATGAAATTGCTCTCACCAATTCATTCACTTAATCGGCAATGAGCTCATGTTTTACATGGTAAATTTTTGTTATCAATGCATTGGCTGCAGTTCTCGCCGCCTTTGACATCTCTTCCAATTGTCAACTATAGACAAGCTCCCATAGCCCTGAAAGCATCCCTAACATACCTGCACTTCCTTCTGGGTTCTCTCTTTGTAGCTTGTTTCTGCTTCCAGCCCTTGAATGCTGCATTGTTGTACTAGAGCTCTGTTTCCCGATCAGTCAAGGTCTTTCTGTGGATCAGTACTGTGCTTGGAGAATGCTGCCCTTAAAGACTGCCAACATTCGGGAGCTCCTTGACTGTCGAGAGCTGTCTCCTTTGAGATGATACCTACTAGTTCATTAATTAAAACCAAGTATGCTCACCTGAACTCCAGCAACCACACTGTTAATTGCCTTACTTGGTCCTCACAGGATGTTGAATGCCACAATTTCATGAGGATTACAGCAACAACTGACAGTAATTATCACCTCACTAAACAACTCTTCTCAGTTAACAGCATATCCTGCTGTATATCACCCATGACTGACCCAGCCTATCCAGAAATTTCCTTGACAACAACCAGAAATCACCTGGACCACTGTGATCAACAGCATGATCTGTGTTTCCTGACACATGACATAAATACTCTGTTCTGTAAGAGTGAGGGCTTTAACCTGACACTGGAAAATGATCTCTTTACAGCAAGAAAGCCACAAAATACTGGCCTAAAGACATCTTAGACAGTTAAAAACCAGTAACTTCCAAAGTACACTTAAACTCACTGGCATATCACAGATTAAATGATACATGAAAGAGAAGGGACGGCAAGCAGCCTATCCTTTATCAAAAAAACAGCCCTTGGACATTTTGTTTCAACACTGCAGTCTTTCCTAAAGACTACTGTGAGATTCAGAGGTGACACCACTGGCATGTGTGTTCATCTGGGATGAATACCTCCACGGAAAGAGACAGAGAAATATAGGTGGGCAGAGACTGACAGCACATTTTCTCCTGCCTGGTGAAGTTCCTCCTATCATAGCAGCAAGATTACAGATCTTGGAAAAGAAAAGCTGTGTCTATGGAGAGCTTTACTGTTTCACATGCTTCCCCAGCACTAGAACAGACATTTGCAAACGCCCATTTGATGTGTTCAGCTGTGACTTGGATATATGCTGTCACTGATAGTAATGTACCAGCTGCACTCTTACTCAGCTTGCTCCTTGCTTGTGTTCCTTAACACATTTCCATACGGCATGCAAGAGGTGCTGCCTTCAAGCTCTAGGAAAAGGTGCCTCTGAAACAGATCAGTACAAAAAACTCCATCATCTGGCCTTCAAAACTCCCACTATAAAATATACTGAAGTACACTACAAGAGAAGAGTTTTTAAAAACTCTTTATGGTTCAATTACACACTTGTGCAGAGGCACATACATATACTTTTCTCTTTGCTTCTCTGCAAAATTGCCTCTCTCATTCATTAACACAGAAGCCTAGGACCAATCCTTCATCTACTTTATCACCATTTAATTGGCCAAACAGGAACATTTTTCGCCTTTCCTGATGTTCCTACGCGAAATTAAAAGAAGCCTCCAAAGCCTTTGGAGCTTCAGAATTTCTCACTATTCCAGAGTTCTCGTTGTGTTAAGCCATTAACACTTGTGGCTCCTACTTTCTTGATACAAAATTTCAATCACCACTGCCTGTTTCCAGCTCTTCCAGTGCCTTCAGATCAACCCCCTTTCTCAGTACATTGTCACTCAAACAAACCCACTATCTGCAAAGAACATAAACACCTTCATCATTGATATGAGGCAGTAGATATTTAAGGAAAAAAAGTGGTTTTTTAAGAAGTGTACCCCATGGAAGAGTGACCCATGCTGCAGCAGTTTGAGGGGGACTGGTGCCCTCGGGATGGACTCACATTTCAGCAGTTTGCAGGGAGCTGTTGCTCTTGAGATGGAGCCACATTGGAGAAGTTCATGGAGAACTGTCTCCTGTGGGAGGAGTGTCTCCAGCGTGCAGCAGGAGAACAACTGCTCTCCCTGAGCAGTGGGATGAACCGACCATAACCCCCATTCCTGGTCTCCTTGCGCCGCTGGGGTAGGAGGTAGAGGTGCAAAGAGGAAGGGGTGGGGGGAGGGTGTTTTTTAGGGTTTATTTCATTTCTCATTATCCTGCTCTGATTTTGTTAGCAATAAATTCAATTAATATCTCTAAGCTGAGCCTGTTTAGCTCGTGACAGTATTTGATGAATGATCTTTCCTGGTCCTTATCTCAACCCAGTCAAAAAAGCTTGTTGACAAGTTGGATAGACATCCCAACTGTTTTTCCCCTCTTTGTTATAGCCACAAATGAATCTCAAGTATGCCTGTGAAATACAGGTGATAAAAAACATAAGTAAACCTTGTCTAAGAAAAATTCTGCCTAAGAATTCCCTCTCCAATATATTTTGAAATGTTTTTCTTTTCCATACTTTTTCATGCACTTTGGACTTCAAACCTATTGGAGAACACAAATCTAACAATTTCAAACTGGTAATTACCCATACCTTCTAACAGACCTTTCCTCTTCTACATATTGAAGTGAGCACGTTTTCGGTTCAGTCTCTTTCACTTGACTCTCCATTGTGCTAAGATCCAAGATCAGGATTTCATTTTGATACCCACATATATTTGTATCTTACTTTGTATCTCATTTATTTGTGTCTTATGAAGGATAACACTTCATCAACCATATAGCTATTCATTTTTTTAACCTTTTCCAAAACTTCTTGTAAAACTGAAGCTAGATCTTGGCAATAAAACTTGCGAGAATCGTGTAGAATCTGTCTGCCCTTTTTGAATGGATTTGGTTTCTTGAAGCATTTACTCTGAAACGTTTTGATTTAAGCAGAGGCATCCTGTAACACACATCTGTGTTATGTGTGCATAGACATACACTGTCTCCGGTACTCGTCAGCCCCATTTGCGTACTTACTTTCAGAGTGTGCAGGGTGTTGGTCCATTCCATGGAGCCTATCTGAGGAATAGCAGTAAGGAGTATGCTTGTAGCCTTATTTGCATTCCCTTTCAGCGTCTTTAAAACTTTATCCACTGAAACCTAGAAATACAATACAACTGAGTGGTGTCTCTCAATTTTGATGGCATGCATTCTAAACACTGAAATAAATTTAACTCAGAAGTGTAAAAGTGAAGTCTTAGAATAACACAGTCTTTTTAGATAGTACACGTCTTTCCTCTGTGTGTGTATGGTTTGTACTTCTGTATTGGAAACAAATAGGAGAAGTAAAGTATATACATCATTTTGCACAGAGCTGCAAAAGAACAAACACCAGACCAATCACAGGAAGACAAGTCATACACAGAATTCATGAGCTTCATACTCACAGAACCCCTGATTCAGACAACAGGAAAAAAAAGGCTTGCTAGTAGTGAGGCAGGTTTATGAAAATAAATGAGATAGCAACAATTGACTCTATTCTTACTTTCACAATCATTCATCAAGAATAACACAGGGATACTAACGTAAGTAAGAACAGATTTAGTACAGTATGTCATCTCTTATTAAAACCTACACGTTCTCGTCCAAATCCCTCAGGACAACACCAGAGGAAAAAAGTTTCACTCACTGCTTCTTCGTGTTCCTTCCAGCAGTCATAATCTGTTGCCATGGCAATACTAGCATAACTCATTCCAGCTTCCTTCGCAAGAATCACTTCAGGCACTGTAGTCATGTTGATAACATCAGCTCCCCAGCTGCGAAACATACAGCTTTCTGCTCGAGAGCTGAAACGTGGGCCTTCAATTGTGATCATTGTTCCCTTGGAATGACACTGGAGCCCCAGCTTCTTGGCAGTCTCAATAAGAACCTGCAAAACATGCCAGTGTCAAGGAAAGGAAATCATTCCCCTCGTGCACTGTTTTTGCATCCCATCAAAAACCTGCATACAGAAGAAGTTAGCTTTATACAAAGTGGTCATACTTCATACGGCTACAGCTGTCCAAAACCAAATATCAGTTTTGTTTTCTTCACCCAACAAGAAAAATTAATACTCCTATCAACAGGGATGAACTTGAACTCATCCGGTTTTGTCAGTATCAGCTGGATTACTGCTTTCAATGCAGCCCAAGAAGACTGCAAAACAGAATTTTTTTGCACATTTAGACTGTGCCTACACTGCAAGCAGAATGGTAGAAGCATTCCACTGAGCACCACATTATCACATGGTGGAGCTGAGGTAGTGAGAACAGTAGTTAGAAATTTACATTTTTGAAAGTTAAACTCTACAAGCACATACTTCAAGGAGTACCCTGGATATCTGTGCAGAAATTATTACCACATCTTCCCATGCCAGTGGTTGAGCTGTACACTTGACATATAGCATGTACTTCACATTAGTCTTTATAATTCCAACTAGGACCTCATATATGGCAGAATAATCCTGACTTTCGCTCTTAGTAATTGGCCTGGATAATGCCAGTTGATACAGCTGGAATAAGAGGGTACCAGCCTAGGTAAATGGGACTAGGATACCCATCACTGTTCTGAGTAGGAAAGAGAAAGGAACTATGATGACGTATATTTAAAATGGCCATCAACAACAAAGAAAAGCTAGAAAAGAAAACAAAAGCAGCATCAAAAATTGTGGTAGGCCAGGACAGGTCTTCGTAACACAGCAGCAGTGAAAAACCTAGTCTGACACCACTAGAAGCAACTTCTGAGCATCATAACTTATGCCATGCGAGGCAGCTTCCCTGCAAAACACTGTGAGAAACCTACATTCAATACAAACAGATGCAACAAGCAGCAACAGCTCAAGTGTGTTACATGACCTTGTGGGGTGCCTGGCATGTGGATCAGTGGATTGTGTGGAGCAGCGGATTTTGTGGAGCAGCACAACATAAAGCCGGAGTACCCGCATCTGCCACTGCAGATGCACGTAAACCAGTAAGTCTGCACTCCCAGAAGAGGGTGGGTGTGTACATAACCCACACGTGCTGAGGAAGGATACTTGTGCATGAGACTGAATGAATGTTTGTAGGACTAAAACAGAGCTTCTGCGGATTAGCCACAGAAAGATATACAGAAATTTGCAGCTTTTGTTAACTTGATTTTGTGACACTGTCCTTGTCTCCAAATCAGAGAGACATGGATTTGATGGATGGAGCACTTGGTGGATAAAGAACTGGCTGGATGGCCGCACACAAAGAGTTGTGGTCAACAGCTCCTTGTCTGTGCGGAGACCAGTGACCAGTGGTGTCCCTCAGGGGTCAGTACTGGTGCTGATACTGTTCAACATCTTTGACATGGACAGGGACATCCTCAGAAAGTATGCCACTGACGCCAAGCTGTGCAGGACAGTCAACATGTTGGAGGGAAGGGATGGGGCATCCACAGGGACCTGGACATGCTGGAGAGGTGGGTCTGTGCAAACCCCATGAAGTTCAACAAGGCCAAGTGCAAGGTCCTGTACCTAGGTTGTGGCAACACCTGACATACCTACAGGTTGGAAGGTGAAGTGACTGAGAGCAGCCCTGCTGAGAAGGACTTGGCAGGGGGTGATGGTTGATAAAAAACTCAACATGACCCAGCCATGTGCACTCACAGCCCAGAAACCCAATGGGATCCTGGGCAGCACCCAAAGCAGCGTGGGCAGCAGGGCGAGGGAGGGGATTCTGCCCCTCTGCTCCACTCTAGTGAGATCCCACCTGGAACACTGCATCCATCTCTGGGGTCCTTACTGTAAGACAGAGATGGAACTGCTGGAACAAGTCCAGAGGAGGGCCATGAAATTGATAAGAGGACTAGAGCACCTCCCCTATGAAAACAGTCTGAGAAAGTTGGGGCTGTTCAGCCTGGAGAAGAGAAGGCTGTGTGGAAAACTCATAGCAACCTGGCAGTATCTGAAGGGTTCTACAGGGAAGGTGGAGAGGGACTCTTTGTCAGGAACTGTAGTGATAGGACAAGGAGTAACAAGCACAAATTGAAAGAGGGGAAATTTAGGTTAGATACTAGGAACAAATTTTTTAACATGAGGGTGGTGAGACACTGGGACAGGCTGCCCAGGGGGACTGTGGATGCCACAACACTGGGACTGTTCACGGGCAGGCTGGATAAGGCCTTGAGCAACTTGTTCTAGTGGCAGTTGGGACTAGATAATCTTTAAGATTCTTTACAACTCCTTAATATTCCGTGCTGCAAGCTGATCTAATATTTTGGTTTATTAAGGCTATTAATTCTGAATATATGTTTAGCTGAATGCCAGTTAATTACATTGTTAATAAATCAATAGATGAATTGACATGACTTAAACCACAGGTGAGCAGTACCTTTCCGAAACTCTTTACAAAGTTCCAACTTTACTGCCTATAAGACATTGTGTTGAGCCTCAGTTTCTAAAAGCAGCAATACCCAAAACACCCTATGTTATTCAAAACTTCACAAAGATAAACTCAATTTAGATTCTCATTTAATTTACAGTGCATAAATCAATTAAACCAGAGTATTTTAATGTATTTGCACAAATGCAATATAATATGCAGTTTTCACAGGTTTTGATGCAAAATTCCTTAAATATGTTACATTCACAATTTTGGCTTTATTATTACTGCATTTATCTATGAAATTCCTCTGAATTGGGATAAACTGGGCTGAAATTACCCCAACAATTTTCAGAGATAGTTTTAGGAAAAAATTTAAGTCACTTTTATCTGGTAATTTCAAATCAAGTGAAAATATTCCTTCTGAACCTCACAAAGAGCCCACATGTTCTTTAAAACATCTGTTAGGCTGATTAGAATGCACAGGCTAATGAGATCACATGTGAGACTGGGAAGTACCTAAATGTTTATTTTCTGTTTGAAAAGGCACATTTCTCTGCTGGTTTTTCAAAAAATCTAAAACCCAAATAACGTCGTCTCTAGCTAGTTAACTACTGAAAGAAAACTAGTCTTGGCATATGTTTCCTGCAGTCTCAGGAAATGTCTAATGTATGAGTACTGACTTTTCTTTAAAAATGACAGTGTGAAGAACTGCCAATCACCAAAGTAATAACACTTTTCAATCCATTTCTTAATAAACTCCTTGCATCTGCTGTGACATGACATCATGCTCACAGTTAGAAAGCAACTAAATGCCAACTAATCTTTGGTAAGAGCATGTGGCTAGGCTCTTTTTGCAAGAAAAATGCAAAGTATTTTGCATAATTTGCTGCTCAGTGGAAGAAGGGCAAAAGCCTGCACTTGTGCAATATGCAGTGGTTTGTTTCTTAATGAGACTTTAGTTCATTGACAAACACCTTGGCTCCCAGTGTGGACATCTCTAAACCACAGCGTGGCCAATTAACAAAAATAGCCCGTAATGACACTGAAGCGAATTGGTGACAAAAGCAGAATAGCTCAGTAGTTCAAATGTTTGTCCATGCTCTGGGTATAGATTGTGCCACCTGCTTCACAATTTAGCTTTCTCTTGACTGCAGAGAGCAGGTCTCTTAGATGAATATGACTGATTCTGTAAGTACTCCTGCTCCTCTGAAGAATGCACCTCCTTGAAGCTTCTTATCAGAGCATTCCACATCACAAAACAGACAGTTCAATCTTCACCTTCCTTTTTCCTCAACTCTAGGAATACACTAAGGTGACATATTCAGTCAGATACACTCCTCCCAGAAGCTTATACAGATGCTGAAAAAATATAAAGTGTTTCACACTTTCTAGTCTGAGAAGCCTGAAAATCATGAAGTGACACAACTGAGAGCAACAACTAAGAATAAAAAGCTAATATAATTTGGCTTGTTTACATTTAACACCCTAAGCCTTGACTCTCCACCACCTCCCTCCTCTACAACGCACAAAAGCACAAATGCAATACTGCAATTTCTGTGAATGTTAAACTACTACTTATTTAAATATTTAAGTATTTAGAGTGCCTCTATCATAGGTGTAGCTTTATTCAGAAAAAAAATAGAACTAATTTCTAATCCTAACTGCTTTGTTTGCGTTGTTGCTTTCTTGGCTGGTTACTTGATAAATAAAGATCTTTTGTCCTGTTATTAAGACTCCGGGAAAATCTATGTTGCCACCTGACTTCTTCTGCATACCTCCTTTAGGAAGACAGATACAGGATCTTTTACTTCTCATGCCTTCCAGATGTTACATTTCTCTTTAATACCATGATATATCTGAGAAACAGGATAAAGAGGGGCATACTGCCTCTGTATTCTAAGAATGCACAGTTAGACTAATATACCACAAATAAGTACCATAAAAACAACATTTCTTAATACTATTACAGAATTCACTAACCTCTCTCGTTTTGGTGCAGAATGGCTCAGCCATTGGAATATGACATACTCCTGAGAGACAGGAATGCTGTCCATCATATAAAGTACAATGTCTTTTAGTTGTCCTAGAAAAGCAGAAAACTTGCTTAGAGAGAACAAAAGAAAGAGAAAGCAAAAAATTGATACAAATCAAAAAACACAGCATCCCTGGGAGTGGAAGAAAAAATCAGTATGATACTAATGACCACCTGTAATCCTGTTCTGCCTCTGTACAAACCTGTGAGAATTGAGCTGAAGAGTATAAAACTGTTACTCCACTAGTGCATTGTCAATTCATTATGAAAACCTTTTGTTAAACCAAGACACTGAAATACTAATTTGTTCCTAAATGACACAAACAGCCACATTGTGCAGCGATTTTACTGCAAAACAATCAGCTAATTTAATAGTCAGGCATGTAACCACTGGAAAAAAGTACAAGTATGCTGTAAGAAAGGGAAGGAATAAAATCCCAATTACCACAAGGCTAGTCAAAATAGAACTTGTTCATATCACTGCATTCCTATGTTGAAAGGATGGGAATTTACAGGAACAACTTCCAGCATGAAGGAAGTGTGAATTCAATCAGAAAAACCTTGGAACAGGATGTCTTCATGTTCTCAGAACGATCACACACACATGCACTGCCAGCTTCCAAGTAGAAGAATCCTTTTTCTCTTTTCTTTCAATGGATGGAAATGGTCAGACATGTTGAAAGTACCACCCAGCATGCCATTTTGGAACATATGGAACTGCTACCCACTACCGCTTTACCCTCAAATGCACTGTCTCAAGCTAATCCACCCAACTGGATGGTGCAAACCATCTGGAACAATGTTCTCAAGCACTCCCTTCTTCCCTGCAGTGTGTCACATATTGTGCTTTACAGGAGAAAATAAAGGCAATAGCCAAATTCAATCCACAGTTGAAATACAAAGTATCTGCTGGTAATGCTTTTTATAACAGCTCTCCAATAAAGTCACTAGGAAATATTTAAAAGAAGGTTTTAAACACAAGTTACACGTTAGAGTAGGTTTGGAGAAAAAAAAGCATCAATAACGTAGCCTTAAGAATGAGATTATAAAATAGGAAAGAGACGAATTAAAAACATTTGGAAAATGGAATACAGCTGTTAAAATCAGATGAAACACTAATATTAGTTTTACCTTTACAGAATACTGAAAAGCTGCAAATAGAATGTATGAGATTCTTCACACTTTTCCATTTCGTCTGCTAATGAATTACTTAGAGTTGGAGGAAATGGTAAAAGCCATAATCCATTTCCTGTATTATAGTATTTCAGATGTTGTTAGTCAGACACTTTCAATCAGAAAAGCCCAAGAAAAGATCTCATATGCATAAATATTAGTATCTGACTTTCAGATACCCTGTGTTCTTTGAAGAGAATGGTCACATCACTACATGGCCTAATAAAGAAATCCCAGTTGTCTTGGTCTGAAAGACAAGTGTCTGCTAAGGAAGGCAGGAGCTTCCCTTGGAATGGAAAACGCAACCTCCCTTCTCTCTGAATTATCATAATTTTGAAATTAAGGGGCTTTCAGGCAAAGATATGAGAAACAGGAATAACAGTTCTTTACTAGTATATATAACAAGGCAATAATACAGAAACACTGGCTTAAACTGCCAGAGT
Organism: Lycocorax pyrrhopterus obiensis; assembly: GCA_014706295.1. NCBI lineage: Eukaryota > Metazoa > Chordata > Aves > Passeriformes > Paradisaeidae > Lycocorax > Lycocorax pyrrhopterus. Next base: position 45,784,546 of record JACSVZ010000014.1, on the reverse strand, counting down.
CAGGATATGACCTGACACCCTGTTGGTCAGGGTGGTGGTAGCAGTCCGATTAAGTGGTGGTTGCAGTCCTCTTGAGGTGATAGATACGGTTCTGTCGAAGTGGTGATCCTGTAGAAGGGTCTTCCTCTGAAGGTCCAGTGGTGGTTATGTAGCTCTTGTCTTCTGGGAACCCAGGAGGTAAGGGCTGAGTGGGATTTTCCAAACCTCAGATTATATCCAGGTAGGAATGCTTGGTTCCTTCCTCTGGGCGGAGCATCTCACAATGGGATGATGTAATTCCATGAGTCAGGCAGTGAGGCTTGATAGCCCGTTAACAGAAAAATATCCCTCGGAGGGAGCTACCAGGAATGTGTCATGAAGAGATAAAGAACACTGCGCCGCCCGGTTTTAACAGATGGTGACAGAATACATACTTTCGGTTACATCTTACATTGTAACTGAAGACACCACTACATTTTGCACCATTCATACAAACTGCATGGGAGCAACTAAAAACAGTAAGACCTTCAACTGCTTTGAGCAACGGACCACACGTGTTCACAGTTAGACAATTTCTCTTCCACATCTGTTGCAGTTTAAAACCCACCTGGAAATTAAACCCCACTAAGCCCCTGTACCTGCAGCAACAGTCACACTTTTAATCAGACAATAAGGTGATTTTTGCTCCTTCATTTTGGTTTTATCACAGTAACACAGTGTTTTCTGGCAATTCTGACTATGACTGATTCTAGGAAGCAAAATCCAACTCAAATAAATGAACAAACCAGTCACTTCCATCTGTGACAAATAGCCCTCTACCACTTTTATAATCACCTTCCTCCTCCTACCAGTAGTGTTGAATTATCAAACTATTGGTAATTAATGAATAAAATGTAAATTCACACTGGCATCAGCTGTATAAAAAGCAGTCTCAGTATGCTCTGCATCTTCAGGGACACTAGAAGAAAATTTTACAAAAAAATTTACAGAGTGTAACAATACTGCAGTAATTGTAGTTGTGTTTGTGACACAGAGAACAGAAACAAAACTGGCAGCTGTTACAGGAAGCTATTTTCTACATCTCCCCACCTGAGCTCAGTCATTCAAGTAAGTAGTTACCGTCTTGCTCTTCTCTTCCTAGCAAACATCAGCAGCAAACCAGAGAGTATTCAAAACTAGTCTGATGTAGTCAATTGACTAACAGTGCTGCAATAAACTAACAGGAGTCAAAGGCAGAAAAAAAGTTATCCCAGATTTTTAAAGTACTTTTTTAAAGAAGAGAACAGCTGTTGCAGCCTATAGTAGCAAGCGGTTGTTTCTGGATTTGGAAGCAAGGAGAACACAACATATGTATTTTTGTATTTATTTGTGTTTAAGTACACAAAATAATAAGCATAAAGAAAGCAGAGACTATATACGGGATCAAACACTAGGTGTGGTAATGACCTGCAGAATTAGGCTCTCAGAAGTTAGGAAATCTTATATAGTTCAGTGTTTCACACTGTAAGTCAAACCCATGCTAGGCAGAAGTCCTACACAACTCCTGATATTGCAAATCCTGTCATTAATTTCACAGTGTGCATGCCCAAGGAGAACAAATTACAATAGCTGCCTACAGTTTTCTGCTCAGTTCTAGCTCTTCTCCCATTCCTACTCACTATTCCTTCTTTTTGCTTCACACCTGTAAGGAGAATTGAGAACAGGAGTTCTCCCTATTGAGAATATATATAGAGAGAGCCCTGATACTAAAAGATACCTGGACACTAGAAGGCACTGATTTTTATGGTGGCTTGAGTAAATCCCTACCATCAAGACCATGACTTCTGTCCTATGTAGTGCCTGGCATGGGTTAACCACCACATAGAAGCCAGAATACCTTTCAAGAAAAATACCTGACTGTTTTTGCAAATTTAACCAGTATCTTCTTTCTAAGACTATTAACACTGTTTGCAGGACCCTGACCTTTCATTAGAAGGTATTTAAGAAAAATTTTATCTTTTCAGATTTTGGTGGACAACTAAAATATTCTGTCCCATGAAAATATCTTCCCATCAGTAGCACTGTTTCCATAATGGCTTATATAATGCAATCACTCTTACACTGCTGTCGATACAGACCCTATCTCCAAAGACCTGACAGTCCAACACTCCCTTGCATAGAACATTATGAAAAAAAGACTTGACACAGAAATTCAGCTGTCAATAGAGACAGATTATCACAACATATCAGTTTTCTGAATTAAACTGTAAGTTGGGGATGACTTTTAAATTCATATCACATATCATTTTCCACACTGAAATATTCTCAACATGCTTTTCTGAGAAGCTTTTTGGTTTCCTGATGCCATTAAACAAGTCACAACAAGTTTCCCCTTGCCTACATCAAAACGAAAACTTACTAGCCCAAATGAAACATTGCTCATAAATAGGCTATACCATTACTACTGGTGACCATCTGAATGAACTCTAAATGAAGACAGAGATCACAGAACAGTTGAGGGTAGAACTGACCTCAGGAGGTCACCTGGAGGTCCACCTAGAATGGGCAGTCCAGGTCCATATCCAGATGGCTTTGAGTATCTCCAAGGATGGAGACTCTGCCACCTCTCTGGGCAACCTGCGCCAGTGCTCACTCACCTTCAGTAAAAAGTATTCACTGATGTTCAAAGGGAACCTCATGTGTTTCAGTCTGTTCCTACTGCTTCTGATCCTGGGCACTGCTGGACAGAGCCTGGCTGCTTCTTCTTTGCACCCTTCCTTCAGGTATTTCTACACATCAATGAGATTCCCCTTGAGTCTAGTCTTCTGCAGGCTGAACAGTCCCGCTGTCTCAGCATCTCCTCTTAGGAGAGATGCTCCAGTCCTTTAGCATCTTCATGGTCCTCTGTTGGGCTCTCTCTAGTATGCCCATGTCCAAATTGCACTGCAGAGCCCAGAACTGGATACAGTACTCCAGGTGACATTCACCAATGCCAAGCAGAGGCTCCCCTCACTTAATGAGAAGTCTGCCAGGTGATAATGCTGTCAAAATAACTGGTGCTTGACTCACAATTGTCCAAACCATGTCCCCAAGTCAGTTTAATATCCTTCCTACAAAACTCAGTAACAGTACTAAAAAAAGAGAGCGTTGTCAGCAATATAGCTGATATCCACCCATAAATCAACTCTAGTACAACAGGAATCAGTTCACATGGGGCCTGCCCCTGCAGGGTACTTAGTAATTCAGATACACTGTATTTAAACGTACTCTTACAAGAAAAAAAAGCATTTCACTTACACATGCAAAAAAAAAAGAAGTCAGTAAGTCAAAATTTGAGTAGCACTGCACTGCAGAGAACTGTCTTCAGTTATAATGTAAGATGTAACCAAAAGTATGTATTCTATCACCATCTGTGAGAGAATGGGTGGGGCAGTGTTCTTTGTCTCTTCCATAACACATGCCTGATAACTCCCTCTGGAGTGGTATTTTTCTGTCAACGGACTATCAAGCCTCACTGCATGACTCATGGAATTACATCATCCCATTGTGAGATGCTCCGCCCAGGGGGAGGAACCAAGCATTCCTACCTGGATGTAATCTGAGGTTTGGAACACCCCACTCAGCCCTTACCTCCTGGGTTCCCAGAAGACAAGAGCTACATAACCACCACTGGACCTTCAGAGGAAGACCCTTCTACAGGATCACCACTTCAACAGAACCCTATCTATCACCCCAAGAGGACTGCAGCCACCACTTAATCGGACTGCTACCACCACCCTGACCAACAGGGTGTCAGGTTGTATTCTGACTCTGGCAGTGTTTCTGCATTTATTTTTTTGATTTTCCTATTAAATTGTAGTTCTGATTTTCAAGTCTCTCTCTGGTTTGTTTTCAAACTAGCACAGAAACAAATCTAGGTTTACATGTTCAGTTGGCAATGAAATATTACCAGTAGTGCCACAAATGCCCAAAGAAGCTGCATAAAACATTTAAAGTACTTTAAATTAGGTGGAATACCCAAATATAATACACCTCCAAGTATTAAAAACAAATCTACCTTTAAAGTGTGCAACCATATCTTTGAATTGTTGGTGCTGCTGGTGACCTTTAATTGTAGCTTTTATTTTGCCCCCAGCTTTGCTCGAATTTTTCTAGTCAGATAATCAAGGAGGATAGGATTGGCTGGTGTACAAAAACTTTGGAAACAAATTTACTTCCTTGTGATTCTTAACAAATAACATATGCAAGAATCTATCCTTGTTTTAAAACAACCTCCTCTCTTTTGCTACCGGGTTGCATTTATGTCCCTTGTGCAGGACCTCATTATAACAGCATATATTTTCCTAGTTGACTCCTACTATGCTTTCTTGTACCTCTCCATCGCATTTCAGAGTCTTCATAAAGCTTGGAATGGCTTGTGCTCTTATTCATGTTCCTCTCCCACATCTGAGAATAGAAGATTTGTTCTTCTTCTGAACAGTTTTTCCCATGGAGCTATACTTTAGTTCATTCATGGCCATTCTTCAAAGCCCGGTACTTCTATCTCTGTTAGTATGAAACTTTCTATAATCGCATTCCCATTTCCTATCATATTTTCTTGTATGAGTCTTGCTTTTTGACTGAAGAACTGAGGCTATCATCTCATTTTACAAACACTTAATTTAACATGAACACGTTATTATATGGTTTAATCCCCATTTGTCCTCCCTCTCACTCACCTGTCAATGAACTGGTCAATGATGACAAGATCACCAGGTTGTATTTCCTCTCGTAATGAACCGCAGGCAGTAGTCACTAACACATGGGAACAATTTTCTTCTTTTAATGCCCAGATATTGGCACGGTAATTGACATTTGATGGCATAATTGTATGATGCCTTCCATGTCTGCAAAGATACACGTTGCAAGAGAGTAAAATAAATCAGTCTGAAATTGCCTTCCTTCTCCCAAATAAGGAGAATTTCAGGAAACATATTTTCCCTAACAATACTGCAAACAGAACTGACCATTTCAGCTACTTCTGGTATATTTCGTTTTCCTAAATGTATTAAGCTTCTCTCGGAATTCAATTTGAGAAGCAGTGGTATAATTTTCTTTTTAAATGCAAAATTTTAAGTTCAAGACTGTAACAAAAAGAATCTTAAAAATGCAATTCAAATATACTTCAGCAGCTTCAAGAGTAAAATAAGCATTTTCCTCTGAATTTTCTAAGTCAGTTCCATAGATTCTGAAACCCCTTTTCCATACAGTACAGGAAATTTTTAAGATTTATATACACCTTCACGAATTTTCTGCCCAGAAGCATTGTTTGTATTCTCCCACACAAAGAGTGGCACATCACAGCACATTGTGTTCTAATCTGTCATCTTTCCAAAGAAAACAGTAGAATCATCACATTTTTCTCTTTGATCTTAAAGTGATCTGACAGCTTTCATAAATTAAAAGAATGACTTCACACTGCTGCAGTATTCTTTTTCACCAAGACAGGAAATACTTGGTCTTATAAGCACAAGCTTTTGCGCTATCTCTGTCTTTGCTACAGAAGTACATCACTTACATGATTAAACACATCAGAAAATTATTTTCAACCACGTAAGAGAAAAGAAGAAACTTAATTTCTCAACAGATTTTTTTCAGAGGCCAAAAAGTCCTAAGAATTTGATCATTCAGGAACCGCACATAACATAGCCAAGCACTGTCAGGCAGGATTCCCATGTTGTCATTAGCATTTCTGATAAGCTACTAGGCACACAGATTTATTGCTTTATTGCAGTTGCTGTCATAATCTTCTTACAGAACATACATGCCTTTTTTTTTTTTCAACTTGATTCAGAAGCCAAAACACAAAGTAAAATTTGCAAGTACCTTAGCCCTAAAAGTAAACTCACAAGGTTTCCATATAAACGGTCATAAATCCCAGTGAGGAGGTAAACCACAGCCAAGTTGTTCAGATATCTGCTGCCCAAGGTGTAGTTTGAAACAGCACAGTTATGAGAACTTGACTTAGCATTTCATTTGAGAAAATGAGAAAAATGTCGTCCAGGTGCAATAAAACACATGAGCAAAGTCCATGAAAGATAAGAAAAGTAAAACCACAGACAGAAGTGTAGTTGCAGAGATGCTTAGCAGTCAGCAGCTTCAATGGAAAAACACTGGCATGAAAAGAATCGAGGCCCTGAGTGCACCACTGGGTCCTAAGTGCCCTGGCCAGTCTCACCCTGGGCCTCCACACGAACTCCTGATGCCTCTGAGCCGGAGTGCTCCTGCCTCCAAGCTCAGGCCCCAGTCTTCCCTCCTGGCCTGAGCTGTGTCACAGTGTGCCTGTCCCCAGTCCTGTCTCCCCCACGGCCTTCAGACCTATGCTGTAGTTTATCTCCAGAGCAGAATGGGCTTTAGACACACACTACAGCCTTGTCTCTCACCTCCTACTGCTCCTGCCTGGATTCCCTGGCTGGATCTTGTGCTTGACTAATCACCTTGACTTGACTGGGCCTGCTGATGGACTGCGTCATCAGCACCTGCTCTGTCCCATCTGCCCAGATGCCATGAACTGTGTTAGTATCCTTACATTTAATCTAGTAGCATGCTGGTCCTAGACACCCATGGTTAACATCAGTGTGAAATTTCCACACATTCATCTGCAGATCGTGCTTCCAGAGTCTCTTCGAGTATAGTAAAACATGTCTGAATAAAAATTACACAGCAAGAGAGAACTGCAGGGGAAGCAGCAAACTAAGCAATAATTCTAACAGCAGGAGGACTCAATAATCTAAGAGAATGATTTGGAGGAGTTTACAGAGGTACCAGAGATACAGTTAATCTGGAAGAAGACATTTTCTCTATTTCACAAAGGACATCCGCTAACATAGTGAGCAGATGAATTAATTAGTAAGGTTATCAGCACCACCTACCTACCATCAGAGCAGGTGACCTTGAAGGCTGCCATTCTTACTACGGCGATACCTCCCACCGGATTTTTTTATCTAACCTAGACAGCATTTTGAATACTCTCAGTCCTTGCAGCATCACATTTGCTCGTGAAAAAACCTAAACTTGTGCTGGACTTTGCTATCACAAAGAGCAAGACAGTATCAGACAAGAAATTCAGTTCACCTAATGAAAAGAGAAAAAATTCTGAGAAAACTTTACGACACAATAAAAACCCCCTTAAAATGCTAATTTACCTTGCCAAGAGCACACAGTCCACATTTTTGATCTTTCCCAAAATCAAAGCATCCGATGGCTGCAAAACAAGCAGGTAAGAATGAGTTACAGCCTGACAATCACATTACAAAGCTCTACTACTACCTAAGAATAAGTGCAACAGTTATGGAAGAAAATACTGGTTTACCATTGTATTCTCACATTTTCTTGAGCTCAGCTCTGTAATTTGATATGGTAGATTAGTAAAACAGTCTGGAACAGGAACATCAAACTTGAGACCAGAAGGATTATCACAAATTTTCTGTGTTCATACTAATATTAACATAGCAACTCTTTACTTTGGGGTTTCAAACCGTAATACTTTTTAATATATGAAAAGAATATTTCAAACACAAAAAATAGTAGCATGCACATGTTACCACTAAATTGGTTAGCACGACTCACTTCCCTGTAAACTTCAGGTTCTTTTTGCTCAATAGGTGCCATTCTCTAGTAAAGCGCCCTTTCAACACAAATCACATTTAATCTGTGCTTTTTCATAACTTGCCATTCTTTTCTCTGTCCTCCTTCTAATTTGGGCTCGCAGTAAGGGTGTGAAGAGTTCTGGATTCCTCTAACCCACCCTTCACTCACCTCCAGCTTCCTGAAAAACTCACTCTTACCTGCTGCTGGGAGTCCTGCTTTTGGGAAATGAAATGTGATATAACAGAGAAATTCTGGTATGTAAGTGGCAGAAGCAGTGCTGTATTTGCTCAGCTCAGGGACTTCTCTCACAGTTACACAACAAGAAAATACAATCTTCCTGACTATCAACCAGCCAGGACAACAGAGCATTCTGATTTCAGCTATGCAGCTGGAACATGTACCCTGCCATGGAGATTGGTCATCCTGTCCATGAGAGGCAGCCTCCAAGTCATCAAACACCATTAAAATAAATCAACAGCTCCGTGGGCTGTGTTCTGCTCCTGGCCTTCTGAAATACACTATGTTCTAGCTTCTCTTTTTGTTAAAACAGCTACTAACAAAATCATAGTTTATCTACTGATCATAAGTTTGCAAGTGTCTTAAAAGAATCACACACTTGCATTTAAAAATGTTGTTGCCAGCTTCTTGATAGAATACAAATAAAATCATAATGCTACATGCAAGATTTCAATTAGTGTTTAGTTTTACAGCTGTTGATTTTATTACACACTTGAAAATCTGCAGAGATTGACAATAAAGTGATACGGGAGTCCCATGATAAAGATTCCCATTTCTAATAAAAAATCACCTTCTACTTCCTATTGCACAGCTCTTTCTGGTAACTACACATGTGAAAGCTCTCCAAAGCACTATAATTTACTCTATAACCAATGTTTAAATCCTGGCAGACACTTACTACCTTTTCTTAAAAAAAAGGAACATTCCAGAAAATTTATGTTTAGAACTGTAGTAACTCTGACTTCTTTTTTTTTCAAGTCTCCATTTAATATTAAACTGTTGATATTTAAGTGTTTAATCTTTACCTTACATATACTCTACTGAAGCAAACATGGCTTTAAGAGTGAAATTTCACACAGGGCAAAAGCCTTGCTGTCTAGTGGCCAAGGCAACTTGCCATTGCAACATTCCATAAAAAGGAAGGTTCACAAAAATTAGCACCTGGGATTTTGTTTTGTTTACAAACATTTGCTGCATGAAGTAATAAGCACTTAGTCCTGAAAAAGAGTACAAAAATACTCTTAAAAACTAAAGACGATTTCCAGCAAAAGTTCTTGCCTCCCATCAAAAAGATCAGCATGTGGATGACTGAGCACTCTGCTTTATAAGTAACAGATGCAAGTTTATTGCAAGAGGTAGATTTAAGTTTACACCAATTTTCAAAAGATTTGGGGTAGAAAGGTGCTGTTTGACATCCACTCCCACCACAGAACTCCAGTGACTTCTGGCGTACATTGATGATGCAGAAAGAACATAACAGCTCTAAAATCCACAGGCTTCAAAATCTAGTTGCTGTAGCCAGGGCTTCCTTCCCTATCTGCTTGCATCCTAGCACTCCAAAAGGCTTCAGGATGGTTGTGTAATAGTATTGTCCACCTTTGCACAGATTTCCATGAAATGCATTCTGCACATTTTTCAGGTGACATACTGAACACCTTTTTGGCACATGATTTCTAAAAAATGGAAGAGAAAAAGAAAAACTTGGAACAAAGAAAACACTGCTAATTGATGAATGGACAGTTTAAGAAAAGAATTGCTGATACTGCATCATGGTTCATTAAAAGATACTAAAGATTGTAAAGATCACACAATCACAGAATTGTTGGGGTTGGAAAAGACCTGTGGAGATCAGCTACTCCAGCCTTCCTGCCAAGGCAGGCTTGCCTAGATCAGGTTACACAGGGACACATCCAGGTGGGGTCGGAGCGTCTCCAGCAAGGTAGGTTCCATGACCTCCCTGGGCAGCCTGTTCCAGTGCTCTGCCACCCTCAATGTAAAGAAATTCTTCCTCATATTATGTTTTAGTTTATGGCCATTACTGCTCATCCTGTCACTGAGCACCACAGAAGAGAATCTGGCACCATCCTCTGGGTACCTGCCTTTCAGATATTTATGATGAGATCCCCTGTCAGTCTTTTTTTTTCTGGACTACGGTGGCCCAGCTCCCACAGTCTCTCCCCATAGGAGAGATACTCCAGATCCTGAACCACCTCTGTGGCTCTGCTGAACCCTCTCCAGTAGCTCCTTGTCTTTCTTGTACTGATGAGCCCAGACCTGGTACACAGCACTCCAGATGTGGCCTCACCAGGGACAAGAGAATCACAGCCCCTGACCTGCTGGCCACACTCTTGCCACTGAACCCCAGGACAGCACTGGCCCTCTTGACTGCAAGGGTGAACTTGCCATCCACTATCCCAAGTTCTTCTCTGCAGAGCTGCTTTCCAGCAGGTCAGTCCTCAGTTGTGCTGGTACTTGGGGTTATTCTCCCCACCAGGCGCAGGACTCTAAACTTGCCCTTGTTGTTGTAACCCCATTAGGTTTCTCTCTGCCCAATTCTCCAGCCTAATGTCCCACCGAGTGGCAGCAAAGCCTTCAGGTGTGTCAGCCACTCCCCCCAGTTTTGTATCATCTGCAAACTGGCTTAGGGTTGATTCTACCCCTTCATCCAGGTTGCTGGTAAAGAGATTGAATAAGACTGGACGAACTATTGATATGTGCATAAAGTTATAGTAACAGAAATTTCAAACTATGTGTTAACCATGCAATATAGCTTGTGTGTACTTCTACTCCCTTTCTCCCAGAAGTTCTTTCCAAGTGCTGTACCTCTTTACTATTATCTCAGTCATAGCCAGGAGTGATGATAAGATAATAAAAACTTTCAATGGAACAATTTCAATTCAAAGCTCTAATACTGTATTTTTACAGAAGGATTTAATAAAAGGTCCAATAAAAAGTTCTCAAACATTAAAAATTCATAAATGTATTTAACAAGTACTTCCCTCTTTTCACAAAATACAAGTCAGATATATATTACTCACTGTTGCAAAACAGAAAAGAAAGAATGAACCCTGGGCAATTAACCCCAAACTATTACAATAACAAACAACTGGAATAAATCCCCTTTGTCTGCAACAAATATGCATAAAGTATTGTTCATGTGGTGTCTACAGAATCAATTTTTTCCTTGGTCTCACCTCAGAAGCTAGATGGAACAGAAAACAGAATGAGCATGGAACACTTGCAATGAAAAAGTATTTCAGAGGTTGTGCAAGCCTCCATTTAACCTGTGAGCTAGTTTAGGAATCAAATGATGTACATTGTTTTGCGGAGGTAGAAGAGGAACTTAAGTATTACGTTACACGGTTTGATTTTCCTGATGAAAGCAAAAAATGCTCAACTGAAAGGTGGAACTACCCCCTGCTTTGTTTGCCAGATATACTTGCGACCAGAAAAAGAGAGGGAGCCCCTAGAATAATCTTCTACAGCAGGAAGACCTCTTGCCCACCAGGGAAGGTGATTCAGGATGAAGATCTGTCATCCAGAAAGTAAGACAATCTAACTGAAAATATATTCTGAACAATGTTTTTTAGTAGCTTCAAAATTCAATGATGAAGACATAATTGCTTGGAACAGCATCTGTTATCCTGTAGGAGAATAATATTTTCCATATCTGGAGACAGAATCCAAAAAGGTTTCAGAGTATTTTCCATAGAATACCAAACTTTTGATGCACTGAAAATGGTAGAAGCAAACAAAGGAGAAAAGACAGCTGGAATATTAAGAGCTGTAAGCTTACTTAGTTTTTTTAAAAACTATTGTATTGCATTTTCCCTATTGCTAACGTAACTTGAAAGATCATAGGAGGACCAATGGCAACATAGAGAAGAGCAAAAAACTATCATAACAGTTTATTTTAAACTATTCCGTATTTCCCACATTCCCCAATGCTAAATTTGGTTGTTAAATGATTCTTATGATTCAAGAAGGCCAAAGCAGCAGAGAATTCAAGGACTCTGTATGAAGAAAATGCAAGCTTTTATTCATCTTTTAAAAGAAAAGAAAACAGCATTTTTCATTAAAGAAAAATCTATTTGCTGCTGTCAAATGCTAAAGGTGCCAAGGAACATCTATCCCAGAAAGGTTTTCAGTCAAAAATCTTTTGGCTATGTCCTTGCCTAGAAACGTAAGCATGAAACACCAAGATTTAAGTAAAGTGGAACCGTACACTTTGCATTTTTACAGAAGGAAATGGACATACATTCCACTAACTATGCCTTGCAATTTCCTTTTGACGTTAATCCAGTTTCATTCTTCCTAGTTTTGCTTGAACTAAATAGATTGATGTTTCATCTCATTTTCTCTTGGGAAATAAAAGACCACGAAGTTCTGAAGTTTATTTAGATTAAGCCCTTTACTTCTTAAAATTTCAAGCAGATTATCTCTACACTGATTTCACAGCTGTATGAAAAAGTATCTTTATGGCAGAAAAGTCACAATTTGGTTTTATTCCAATAACAATCATGAACAAAACATATCTTTAGGAAAAAATACTAACAAACAATAAACTTCTAAACTTTTCCAGGCACACTTAAATAAAAATAAAATTGCCCTCCTGCATTCAGCAATAGCTGCTCCTCTCAACTGTGTAGTTCTAAAATGAGTGGCAGGTTGTCTAACACCTCCTTCCTGAATACTAAATAGTCTTAGCAGCAATGTAAGTGAATATTGATCCACCTAATAATACCTCACAATTGAATTTGTGAGGCTTGCTTCTCCTTCAATCAAAATCCATTGCACTTTGTGCAACTGTAACTTGTGGACTAAGCTCTGCACATCTTACACTAAGGTTGATCCATCAGTTGCTCCTCATGAGGATGAAAACTGCATTCAGTCGCTGAAGTTAATGTGATTCTATACAGGAGGAAATATCAGAAGTTCAGATCTACAGAGAGTGAGAAGGAAGACAGGCCATTACAGGCAAAAGGATAAAAGCTTGCTGTTTGGCTGTGCTCTCTTTCTCTAGCTGTGATCTGACTCCATCCAGGTCAGCTTAACAGTCCCAGTTCAACTCAGGACATTATCTCAAATTCACCTTTGGATTCACACCATGATACCTCAGTTTTACTCTCATCCCCCTTACACAATGCTTTATGCCAGGAACTATCCTTCAAAACGCACTCAGGGCTGTGTATAGAGCAACAGCCCTAGCCTCCACTCCCTTCTGCTGAGGAAAAGGACAGAAGCAATGCGAAGGAGAATTGTTCAGCTGTACCAGCGTCACAAGAACAGTTTCAGGCTTCATTTTCAAATAATTTTCAAATTATGTGGCTATAAGCATAACTTTACATTGGCATGTGAAACATAATTCAGTAGTTCCAAGGAAAATGGTGTCTCATATATCTCAAAGGACAGTCTTCTGCAATTCAGAAAGGTTCCTAGACCGATCTGACAGATAACAGAGGTCACACACCAGTACAAATTTGAAAGAGAGGGTTTATCCCTTGATTGTAAATTCAGGACTGAGTTTCTAAATTCATCCAATCTACAAACGAGAAGAGGTATAGACTCCTTTGCACATCATCTTTACAATACTTTGTTTCTACAAACTAAAAATCCCAAAACATAGCAACAGTTGTGCCAGCATCGCCTTTATACATTCATTTACCAATTGGAAAATTCTTAAAGCATATAAACATCTTGAAAACTGGCAAAAAGTTTCAGTAATAAAAATGTTATACAGACCTTGCCATAAGGAGTGTCAATATACTTTTCTGTTCTTCCTTCTAAGATATCCGGATCATCCAGGCCAGTTCCACCGATAATTCCAATCTTACACAAAAAGTATATATTAGTCTTCTTGCAATTTACATTTAACTGCATGCCTGAAAAACTAACCAGGCAGCTACAAGATATATCTTCTTCTCGAGATGAGGCCAGACTACAGACGAACAGAGCATAATATGCCCACCACATTTTTCCAAAATGTACATTTCAAATACCTGATTTTAAACAACTGGTATTTAGCTTGCCAATTTCTTACCCCACTATTTTCCTGTTTAAGATACCAAATTAAAAAAAGCTATGAAAAAATGCACAAAGATGTGCCATTAAACATTTATTTCCAGCATAAAAATGACGAGTGCTATTTGGGAATGCCTGTAATGAATGAGAAATACTCAATATTGTAGAAATACTGAGAAAAGTGTAGAAAGCTCATTAAAACCAAGGCTTCTTGTTTATATGGACAAAAAGTCTTACACATAACTACCATACTGAATACCAGGCTGTCACAGTTTTAGGTCCAGCTGGAAGTTAAGCACCACACAGCCACTCGCTGTGTGAGCACCACTCACCCCCCTTCTTTCCTCCTGCATCGTGGTGGAATGGGGAAGAGAATCAAAGTAAAACTTGTATGTTGATATAAGAACAATTTAATAACTGAAAATAAAGCAAAATATGGTAATAAGGGTAAATGATAACAATAATGATAACAAAAAAAATAACAAAAAGGGAAAAACTAGTGATACACAGTACAATTGCTCTGCACCTGTTGACTGATGCCAGACCCCCATTCCCAAACCCAGACTGGCTGCCCGTCTGGGTTAGTCCCTCAGTTTATACAGAGGGCCTGACATCCTATGGTGTGGAATATGCCTTCGGTCAGTTTGGGTCACCTGTCCCAGCTATGCTCCCTCCCAGCTTTGTTTGCAAACCCCCTCCACTCCCTCCCTGGCAGAGCATGAGACAGGGAAAAAAGAAGTCCCTGACTTAGGATAAACATGACTCAGCAAAACCCAAAACATCAGTGTGTTATCAACACCATTCTCGTTCCAAATCCAAAACACAGCACTGTAACAGCTAGTGAGAGGAAATTAACTTTACCATAGCTGTAACCAGGACACAGGCATTTCTATATGGTATTACACCTCCAAAATAAAGAAAACCTTTTGGAAAAAAAATCGGGTTTTGTGTTGACTTGACAAAATCTAAGAGATTTCCAACTAAAATCCCTGTTGTGTTTTGATTTGCCTGTGATTGCATATTCCAGCTAAGAAAACTGCATCCGATTTTTCTTGTTTCTAGATCACCATTGGAAAGGAACTTGGTTTTTGTCTCTCTAGGGATAATCAGATTTTCAACCAAGTCAAGTTTTCCCTTGAGTTCAGAACACTTGTAACTCTTTGGATTGAATCGTTACGGTCAAGCTTTTCACAACTGAAAGCTTAGTAAAGGTATTTAAAAGTGATGTCACCATTTATCACACACAGAGAAAATGATAGTGCTTCTTTTTTTCTTCAATGTGACCAGTTGTTCCAAAGTTTGTATCACTTTCAAGCTGAACACATATCATGACTGATTTACTTATCAGGGAAGAACAAAATCTGAACCATTGTGACATAACTTATTACCATAAAGATTGAAAACTTCCCAAGTAAAACCTCCAGACTTCAACATACAACACCCTCCCTCTACAACACATACACAGCTGCCTCTTACTCCAGCTTTTTCTTACTTTCACATTCATAGAGACCCCATTTGTTCAACCACTGTATTAGCTGGCTCATCAAGCACTTCTTTTCAACAAGCAGAGGCTCTGCGGTCTGCGTTACATGTCAAATACCTCTCTAACAAAGCTTCCCACACCCGATGGTGTACACGCTGATACGATGAGATAGTTTTAACTCCTACTTCCTTCTGCTACCCCCCTGTGGACCAGGAGGAGAAGTGCAAAGGAAAATAGCAGTAAAAACCCACATACTTCGACCCTGAATACACACACAAGCTTTATGAAAGACCTAGATCATTGTTTGCTGTAGTGTTGATGAGTCTGTTCTCACGTTACTCGTGTTGCTTAGCCATTACAAAGGTTCCGACTTGGACTGCTCATAAAAATCCTGAAAACTACATACACCTTAGGATGAATAACATAGTGCCTTAAGAATCGTGGAAGGTATTCAACAGGAACAATCATGAAACTCAAAATCAATAAAAGACCGTCTTTAACACTATTCATGCATACATTCACTAAACACTGGTGATTGCCACACTAACAGAAGACAGGACCAAAAAGGTGCCTTTTTTATTTTTTTCAATCTAGGGAAAAAAAATATGTTCCTTCAGCAACTTTACTAGTTTTAGCTCGGTATGACACCTGTTTAACTAGTGCCCTATGACTTAAGATTCAAAAGGGAACTGAACTTTTACATCTAGCAAAGTGAAAGTTGTTGGGACTGAGGAAAAGAGTGCAATGCTGGAGAGAACAGCTCCAGATACATGCCATTAAGTTATTTTGGAACTGCAATGTTTTAAGGTTATTATGAACACACAGATCCATCACAGTAACAGACTGTTCCTGTACAGAAAGCAGCAGGCCTGGCCTGTGGCAGCATGTGGTTGCTCTCAAATTTGCTCTCAGGCTCCATATTCCTTCCGCTGCAGTGGCATCAATATGTGCTTTGGCTGCACTGTTCAGTTCCTGAGTAGGCTTTTACACCAATAGCCATAGTCAGAAATGGCAGACTGCAATGAGCTTGCAAAATACTCAAAGCTCCCAGGGTACAGAACTCAAAGCACAGAAGACCTAGACTATGTTGAGTGTGCTTCTGCCTTCTTACCCACTGCAAACTTACCTCAGTGGCAGTCTGGGCAACCCTCAGGCCACCTAAGGCAACACTGGCTAGAGAAATGCTGGGCTCACTTACAATCTACTGGAGAGCTACTCCAGAGGAAGGAAAGTTAGGCTAGCAGAGATTTTTGAAGCAGCTGCTTCTCCAGTCCTGTAAGGTCAACTTAGAGCAGGCAGCTCTAACCCTAAAATTAATTTTACCTGACAGACAATTATTTTTCCTCCCAGTTTACAGGATCTCCAGAAATACTATCTGCATCTGGGAGCTAGACACAAAAATCCGATTCTATACTAAATTCTGCTTTCCAAACCTTGTAGTGAATTATCAAAAGGAATGCAGATGCTCTAGGCTCAGTGGGAGAGATACCCTACGTCCTGGTTCTGGCCAGGACAGGAATAATTTTTGCAGTAGCCTGGGAGGGTCATGACTACGACCTGGAGGTTATTTTATATCACTTCATGTCATTTTCCAGGAAAAGAGGAAGGGGGTCCCGGGTCAGGGTAGCACGACAAGTGGTTATTTTTGGGCTCTGCATAGTGGTGAGCAGTTGTATATGAGCCCCTTGCAATACTATATCATTGCTGTTACTGTTTGTTTTCTTATCTCATTGTTTCCAGTAAATTTTTCTTATGTCAACCCATGATATTCCCCTTTTGTGCCTGCAACTCTTCCCTCCATCCTGCTGTAGGGGATGGGTTTGGAGTGGTTTCAGTGGAAACACTAAATTGGAGAGCACCATTTCTAAACCACAACACCCTGTCAGTGGAGCCCAGTTCTATTCCCACCCATCAGCCCAGACACTGAAGGTATGGGAAGACAGAGAGAATGTTGCAAGGAAGAATAGTTTCACCTTTCCTCAGAAGCCAGAGGAATGACCTCAGGAATGGAAAGATGCAAAACTGTATTGTCCATTCCAGACTTTGCATCATACAAAGGGACATAAAGGATATAACTTGTAAAAGTTAATGGAGGCTGTATCAAAGGTTATCTGGAATTAAATCTCAAGTAAAATGGCACTGCAGTAGAGTGAAACAAATTATTTTACTATGACATAGTCGATCTCAAACACTGGGATGAAGAACAACAGAAGCAAAACCTAACAAAAAGTTATCATACCAGTAACTACAAAGATCAAACCCATTTCTCTGTGGGAGTCCAAGTAACAATCACACTGAAGTGTATGCCTTTCTTCACCTGATGTTTGGTGATCTTCCCCAAGTAGGTTTAAGCCAAAGACATAGAGGTATCAGCGCAGTAACAGCCTACAGACAGCATTTGTCTGTCTGAGGGTCTTAAACACTAGTACATGACATGATCACCTATGGGTCCTTTTGACAACTACCACCAAACCTTTCTGTATTCCTCTCTTCCCTTTTGGGGATACTGAGAAAGGGGCAAGGATGGCATTACAAATTTTGCTTAAAAGGAGATAAACATCAAGCTGTGTACAATTTATGCTTAGGAGAATAAAGCTGTACATTGAAGACAGGTTGCAACTGTTTTCTACACATCAAAACAACTGGGAGTTACTTCACCGCAGAAAAACAATGCATAGTTTGTAAAAACCCAAGTTTCGGCCTGACCACCGGCCTGCTTGCCCATGGTGCCATCACCGCTCTGAGCAGCTTTTCAAACACACAGGAGACAAGTCTTGGAGGGGAAGTTTTGCACTGCTCACTTCTGCCAAAGCTTAGAGCTCCGTGCACGTTTACAAACACAGCCCACAGCTGCAGACCTGTCCCGGTCCCTCTCACTGACAAACCCGACACACCGCGCCCGGGTCGGATACCCAGAAAAGGAGATTTCTCCGAAATTAAAAAAAAAAAAAACACCACAACCACCACAAAAAAAAACCCCTAAAAAACCCTAAAAACAAAACAAAACACCAAAAATAAACAAACAAACCTCCACAACAAAAGACAAAAAAAAGAACCACCAAACCAAAAACCCCAAAAACCATTAAAAAAAAATCCCCCAAAACAACAAACAAAAAAACCCGAAAAAAACCCCCCCAACCCCAAAACCAAAAAAACCCGTCTCTTCCGGGACGGCCGCGGGAGCCCCTGCTCGGGCCTGAGCGAGGGAGCGCGCGCCGCCCCCCACAGCGGCACCGCGGCGCTCCCGGGCTCGCTCCCGGCAGGCGGCGAAGGGGAAGGTGGGAAGGCGGCAGGAAGCGGGGAAGGACGCAGCGGGCAGGAGGGAGGGAGCGAGGAAGGAAGAAAGGAAGGAAGGCAGCGCCTCCCAGCATGCGCTGGGCAGCGCTGGGAGGGCAGCGGCGCAGGCCGCGCCACCTCGCTACTGCAGCCGCCCCAAGACGGGGACTGGAGGCGACAGGCGGGGAGGGTTTGCGGGCGGCGATGGACGCCGCCTCCCCCCTGCTGAGGTGCGGCTGGGCAGAGGCGCGCTTACCTTCACGGGCACCGAGGCGGCGGCGGCGGCCATGCTGGCGGGAGGGCGGGGCGGCGCCGCGGGGGCCGCGCTCAGCCCGCCGCCGGAGGGCGCTTCAGGCCGCCAGGGGGCAGCAGCCGCCCGCGCTGTGGCCCGCGGTCGGCGCGGGCCGAGGAGCCCCGGGCCGGCGTCCCGGTGCGCCCGGGGAGCGCCCGGACCGTGAGGTGAATGAGAGCCCTGCCGTGCTTAAAGGCCTCTTGGTTCGCAAGCTCGGCGCCCGTCTTGCTTACTTGTTAATCCTTCCGACCTGCACGCTCACCTGCGACTCTCGGGAGCCTCCGCTGCGTGGAACTGGAGCGGTGCTGTGGTGCGTGTCATTGAAATAATTTATGTACTTAAAGGTGCAACTATGTGCTCAGATTGCTAAGCACTGCCTCGGTCTTTCTGAAAACTTAACTTTCAGAGGGTCTATATTTCAGTCAGACCACCTTTCCATATTCCTGGAAACACAGCGGTTTATTTGATTTCTCACTCTTTCAAATCCTTGAATTTGCCAACAGAGATGGAGCTAAGGTGCACCACAAAATCCCTGAAGTATCCTATAAAACTAACACGAAGCGAAAAAGTGCTTATTAGCTGTGGAGTGCCGGAAATGGCAAAATTAGACCAAAATTCTAGCTCTAACCTACATGAAAATTCCTACTGTAAAATATTTTTAATGAAGTAGAAGAGGTTTCTTTTAGATAACAAGAAAACCCCAATCAATTTCGAGTTTTAATGTGCTCTAAATTAAGGGTTGTCTTTTCAATGTCCAAAAATATGTCTGAGAACAAATAGGAGCATATTTTGCAAAAAAGAAAAATATTTCTTTCTGAAGTGTACATAGAAAGTTTGCACGTGTTTAGCTCTCCAAGCTAAATAGAGCTTCAAGTGATAGAAAAAGGTAAGCACTTTTATTATGTACTAATAATTAACATTTTCCTATCTGTGGTATTTTTCTTGTTGCTACATGTCCATACATTTAGGAGGAACATTTGTTTTGCCATGACATAATCCTATATTTTGAGAAACATCAATAGTTTTTATATATTTATGCGTTTTATTTCTCTAGGTAGTTACAGATACTACATATATATTTATATCGAATGTAGAGCTTTCAAAAATAGCCATTTTCTTGTTAATTGGAAGTACTTGCTTGTAAAAGTGTTTGACATGTTTTCTTTAAAGCAGCTTTATCTACTGGAGACACCTTGGCCACCCAGACATGCCATTCTCACATGCCGCTCAGTGCTACCTGCCTGTTAAAAAACTGTCACGTATCTGCTAGTAAATGCAGGCTCAGGTTCGTCACTGGACGCATGTCCTACATTTTAACTGCTAGGATCTTGAGGCAGTTCTTTGTGTGCCAAAAGAAAAAGGATATTCCCGATAACTTAAGGCAGTAGCAGCTGGTGCTGAACTCGTACTTCAGCTGGAATGTGCTCTCTGTGCAGCTTTGAACACTTTTTAAAACACTTTAAAACACTTTTTATTTTAAACACTGTCTTCAGTGTGTGCTAGCGATCTTCATGCACTGCTGGGATGTTTGTCACCAAGGCTAAAACCTTCTTACTGCAGGTCAAAATGTAGACCACAGTGATAAGAAATTTACTTTGGAAAATCATGGTTTATACAGAGAGAAAGAAGGACATGACTGATGTTACAGGTTAACTTCTTCAGTTGAAGTTACAGTTTTTCAGGTGAAGTCATAGCTAACGTCTTTTACAACTTCAGTGTGTAGCCATAATACCACAACAAGACTGAAATTTACCGTATATTTCTCTTTCTATTGGAGGCATATGTTCTGCTTTTAGTGTATAGAGTCTTTTAATGAGTAATTCTTGGCAATTTTTTCTGTTTAATCCTATAATTTTCCTCTGCTGAATTGCTATTAAAAGCTGTGTCAGGTGTGTTGCAGTATTCATCTTTGACTACAACTAGAAGCAATCTATTTGCTTTTTGAATATGAGAGCTCATGTTGCTTAAATAGTATGGAAGTATTCACTATTTGCCCTCTTAGGGACTGGAAGTTAAAAGTTGGTTCTTACTCCTCTTTAAAACTCCCAACTCCATACCTGTGGATTCTCTGATGTTTTGTGTGTTTTGTAGGAATATTGCTCTGCGTAATGCTGCCCATATATCCACATTAAATCTGAACACAGAGCAGCAAGCAGAAAAGACTGCTCACGTTGGATTGTTACTGACATAGATACTTGGAGAAATGTTGAGCTGGAAGCTCAAAAGAAGCTTCATTAGATGGAGTTTCTGAAGATGGCTCGTCTGAGCAACTGTTTTGGCACAGTCCAGACAATGGATGGACAGCTTAGACTCAGAATCAGAAAGGGAGCTAAAAAACTGTGCTCTTGAAGTACCTTTTCACGTTTAATACCATGTGAATTTCAGTTTAGCAGTTTACTAGAAGGAAAACCTATATCAATATGAAATTTTGCACATCTTCAAGTGAGGTATTTATCAACAGTTAGTGAGTTCCCATTACTTGTATCATCTTATAACCTAAATTAAGGTATACATGTGTTTAAGCCTTCAAAATTATTTAACTGATCAGTAACAGGTAAGGAACAGTGCTTTGCGAAATGAATTTTAAATGCTTTCATTTCTGTACACCATATGCTTTTGATATCTCGGTTTTGAATACCTTAAAATTAAAATACTGTTATAGGATTTAAAGGTGGAATCCAGTTCATCAGTGACTGTTCATCAGGAAACTGTAATCCAGAAATCTTTAACAGTACACTTATCATTGTGAATAGTCAGCTTTCTACAGCAGCCATTTGAAATTGGAAGCAGGTAACTGAACACCATCCCAACAAAACCAAAATGTTCAGGAAAACACAATGAACATAAACTCTTAAAAAAATACTTGTTACAGGATTACTAGAGAGGTTGCAATTTCAGTTCACAATTCCATTTATGACATTGCAGAAAAGAAAGCCTTGAAATAAAGTGATAGCTTTGTATTTTCCCAGGGATTGCACTTTGTACTTCATATTCTAAATGATGATCTGTAAATCTGTTTATCTGAATAAAAATGAACAGTTTACTGATGTTTCATTTTTTCGAAAATAAAATAAACGCACAATTACTTGGTATCTCTCTGCTTTGATTTCTTAGTATTTCTCTTGGCTGTATCTTAGGGGCAGTGTTTCCTTAGCTGAAGTTAAAATAATATGTAAAAATTAAGTCTCATTTACACCTTACACCATTCAAAAAATACAAAAGAACCTTTACATGAGAATATGTACTTTATGTATCAGGCCTTTCAAACTTAAATGTAAAGTAATTTTTCATATGTCAAGGGAATTCTTGTGGAAGTCCACATGTAGTCAATACCTGAAAACCCTGAAAGTCTTTAGAAGTCTGGGAAGACCTGACAATTTAAGTTCCCCAAAACTATCTTAACAGTTTTGGTCGTTGACAGAGCTGACAGAGCTTGGAAATACTGGTCAAATGAACAGAAACATTATTGTTAGTGTAAGAAACACTTTGATTACAAAAATAGTATATTATTTAGTTAATTATAGAAAACAATCTGTGTATGAGAAGATAATTCTTCACAGTACAAATCAAAGTTGAGAAAAGGTCTATAGTGGGCAATTAGGACCCTTGAGTTCTAATCCCTCTTCAGATATCAGGTATTTTCATGCATGTAAGTAATTTAAACCCTGTCCCTCCAGTAGTCAGAATTGTGGTGGTAATCAACCTTAACTGTGTTAGGAGGTGTTCAGATTAGCTAGAATGTATTTGTGAGAATGCTTTGAAGATGAAAAGCGCTGTATCAAGGTAAAAGGTCTTACTTTTTTATTACAACAAAAGTTGCTGTAAAGAAATAACGGTGCTGTGTACACATAGCTGAGCTTTGAATTGCTTTTGCTAATGTTACTTCAAAGAAACAGTATTTGCATGGAAGAAGGGAAAATAAAGCCTCAGCCAAGTCCAGTTTACCTTCTCCATTTATTCATGCCGATCTCACTGTCAAGAGTTCCCATTATGCTGTACTGTTTGTAGACTTTGTTGTTTCTGCCCTACAAGTTCGCAAAATTTTTTCAATAGCGGTGGAGTATTACACACCTTAAAAGAAGAGTATCCTGTGTGTCCGTCTGTATCAGACAAAATCTGACCTAGAAAGGAAGCCCGTATTTGCCATTGGCTCTTGCTGTGAAACTGGCTTTCTCTTTAACATTCCATGTTGACTTCATCTTTCATCCTGTGTACTGGAAACAAGTTTCTGGTCCCTGTCCCCAAAATAATGATTTATGATTTCAACTGACTTCAAAGAAAAGTTAATTTCTGTGTTTGGTGTTAGGACAAAAAACTTTTAAAGCATAAATTTTCTTGAAGACTACCCTATGTAAGCATCTGAGTCAGGTTCAGGAATATTTGAAAACCTAAGTTTCCAACTCTTTATTGTGATCACTATCTGAACTACAAGTTTATTGTTTCTACAGATGTCTCGTGGAGCAGAGAGATCTGTGAACCCTCAAAAGCATGCCAGCAAAAGGCTAACTGAGGAAGTTCAAAAGACCTTTATCAGTAGCTGAAGACATCTGTCTTTACACTGACTGTGCTGTGGGACTGTAACACTTTGCATTGATCCATCTATTTGTCATTTGTAATCTATTTGTAGTTTGTATGAGCAGCTGGGTTTTCCCTAGTATGAAACAAATGGAAGTATCTTGAAGGGACCATTTTAGCAAAGGAAACAGCAGAAAATTCCTTCTGTAGCATGATTTTTTTCTCAAGAAGGAGCCATGAAGAAGCTGACCTCATCATCTTTAAAGCTGTGTTGTGCTTCTTATGCACTAAATAACCTTAATTCAATGAAGATTGCACAATCCACAGAGAGAGCAACTCTGCCATTTACAAAAGAGAATTTTTCATCTTACAGATAATTTACTGAAAAGGGAAGCTCAGATCATGTAGGAAATGGTTACAGAATATGAGCATTATTTTAATTAATAGCTGCACTGGTCTGCTAGTGTTAAGATGTGAGTGATTCTCTCTAATATGGTCCACATACCAGTTAATTAGTTTTTGTGCGTGAATACATGTGTGCATCCATATCACCTGTGCATAGAAATGCTTATAAAACTAATCTAGGTAGCTAGAGTAAAAGCTGCCTCCCCATGTGGCTCTGCTGGAACTTGCTCCTCTACCACATGCTTCTACTTCCAGCATTTTTTCTAACATACATGTCATCTTAGCTCCCACCACGCAAGTATTAAAAGGAGAAGAATGAAAAAGAGTGGCCTAAATATTTCATTGGTTTATGCTGAGGTATAGTTACTCAAACTCCATCTGGATTTTGTTTACCCATAACCTGTCTTCGACTGCGTCTTGACTTCAGGTGCCTTCCTTGGCTCTGCTCAGGCATCACTTCTGTATGTTCTTGATGACTAAAGGTTACGTCCTGGTAATTGTAAACTGCTTCCCAGGGGACTGGCCCAGGAGGCGCAGTGACTCAGAGGCATGTGATGCAGATTGCCTCCCTGCTTCCCCCGGCCATGGGCATGCAGGTACTCACTGCTGCCGTAATGCATCCTTCAGTTGTTACATGCCCATCCCACACTGCTGTGCTCTGGATGGTGAGTAGCGGGAACGGGACCAGATCTTCACCTTTTTCATGCCGCTGCCTGCTCCTATTCAGTGGGCTTGCAGTGGCATTTCCCTATGGTTAGATCCCTGGTCCAGCAGGTCCTTTGTGGAGGTGAATAGGTTCTGAGCATTTAATGCTTTGTTCTGAGGTTTGCTGGTGCTTCTAGCCAATATGTGGTGGTGCTGTGCCAAATAAAACCCACAACACTCTTACACATGTGTCCGTTGCAGGTACAGGTTATGTCCTTCAGCAATGTGATTTACCTCTTGCAGCAGAATAGCTCCTTTTTATTGTGTGGGTGGCTTCTTTGTTAATGTAGCTTGTGTGGCAATGTTGGTTAAACCATGGTGCATGTCATCTTCTAGCTTATCATTCAGTTTTAAAGAACAATTAAATATTAGTTCTGTGCATGTTAAATGAAAAAGAGGCATTTTTTACGTCTTATTTGTATTGCCATCTTCCAAAATAATAAAGGATGCTTGAGATGAGAAGGTGACAGGTTAAAATACAGTTTAATTCACTAACTGTTGCAAAATACTTGGAGGGAAGCTAAAGAGGTATTTAAAATTTTATACCTAGTATTTTAGTTGATCTAAGTTGATCTAATGTCATAAGAGGAGTAAAATAAATCCCCTGATCAGAGGACATACTACTTTCTAGCTGAGTAAAGGGGCAATGCTTTGAACAATAAGTTGATGTCTGCTGGTAACTGTTGTGTGTGGCATTCATCTTATTGTAGTTTAGAAACATACTGTGTTTTAAAAACGCCTCTCCTAACAACACCCAAATGAGATGGTAAAACTACTTATGAATGATAGGCTAAAGGGTTGATAGAAAAAAAGAGTGTGTCAAAATACTGAAGATCTCAACTGGTGCTCGGGTCTCTACATAGGTGATCAGTTAATGGAGAGAGCTGCACACCTTGTAGTGAAATCAAAGTACCCCAAATGTCAAGAGAGATATCAGGAGTAACTTTCATGTTGTCCCTGTTACAGTGTGAGTCATTTGGCAAACCTGAGCAGGAGAGCTGTGCTGTCACACCAAGTAGTTCTGCCATGGTCTGCATGTCCGCAGAGAGAAGGGAAAAGATTTCCCAAAATAATTTCTCAGGAGAATTCTCTGGTTCTCAATCAAACACTGAGATGCATCCTGAGACATCACTGCCCAGGCATCTGAGTCTCATCCAGTTTCAGGGCACAGGGAAAAAACCTCTTTGATTGTAACAGGGAGTCTCCGTGCTAAGGAAGCTTCCCTGTCCAACCACCCAGGAGCCACTCTGGCAGTCACATTCGCACCACCTGAGCTGGGACTGAAGCCTCTTCACAGCTACACCCCCCCCATTCACAGTCAGACCAGGATTCCTGACTGGCTTAACCTCAGGTTTCCCATAACAAAGTCTCAGATGTCCAGATCCTTAAAATAGTTTAATCTTGGTGCGATAACTAAATAACAAGATAACAGCCTGAGCTGGTGCCTCCGAGAAAGGACCCTGAACAAAGGAACCCCTGGGCTTTTATACCTTCACAGTCTAAGCACCCCAAAGTCTCCCTTTTCATCCAGAGCCCTCGGCTCCTGCTGTGTCTCAGTGCCCAGTCACCTGGCTGGTGCCACAGGTCCCTGTGCCCTTAGTTGTGCAAAGGGTTGGCAGTTCACATCCTCGTGCTTGGGCTTGGGCTCCTGTCCTGGCAGAGCTCAGTCTTCAGCCTGCACTGCAGCTTGCACACCGAGCTGTCTGCACTGAGTGTATTTAACATCCATCAAATGCTCATGTGACAGAAGTAGTTTTCAGCATCTGAAATTCTGTCTATGAAGAAAATCCATCTAATTTCCACTATTTGTCATTGAGCAAGATTTAAGAGACAGCTATAAGGTAAAAATCAGGATTCTTGGGATCAACATCCTTTCCTGCTGTTTTTTTAGCTGCTAAAATAAGTTGAACATAATTAACGAGAGTATTAATGTGCAGGGTGTTTCACTTCTGAAAGTATGCTGTGCTGTAGCCACCAGTGTATCTTTGAAAGGCAAAATCTTTAGTGTAGATGAACAAAAGTGTTAAGACAGTGATTTGTAACTGCACAGCCTGTGTTGAGATGGTCTCTGCTTCAAAGGGCTTACTGTTTATGGATATCCAAATGGGCGGAGAAGAGAGACAGAAGCAATTGAAGATACTTGAGCAATGAAAATGTTGAAACAGAATCCCATGTCTCACGTCTTCCAATTCTATGCTTCTTCCACTGAGCCAGACTAAGTTACAGACAGGGAGCTTCCTTAAGCAATGACAAGTTGTAGTTGTCCAAATCCTAGTTTTGAACTAATTTTAAGTTAAGAATTCATCCTGATGCCGCTGTGCACTCATTGTCCCCCCACACCCCTATCAGCTCAACCATCAGCACCCCTCCCTTCTCAAGAAGAGGGCTTTGCTAAACCTTCCCCAACTTTGCTTGGGACAATGCATAAGACAGATTTAAGTTTCAGTTACTTCAGAGAATTCTCAAACAACTGTGGAAAGCAGAAGAGAAGCAGCAGCAGACTGTGACTATTTCTAGAGTTAATCTGCTTGAATGAAATAGGAGCCTAAAAATCCCCATGTGGATGAATTGTTTAACAGGTTTCTGAGCCCTGTGAAATCACCACTGTGCTTCTAAAAACTTTTTTCCTGTTTTCTCATGTAATAGGAGTATATTTATTTAACAAGATAATTTTCTTTTTCTAAGCAATTAATACAAATCTTTAGATGAAGAAAGGGGCAGTGTTATCCTGTGGTGACTGATGTGTCTTGTTACTGTAATGAACGGCCATTTGAGTTTACCAAGCTTTAGCAAACTGAAAAGCTGTTACCTGTGTACAATGCTGCAACCATAAAGAAGATTTGTGTGTTAATAGTCCTGTCATGAGGAAAAGCAGAGGTCTAGAAGGAAACAATGCAGAAACATATTGCAGCCCCCTTTAGGTATGCTCACAGAAGGCCTGTGATTAGAATTTGTGCAAAATTAAGAGTTTATGGTGGGTTGAACCGGGCGGGATGCCAGGTGCCTGCCAAGCCACTTTGTTACTTCCTTCCTCAGGAGGACTGGGGGAGGGGAGAAAATAAGATGGAAAAAACACATGGGTCAAGAATAAAGCAGTTTAATGAAGCAAAAATAAAGGCTGCACATGGAAGCAGAGGAAAACAATAGATTTATTCTCTATTTCCCATCAGCAGGTAATGTCCAGCCACTTCCTGGGAAGTAAATTTTCTGTATGTGCAATTGCTGTGGAAGACAAACATCGTAATAAAAAATCCCGCCCACCTCCCCCCCCTCCCCCCCCTCCCCCCCTCCCCCCCACCTTCCTCCTCCTTTCCCTTAGTTTATATTGCTGACCAGACCTAATATGATATGAAATACTCTTTTGGCTAGTTTGGGTCAGCTGTCCTGGCTCTGTCCCTTCCCGAGATCTTGCCCATCCCAGCCTACTGGTGAAAAGAGAGGCTGGTGCTGTGCCAGCACTGCTCAGCAGCAGCCAAGGCACTGCTGTGTTGTCAACACCTTTCCAGCTACTAATGCAAAGCACAGCACTGTGAGGGCTGCTGTGTGAAAATGAACTCCATATCAGCCAGACCCAATACAGAGCTTTACAGTCTAAGGTACCACATGGTTGAAGAGCATTTCTCCCAGTCCTGAAACAGGATATGCTGCATTTTATCAATTAAGGTAGGAGCTAAAACACAAAAATATTGTTGGAGGATGCATTAAGGAACTAGGGTACTTCAGCTGCTAAATGGAGATACATCTACAGAAATAATTCTCAAGACCTTATTTAGAAAGTACTTAAAGTCACTGCCTGTAGTGAGGCTCTCAGGAAACCATTTTCAACAAGAATGTAGGAAAACTTCTTACGCTACAACAGATAGCAGGATTCCATGACTCATTTGAATTGCAGAAAGGAAGGATGACTGGTAGAATTAAGAAAGGTTGGCAGAATAACAAAGTAAATGTAAATTGATGTGTGAGCAGTCAGGACATGGTGTGTAGGTGTACATACTGAGGGTCTGAATGTGCTGCTTACTATTGTGAAAAAGGCACAAGTTCAAATGGCAGAAGTGGAGGATTTCAAAAGCTCTTGGCAAATAACTCCTGACTCAGTGGGAACAGAGTAACTTAAAACCCTTCTGAAAGCCAGGAGTAAGTACTCCTTTATCTTTGGTATTATTAATAGCTGAGTCATAGACTTTTGAGTGAAGTTAGCCTCATAATAATAGCTTGTTATATAAGACAAAGATACTGGCTACGGAAGGGAAGAAAAACAAGCAGCAAACTAGAATACACAGCTAATATGCTGAGCTGCTTTGACCTAATTATCTAATTTATTTTTCAGCTGATATTCTTGTTAGGGGAAATTTCTGTTTAGTTATCTCTCTAAGTCAGTAAGAAATTGAAAAGAAAGCAAAGTATTCTTGGTGTGAGTTCATGCTCTTCATTGCATGTGCTCTGATGTCCTGGACCGCAGCAGAAGATGACAAGACCTATGGAAACAGACCATGTGCTGGTTCCATGTGAAAGGATCTTTGCACTTAGTACAGACAGAGAAAAGAAAGAGGCTTGTGATCCCTACAGACAAATGTAGCCATTCGATAGCTTTTGGTCTTTAAATTTCTCTGCAAAGAAGAACACGGACGCGTGTGGGGTTAGAAAAATATTAAGTCTTGCTCCAGATCGTTATTTTAGAGGATTTTCCTGGGGAGAATTGGTCATATTTGACCTTTATGCCTCTCTGTTTATCTGCACCCTTCTTTCTCACCTCCTCCTACTCACTTTTTACTTTATTGTCCAAAGCCATTCCAATCCAAGAGAAGTTTCAAAGATACTGGTTCCTTTGAGACTTGTGAAAACATGTGGCTGGGTAGAAAAGGGAGCGATAGTTAATAAACAATTCTTTCCAACATCTTCTTTCAAAGGAAAAGGCTAAAACACTGTCGTTTTATTTTTAAATAAAAAAATCCTTCTGAAATGTACTGAAAACCCGTCTTCAGTGTTTCTGCTGCTCAGATGGCTACTATTGCTTTTTTTTTTTTTTTTTAAGTTAGTTACTTTCTGGCCAAAGAAGTAACTGGTACCCTTTCTGAACAGTGATAATATTTTTCATCTCTGCAGGATGTAATGACTGGACAATATGAACTAGAATGGACAGTCTGGAAATTTTTTTCTTATTGATTTAAACCATAAGCTAAGAGGAGGAAAAATGTATCCTTGGGCAGTAGGAGTACAGATTTGCCACATTACTTTTTTATTTTCTATTAGCACATTTTATGTACTTTTTCCCTTCACTTTCATTGTAAATCTCAGATCATATATTCCTATCTTTATAGAGTCTTATAATCATTAAGATTGGAAAAGACCTTTGAGATCAGCAAGTTCAACCATCAACCTAGCATCACCACTATGATGGCCATTAAATAATGTCACCGCTAAATCATCCTTTTCATTTTCCTTTTTTTTTAGGCTTCTGTTTTGCTCATCTCATGTTGTCTTTCCAATTTGTCTCATGAATTCTTCTGCATTTATTTTGAGGTTTCTGGAAAACAACAACAACAATAACAACAATAAAGTAAACACCCAAGAAAATCAGAAAAAACCCCAAATTTTCTGATAACAATTTGATGTCACAATGCCTTCATCTATTTCCTGTACTGTGGCAAATACATTTGTGCAACAAGCTTTTTCCAAGAAATTATGCCCTGGAATAAATTTTAGTTTGTATTGTTTCATATGACTTCATGATTCTGCATTAACATTGTGTAGATATTTGATCATACTGATTCCAAATAAACTACTCACTGCCTGACAAATTTTCAGCAAATTTATCTGGCAATCATTTGACTGACTTCTTTCAGCCTAGGAAATGCTTCTTGTTATTGCAGAGCAACTTTTCTGACTAGGCTGAAGAAGTGTATTTGATATCCCATTTAAATATTCTGTCTATCTCTCCAATTAGCTGTCAGCTGCATCACAACATCATAATATAATGTAAAACAGAATGAGTAGTTGCTGTTTGGTTGATTAATTAGTATTTCCTGATAAAAGGTTGTAAAATATAAGAAATTATTATTATTCATAAATGTGTGTAGTGTTACTTTGTGAATGAGGAGAAAAACAATTCCTAAGGAAAACTATTTAAGGAAAACTTTTTTTAAGGAAAACTGTTCCATAAAGGAAATTGACTGAAATATTTTGTATTTGGTCGGTTCATCACCTGAGGCTTCTCCCACTCCTCAGGTAGAGAAGTCATTCCCTTACTGTACCATGGGGTCCCTCCCATGGGAGACAGTTGTCCATGAACTTCTCCAGTGTGGAGCAACACTTCTCCAACTTCTCCAACTCAGGAGCATCAGTTCGCTGCGAACTGCTGAAATGTGAGTCCATCCCATGGGCACCAGTCCCTCTCAGACTGCTGCAGTGTGGGTCACTCTTCCACGGGGTGCAGCCCTCCAAGGACAGGCTGCTCCAGACTGGGAGCAGGGCCCTCTCTCTCCACTGGGTCTTCCACTGGAACACAGCCTCCTCCAGGCATCCCCCTGCTCCGGCACGGGCACCTCCCCCACGGGCTGTGGGTGGATCTCTGCATTCCCCATGGACCCCATGGGCTTCAGGGGCACAGTTGCTTCACCACGGTCATCACCACGGCCTGCAGAGGCATCTCGGCTCCAGTGCCTGGAGCACCTCCTGCCCCTCCTTCTTCACTGACCTTGGTGTCTGCAGAGTTGTTCTTCTCACGTTCTCACTCCACTCTTCTCTGGTCAAAATTACAACTCTGCAACCCCTTTTAGTTTTGAATTCTCCTTAAATCTGTTATCACAGAGGCATTATCATCATTTCTAATTGGCCCAGCCTTGGCCAGCAGCCCGTCTGTCTTAGGAGCTACCTGGGACTGGCACATGGAAGAAGCTTCCAGCAGCTTCTCATAGAAGCCAACTCTGTAGCCACCCGACTACCAAAACCAGGCCATGCAAACCCAATAAATTTACTTAAAACATTCACCTCAAAATTACCAGTTGATACTCTGATCACTTTTGAGTCCAAATCTGGAATGGCTTTTCCAGGCAGAAAATATTTCTGTGTGTTGATGAAGCTTGAGATCTGTGAAGGGACAATACAATCATAATTGACTGGTAAAACTCTGCAAGCAGAATGTGCGATTAATATGAGCTACCTCTGTATTAATGCATAAAGCTCAAGAAAATGTGGAGGATCTGGAAGTCCTACATGACACACCTATATGGTTGTTACTACCAAGATTTCTTAGCAAGACTTTAACGATTAAGGGTTGAAATTATTGGTGGAGACCTATTTACAAATTGGTAAAAGAGGATCAGTAGTGGTATAATGCTGATTTTATCCAGTTTATTGACAAGTTAGAGGTTATTAAGTGTTGTAAATGGTCAAGTGCTGGATAAAAAATCTCTTTGAAAACCTGCCAACAAATTCAGATTTAAGACCCAGCACATTAAAGGGTCTAGAGCACAAGTATTGTGAGGAATAGCTGAGGGAGCTGGAGTTGTTTAGCCTGGAGAAAAAGAGGCTCAGGGAACAGCTTCTCTCTCTCTCTACAACTACCTGAAAGGAGGAGGTAGGGAGACGGGCGTCAGTCTCTTCTCCCAAGTAACGAGTGACAGGATGAGAGGAACTGGCCTCAGGTTTCACCTGAAGATGTTTAGGTTGGAAGTTAGGAAAAATCTCTCCACTGAAAGGGTGGTCAGGCACTTGAACAGGCTAGAACAGGGAAAGTGGTTGAGTCATCATCCCTGGAGGTGTTTAAAAGACGTGTAGACCTGCCGTCACCTCTAACAGAGATTTGGATAGTTCTCAGAAGTTCTACTTCCTCTGTCACCAATGTAATGCAAAAAAAGTGACTAATGCTGTGTGACAGCTCATTCTGGTAAGGCTGGCATAAATTCAATCACCAAATTAGAAGTAAGTGTATACAAATGATTAATGATCTGCTAATGTCTTCTGTGAAATGTGGGCACATACATACATTAATGAATGTACTTAACACTATGCAAATGCCAGTGTTCCAAAGAAGAAATTTTTATTGTAGGGAGACAATTCTACACAAGTGTAAATAAATAGTAATGCTACAATACTCTGTAATTGAAAAGAGAAAAAAAAAAGCTCAAATTCCTCATGCTAAAAAGTGGCTACTTCCATCAACTGCACCTTATTAAACTAACAAATGTTTGAAGCATATGTGCAGTTCAAAATCTAATCAAGAATATATTTCAGCATAGGCCTAACTTCCTACTGTCCTGTATGTTAAGATACTTTACCTTTTTCACCAATTTTGTGTTTAATTTGATGATTCTTTTGGACCAAATTTTTTAGCATCAGCTTCCCAGGAAAAAAAGAGTTTTATTGATAAGGGATGGGAGATACAACATTACTTAAAAAACTGCTAGGCAATAGAGGGAGTCAATCATGCAAGCTGTACTGCCCCCTGGGAATGTGACTCAGAGGTGATGGGAGCCATGCAACTGCTAAATTACAGGTTCTGCCTGGACCAAACATGTGATTTCTTCAGAAATGGGATGGGAAAAAAAGATTTTGGGAAAATTTACTGCTTCCTTTTTTACGTTTTCATAAGAAATACTAGCAAAAAAAAATAAACTCTGAATGTCTTTATACAAACACACCTGGAAAAAGATACAATATATTGTATTAAGTACAATATGTTGTATGATACAATATAATGTATTAGATATAATATACGGCATATATTTTAGTAGGCAGTAGATACGCAACTGCTTTTCTAGAAATTGTACTTAGCTTCACGGAGGGATTGTTACTAATTACAGCTTGGGATGATACTGATTTCCAGAGTCTTGGAAGAACAAGAAAACGAACATGTGAATGCTGAAAGATCATATACAGGGAAACAGTTGCTCAAGTATTGTCTCCTAATAAGATACTCTGGAAGGTATTTTCCATTCGAGTAAATGTGGGTTTTTGTTAGAAAATACCAATAAGTGCATACAAAACACCTGCTAAAAGTAGGTGAAATCAGGCTTGAGGTGCTCTTGGCCTCACTAGGTTCAGGCTGGGTGAGAGGAAAAGCACCAGTGAACTCTATCAGCTGTCTCCTGAGGGAGTGACGGGGGTCCTGCTACCTGAGTCCTCCTTCTCAGAACCTTCAGTAATAACCATCTCTTCTCCTAGCAAAACCAACCTGATGAGTTATGCATTCTTTTGTAGGCGTTTTGCCCTGCTCAGCCCCGGCTCAGCAACGACTTAGGTAGGATCAAATTTACTATCAATACTTAGTCAAAAAAATAAACTTGGCCCACTTTAAACAGTCCGTGCTATGTCACATAGCTCATAAGGTGACACATACTTCGTAAATTGCAAATGATGTCAGGAAGAATCAAAGAAAGAAAAAATATTTATATAAATATGGAAGAGGAAACTCAATGTCTTTAGGAGTCTCTGTTCACAGCAGGGGAGAGAGTACCACTGACCCACAATAAAACTTTAATGTAACTTCACTTATATTAACACAACAAACAGGTTTAGAATTGTCTATGGTGAAAGACTGATATATTAATGTACCATTATCCCAGACTAACCATAAAGCCTTAATATTGATACTGAAATCGGCCAGATAAAAACTTTCTAACACAGTTTTGAGTATTAGAAAGCAGCATTCTTTATTGCAGTGTGCTGGTCACTGGGAGAATCCTTCCTCTAATTGAGTGCCCTGAGCATTGGGTAAATGGTCAAAACTTGAGTTTTTATCATACACTGGTGACACATTCATTGGCTATCCCTGCTTACTTGATGTATGTGTATTACTTTATTTTACATAGTCACACCCCTTATTGGTAGTCCTTATATATTTCTTTGGGGTTTGTCTTCAATGTCCTGTGTCCTTTTTAGGTGGCTGGTCCTCAACCCCCATTTTGAGGAAGAGCAATATCGTTGCTTTGCATAATTTCTGCTTTGTCAGCCTTGAAAAGCTGAGCTGGCATCCTGCTTGCATTTTGCATGACTTCTGTTTGCTTAAGTTACATCCTTTATTTCTCCAAAGCCGTGCTGTTTTGTTCTACTGTCCTTATCAGAGTAAAATTTTTTTCTGTTCTACTCTCCTTATCAATATGTTTGTAAGACCACAATTAAATGGCTGATATTGTCATGAAGAGATTTATTCTCTTGCTCATTTAACATGATTTGTAGAGCTTGGGACAAAAAGTGCAAAAATGGAATGGTTAGGATAAGCAGGGGAATGATGAAAGCAGGGATCACCTCTGACCTCTGAGGGGTTTCAGGGAATCATCTCCCCTGGGGAAGAGCTGCAGGATGAAGACATGGTAATAGGAAGATGCTATGATTCGTCATTTTTGGATCAGCTCAGCAAGTGACTCAGTAATGATGAATCTGTCCAGTAAATGGAGTGAATGAAGGCCGGAGAGCCATAGGTCATGCGATCTAAGCAGCTAAATGGAAAACCCAAGGATGACAAGGGTGAGGTCAGCTGAAGAGGGCCAGCATTGTTGCCACCAGGTTGTGAGCATCAGCTGCTGTGGTGGCTGTACTCTTTTACAGATTACCCTGACCATGTGCAACATCCTGAGGCCTTGAGCCATCCACAGGGATGCTCAGGAACAAAAGCAGGATCTTGCAGACATTTTAGTACCAGGAAAATCCAGGCATTTGGCTGCAGCAATCATAACCATAGTGGGGTACTGCTAACTCTTCCATGACTGCATGCTGCTAAGGCTGTTGATATCCACTGACATCATCAAAGTCATCTCTGAGTTATCTTAGAATTGAACAGGCTACACCATAACAGTAAGCACTGTTGTCATGCTTGCATTATATTTATGTATTACAGTTGCATAAACTATCACACTGCACATGATATTAAACATCATTATATAGACCTGGCATAGTTACAACCCTTTTTTTCTTTTCTGGGCAATACCTCTGCATGCTCATGCCTCCCCACCACCAGAGCTTATCTTGCTACTTCTGCAACATAATTAATTTCCAGGATGAGCTCTGTAAAAATTTCTGCCTGTGCCTTCTCCACCCGCCCCTATGGGAACCTGTCAATTATACCTCTAATACTGTGTCAGCATACACAGTGACATTCAACATGCTAGAATGGGCAAACAGTTTGTAGCAAGGTCTGCCTTTCTAAAATGCCCCAGGTGGTCTAAAAAAGGAACAAAGTGGTCTTTGATGAGTTTCGTCTTGTCTGAGAGACATTAAAACCCAAGGACATGTGGATGAAATTTCTATTCTAGTACTGGCACAAATCAGAGGGAAGGGATGAGTAAAGCTAACCACAGAATGTTTTATGGGGTAAGGCCAATGTTTGAGTTGTTCCACAACCAAATCTCTGACCCTGCGCATAGAATTTTGGCCTCATCATGCTAATGGAGTAGTAAGGTTCTGAAAATATGAGAAACTACACATTCTCTGCCTTTCATAGACAAGAGATAAGTTAATGTTTGGGGATGCTCTCTCCTCTTCAATGATGAAAAGAGGGGAACAATATTTCCTGACAGTTTTGAGTGCTTGTGAGAAGTTCATCTCATGACAAACATGTAAAACCCTTGACCTAGCAAGTGTTCATTTGCAACCCTCCTGGATATATGAGGTGTCCTATTCACAGTTAAGTAGTCTCTCCATTTTGTCAGAGAACACTATGAATTGTTGATACTGAGTTTCTCTCTTCAGTGTTCCAGCTATTAGACAGTCTACTCTTCACAAAACATGCATCACATAAAATGCAATACATGACTTCACATTTGGCAAGTGTTTTTTTCAATTTATGTCTGAATTTTGGTGATCTTTAGTTTTGCAGCCATTGAACACAACTGTATATGATAACTTAAAAGCATCGATAGTTTTGATTATCAGCTGGATTAGATTTAGTAAGTTGAATAAATTGAAATTCTCTATCCTGCTAACCCTGGAGATACCTGTGTTTCTATTTCAGAGAAAGCATTTGGGCTGTTTTGGAGCAAATTAATAGCATGATGACTACAAGTAGAGTGGGTAACAGCAGCAGAGCCCAAAATATACACCTTAGCTTGTTTGGGAAGTTTGCCCCATGGCCCTCGTAAGAGTACCTGATGGCCACATGTAAGTACACATCAGCGTACGTGTTTGTATCCATGCATACAGACCAAAACAATCATCTGTAACTGGGGGATTATCTTTGTATGCAAGGATTCAAAAATCATGTCCCAATCAGTTGATTTGCAGTATCATACATGTCACATATACAGGTATTTTTTCCTGTAAACCACCCATTCCCTAGTAATCTATGTCTCAGCCATGGCGTAGCCTAGGGCATGAGCCAGGAATTGAAATGTATTGCTTCTCTTTTCTTGTTCGCTAGTACTGGACCTTCTTGATATTATCTTATCCGAGAGGAAGGGCTAGAAGTCCTTCTGGAAGCCGTTCATGCTACAGTTGTGCAGCTTGTGCTGTATTTTACTGTCTACTAAAAGCTCTACTGATATCCTCTGAGTTCTTCAGCCAACGACTTACTCCTTCCATGCCTTTTTGCCTACCAGTGTTTACTGGCTCTCTTGGGAGAGAGAAAAAGAAAGAGAAGTATTAGATTTTCTATTTTATAGAACTACTACACTTTACCTTCACCACAAGCTCATGCATCGGCTCACATTGCTTCTGCCTCTCTGTTTACTTGACTTTCTCATCACCAGCTGTACATCAATATGTGTCTATTGAAAAACAGGTGCAAGATGCAGTTAAATGAGTGTGAAGGGGGCATGGCTTTTAGGAGGGACACTGGACGTAGTACTGGCCTTTACAATCTGTGAGAATTTGATCAATAATTATGTTTAAATTAATAAAAAAAAAGTATTTGTTTTCCCGTGGCTTTTTGTCTGAGATAAAAAAGCTGAATTCTCCACCTGGAGGGTGGAGGGGAGAGCAGGAGCCAGAGGCAATCATCACTTTCTGAGCCAAAGGAGTGATGATCATCATGGAGCTTGGCTCAGACTTCTGAGCCAGTCCCTCCTGTGTTTCTGGTGCCAATAAGTCTAACAATATTCTATCTTCCAAAGCCACAAGTGACCATGGTATGAGCACAGCTTCTACACACAGCAAAAATGGGAGGCACTAATGGGCTGAAAATTTCTACTTTCCAAGCATGTGTTTGTAAGCCAACCTGATACATGTCTGACTGCAAAAACTTTCTGTACATTTGTACATTTCACTAGGTGCCTCCAAGAGTGTGATTTCAACAGCATGATGATTGCAGAGAAAGTGAAGCTGATGACAGGAATTAAGTGTGGGACAAAGATGTGTAGCTGTTTAAGAGGGAACACGTGGCAGAACTCTGCAAAGGGAGAGGGTGAAAGATGAGAAGACTTAAGTCTGTAAGAAAACTGTTCCTTGTCTTCCAGAAGCCCTTGGATGCCATACTGTGTGGCTGTTTATTTTTCCTGACAGCTAACTGAAGACCCCCCAGATGGACACTGCACTGTTCATAGCCCTGAAGCAGAGCTCAAGCCCCCTGAAGATCCTCACCCTGTTGCTGTAAAACTGCAGCTGTGGAGCAGTTGCCCTGTGAGGAGCACAACTAATAAAGGCCAGTTCTATGTGGTGCAATGTGCTACATCCCTTTTGCCCCCTTCTGTCACATCACATCCTCTTCCAGGAGGGGAAACCCCTAGTTCTGATTGAAGCCCTGCTCCCAGCTTGGGCGGAGGACAGTGCATGGCCAGGAGGTCTCTTGAGCATTATATTCACAACTGCAGGTGAGGGCTGGTGCCTGTGATCCCCTCCTTGCAGCCTCACAGTCAGCCTCCTTCCTCTGCCTGTGTGAAACACATCTCTGAACTTTGCTGCATTGACTGAGATTTGGTAAAGGGTTATTAAGGAATGGGAAAAGAGAGGAATTAACACCATTGTTAGAGTTGAAACAGTACGGTTTCAGCTCAGTTTCCTGCCAGAAACCAGGCTGTGTATGCAGAAGCAGTGCATAGCTAAAATTAGTGAGGCTGTGGAAGGAGAGGTCAGAGAGCTGCAGTGTCCCTGTGGGGCTATCCCTGTGCAGGCATGGCCTCCTGTGAACAGGACAGAATGTAATTCTCCATCTCCACTACCATTTTGACCGTGTCTTTTGTCAAATGGTTTTGCTTCCAGTAACATTTGGGTTAATTTTCCCTGGTTAAAATATCATTGAGCACCTTACACTTGTCACCACTGGATTCTTGTATTGGGTTACTTCACACATGTCCTCAAATGAGTAAAAAAATTACTATGTCTGATTAGGACCACTTGAGCTGATAGAGGTCTGTAAATTTTTTTTTTAAAGTTTATATGAGATATTCCTGTTTAACCCTCAAGGTTACACAAAGACAAAGCTACATGAGAGGGACAAGGCAACCACAGACTACTCTAGGCCAGTTTAATTCGCAAAAAGGAAGTCTTGTCCTGTCTCTCTCACATCTCTTTGTTTTGGCAGACTTTCCGTAGTTTCCTTTATTTCTCACCAAATGTCGGTGAGTTCTTGTCACTGTCAAGGCTCTTCACATTCCAGTCTCTACTTTTCTCTTATCGATACAGTGATTGATACTGCAGAGTAGTTCACAATGTCAGAGTTTCCTCCATTTCATTTCCAGGTGAGCATCTTCTGACTTTCTCTCTCATTGCCCCTTACACTCAGAGGAGATCAACAAATCACATTAGTGAGATTTACTATTAGCTGGCTCACACAAGTATCATGACAGATTCATCTGTGTCACTGCCTTATTGTGCTTTATCAGCTCTTAAAAAAGCTGTTATTTCATTCCATGTTTGCACGTGGACAGTGTAAGTAAGCACTCTTAGATTTCCCAACAATAAAAATATAGCTCAAAACAGAAGGAAATTACATGTCCTGAAACCACTGGTGCCCATAAACCATAAACTGGTGGTCTCATGGTTAACTGTGGGAAGAACAAAGTGTTCACTTCTGGGTATGAATTATTATCTTATGAATTCAGGTCTGCACTGAGACAACACATTACTCAAATCATTAACCTTCAAATCCTAAGGCACTTTACACAGGCTTAAAGCTGAGTGTCTTTTTAAAAGGTTTCAGGAATGTGCCTGTGATCTTTAAAATCGTCATGGTACTTCAGTCTTCATGAAACTGTGTACATGGGAAAAAACCCTCTCACTCCCTAAATTTAATTCCAACAATAGAAGATGTATTTTAAAATATCACTGCAAAGGTTAAAGGAGACCTTAGGACCAGCACAAATTGAGCCAAGAGAATATGTGAAAAGGAAGCAAGTTACTTTTGTCAACAAGAGAAAAGAAAAGCTTTTTTTCATCTGGTTGAGTTTTTACATAGATTTGTTTTAATAAAAGCCTTTATATGCATGTGGTCTCTTCATTGTGGAAAAAAAAAAGGCATGAGGACTCCTTGTGATGTAAGTTAGGAGGTAGCTGTGAATAAAAAGACTGAATCTGCGCTACGTAAGTCATTTGACTTCTCTAGGTGTCAGCCTCTCCCATCAAAAAAAGTCAACAATTCCAAGGCACTATGTTCAAGAAAGAATGAGCTGCAGCAGGAGCACCAGGTAGTATTACTATTAAGAAGTTCCTGATAAATCAGAACCTCTAAGACGGCATAAAAAAAAATGGTGAATGTACCATCACATTCATAACAAGGCTATGACTTCATGGACAGCCCTGTGGGAGGAAAGAGAGACTACCAGATAACTGGCAAAGCAGGTAAAGAAAATAAGGAAAAACCAAGCATGTGTGCTTTTTGCATGTGCTGCCATTGAAACACTCAGCGACAAACTCCAAACAATCTTTTGGACATTTCAAAAACATTATGTCAACTTTTCCATCTCCCACCACAGGGTGCTTCTCCGTCCTGTGTGGTGTCTATCCTCTTCCATAATGCATCAGAAATACATAATTGTTATCATCTTCTGTCAACTACGGTATTATATCAGTTCAATCAGATTCAGACCGTGAAGTCAGCATAAAGCATTCAAATAATGACAGAAGCGGTTTGCTATGCATGAAGGGGTTGGTTATTATAACACTTTTAAATTTATAGGTTCTGTTCATCTTAAGCTAAATATCAAGTTATTTAACAGCTGTTATGAGTCACTCAGAGAGAGGATTAGTTTAAAAAATGTTGCAACAAATGCTTTAATCTTGAGCTACAATAGAAGAACAAGTCTGGTCAGGTCATGACTAATAAAGCTTGTGGTCCAGTAGTACTTAGGAGTTTATCGCTGTTCGTACAAAACAGGAGACAGTTTGATATCGTTAATCCTGCCACCTTCATACTAACCCCAGAAATTTCAGAGGTAGTTGGGATATATTTTTTTCAGGGCACAGGACCATGCTTAAACACTTTCAGATAAGAAAATTTTACAAATGGGTACTGAAGTGGTTTATCCTATGCAGAGGCCATGTATATTTATCATTCTGTCATGACTCAAAGCTCTTTGGATTTTCCATTATGGTAATATGTTTTTGTGTCTTCATGTCACCTGTCTTGTAAAAGTAATGGAGACATTGAGACATAAAGTCAGTGAGTTTTTGTCTGTATCCTTTACATCTATCTAATAAAGAGAAAGCGAATCTGTAAAGCAGTCAGAATGGCTATTGGAAAATATTCCAGTTTCATGGGTTTCTAGTCTAATACACCATACTTAGTTCAGCTTGACAACCCATGTTTAGACTGCCAGGGGAACAGGCATGGATGGTATCCAGTCATTGTTATCACATTACTCCCAACCTTCAGGTGGTCACCAATGCCACCAAGACATGTTAGAGCAGTCAGAGAAGAGCAGCCCCACTACAACACAAAAACACAGGTAAGAAAATGCTGATTTTAACTTCTCTCCAGAAGAGGATTAATAATACTGACCTAGCAAAGTTGTGATGGGTCGGTGCTAAGTGTCTCTGAGTTATAGGGCGGTATGTGAAAATCAGCATGGCACCAAAACCGCTGCAAGGTTGAAGATCTGTCATCCTTCAGTATCTGCAGCCCATAGCAGTATTGTCTCTAGAAAACTTCTCTGAAAACTGGAAAATCCACAGAACCCAATCTCCTCACACAGAATTGAAGTCCCGCCGCTAGGAAATGGTTAACTCACTGCTACCAGCTGGAAGCTAAATAAATACAACTGAATTGCTAGTCACATTTCTAAGAATATCTAATCTCAAACTGTGGCTACCTGAGCAATTGCTGAAAATGACAGAATGTACAAGTAGTCAATCACAAATCAGAAAAATTAAGTACAAATACAAGGCATTAAAACAAAGAGAAAGTTTCTGGGAAAGTACAGAAACTGTAGGCTCTGTGCCACTTGTTCTTAACTCTTCCATTTGCCAACTCCTTCTAAAAGGAAACAGGATGGTAGGAACCAGCAGACAGAAAAATGGTTTGCATTTGGGCATGGAAAAAAAATTTTTATAATAACTTTACGAAGTTATTGTCAACTTTAGTTCAAATGTGAGTCCCATTGATGTTTTTCCTCCTCTTCTCATCAATATCCCAGTGGTGTCATGAAGACATGTCACATTAGACCTGTCAGATTTCTGTAATGACAATAATGCTAGAAAGACGAAAAAAACCCAAAGCACAACCCAAAGCAAAACAGACAAACATGAAAACAGTGAACTGACTACATTAAACTTATACTCTTAAAGAAAATAATCTAGGTCTGTTCTTGAGTAAACTAGAAACTCTTCTTGAGTAAATTAGTAATTTTAAGGAAACCCCCTAAAATCTGTTCTAAAAGTAGGATTATGGGGTTTTTTTACCAGAATGGATGATTTCCAGTTTGTAGTTCTCCTTGTTATTAAGAACTGTGCACTGCACTCAGCCTTATTTGCAGTTTTGAAGGATAAATTCTGTCCTTGTAAATGAAAAGATGTTAAATATATTCAGTATTTTTTACTGAATCAAGTTATCATCAAACCTTTTGATGATGGAGCTTCTCAAAGATAAGAGAGTAGCCACCTCCATTCACAGCAGCATGCAATATTAAATAATTTCAGTTTTGACATGGTTGCAGAGATTATCTGCATCAGGAAGAAACAGTGAAAACATCTAAACTGAGTCTTCACTAGTTTTTAAGACATTATTTTTGCACATAAAAACAAGGAGGGAAGGGGAAAACAAAATGAAAGTGCAATGTGCAAAATTGCAGAAATATACCCTTCAAGTAGAATATGTGTTTTTGTCCTTCCACGAACAGGGACGAAAATGAGGGTGCAGTTAAGTACTTTGCTATACTTAAACTAAAGACTTGATACTCCTGAAAGATTCTTGCAAATACACAACTTTAGGCACACCCAATCTCGATATACTCCGAATTCTAAGTCTTTCCTGCTTTTAGTCCATTTCTTTTTAAGACAGTACAGAAAAAGACATTATCAACATCTTAAATGAGAAGATAGCTTTAAAAAGTAATAAAAAGAAGATCCGTCCTTAATTCCCATGGAAATTTCCATTATTTCTTCAAGAAGAGCACAACATCAAGCAATTACGTGCCTGAAACATTGATTTGGATCACATGATTTAATTAGCAAATTACACCTTTGTAGAATTTTTCACAGAATGGTAGAGGAAAAGAAAGTAGGTCTTCAATTCGTCATTCTTAATTATCTCTCTATCAGAATTGTTATTTAATGAATGCCTCCGATTAAGCTTGTTTCATTAAATTATGAGATCTGAATCATACTGTAAGACCTGTGTAGACTTATGAATTTTAAGACGTAAGGAAGCTAGTCCAGTATGTGTCACCTTGACATCTAAATTGTTCATCTTTTTCCTAATGTGCTCATGAATTGCTGGTTTCCTACTTTAATAAGAACTGTACCATTGTATGGTTGCTCTCGTCTTTGTCTTTATCCTGGCATTATGAAATAACAGTTATTCATAAGATCCTAATTTTTAATCACTTATGTTTACTAACAGCCCTTAAGACCAACTGATTTTCACAACGAAGAGTTTGAAACATTCACTTTGTTTTGACCCACATGGTGTTTGGGGGGTTTTTGGGTTTTTTCTTGGTTTGTTTTTTTTGTTTTGTTTTGTTTTGT
Organism: Lycocorax pyrrhopterus obiensis; assembly: GCA_014706295.1. NCBI lineage: Eukaryota > Metazoa > Chordata > Aves > Passeriformes > Paradisaeidae > Lycocorax > Lycocorax pyrrhopterus. The sequence goes on along the minus strand of JACSVZ010000014.1, from coordinate 45,741,197 downwards.
TTTTTGATTGCATCTGTTTTGAATGAAGTTGAGAGTTATAGAAAAACAGAAGAATAAATTAAAATAGTTACATGGTATGAACTTTTACTGTTGTGACAATCATGAGATAAAGGTGGGGGTTTTGCCTTTCATTAGTAGAGTAGTTTTGGCAATCTAATCTTTATCTTAGTGGAATTCTAGTCACAGTCATATTTCTTTATCTTCCCCATCAAGCATTTAGACACTTTAAAAGTTCTTTAAAGATCAACCTTAGGCAATTTATGTCCAAGAAATGAGATGAGAAACAATGCTGCACAGAAAATTAAGGATTTATTACATATCACTGTAAAGCTAAGGATAAAAGTCATAGAGCCAAGGCATTCACAATAAATGTGCATCTTGAAGAGCAATTTTTAACAAGGCCTTTGATTCATTATCATCCTGATAGGTGTTCCTTTGTTCATGCTGTTCATGTTCATGTTCCTTTGTTTCATCAATTCAGGTACTTCTACTGTAATCCAATGTACCAATAAGTAGGGGTAAAGGAAGGAGTTCTTACTGATTAAGTTATTAAGAGAATTTTGCTTTTTCTTTCTTGAAAAGAGTTAATATTTGGCTTCCATATTGTTCTTCTGCTGCAACAGATATTTCTTAGAATTACTAGCGTTTACACATTATATTATTGGAGTTACTAGAATAACTAGGATTTATTAGAATTCCTAGAATTTACAGCATTATCTCTGGAATATGCCTCAATGAGAGGACAAGGAACCTCTTAATTACAAAATAAAATGTCTAAAATATTCCAAGTTCATTTCAATAAGTGCAAGCTTGGAAAGAAAAAAAAATATGAACATTAGAAAAAACTTTCTGGATATCTCTTCTTTAACTTAAAAATAATTTCTGTACGCAAGCAAAAATATATCCCTAAATACAAGCAAACCAGATGATTCTCCATTCATAACAAGACACTGGATGGGGTTTGTTCGTGAGGTGAATTCATTTTCAACATTGTCAGTGTCAGGTACAGCCAGAACATACCCCAAATTTCCTGCATGGGCAAATGGATTAGTGTTGTTCTTCTAACTGCCTTTGAATCATTCATGCAACATTTAATAGGACTAGCTCTAAGGGTAGACAAAGAAGTTACAGTGACAAGGAAATTTCTTCATTGCAAGTTACCGGAGAAAACTCTTTTCCTGATGAAATTACTCGCTTGATCCAGCTAATACTTATAGAGAAGTTTTAATAGCTGGTAAAGTGAAGTGTCTTCTATTCCACCTTGAAAATAGACTGGTTCTGGCCTAAATTATATTGAAAAAAGGTTTCCTGACATTTTTTTAAGTTGTATAATCCATTTGGATTTTCTATTTATGATTTGTGGTGGTTGTGTGGTTTTGCTCCTCAGTTTAAAAAGAAAAAAATAGAAATTCATGTCTAGTTCTAGACAGAATTACTAATAAAATCAATAAGAAACAATTCAAGTTTAATGTCTATTCTGCTAAAGACTAATCCATAAAGAGATTACAATTTTATAATAAAACACATGAAACTAAACATTTCTTAAGAATTATATTGTCCTACACAGATGGTTTGCCAGACTTCACTGTATCCCCAGGTACATAAACTCCATAGTTTGCAGCGGTGACCTGCTACACCAAAAGCTCATCATGGGTTTTACCCCTCCCTTAAGTATCAACAGAAGGGGAATTAGCTGCAGTGCTGCAGCATCTCGATGCCTCAGTATCAATCAAACACCCCACTTCCAGGCACAGCCCCAGTATGCTGGAGAGGGGCCATGCCAGCCTTTGCAGATCAGGCCCACAAAATCCACTGCAAGTGGAAGCAGAAAAAGAAGCAGTTCAGCTATCCTCGTTTCCATATAAGAAACCAACAATCCAGGAAAATAAGGAAAATTATATGAGGGGTCTTGGGTAGAGAGGGGAAATTTGGTTAGTGTTGGGGTACAACTGTGCAGACCTCTTTTTTATCACTAAATAAAATCAACTGCCTGGTTATGACAGTGAACAACTCTCATCTCTACTAGACTGTAGGTTTCACAATACAACATAAGGCAAAGTTTTCCTTCTGCTAAGTAGAAATTTAAACCTTCTGGGTAATGCCTCCCAAACTACTCAGCACAGGCAGGGAAATTTCCCCCAGTTTTCACCGTGGATTTATTATCGTAGCTCCGCAACAGGGAGCTGAATAACCTAAAAGCATGTTAATGCTGCTGCAGGACACATTAAAGTCATACAACAACATTTTCCCTGAGTGGGTGTACTCAGCTCATTTAATAAAGATTATGAGTGACTGCACCCTTTTTTTGGCTATGACACAACTCAGGGATAGAGAAATTTAATAGCATATTAGTCATCTGCCCAGAGGTAAAGTATTTCATAATGAACTGAAAAGCCAGAAAATTGTGTCTGTGTGTGTTTTTTAATATTACTTTGTTCATACTAATGAAATTTATGCAAAGCACCACAAAAACTGATGAGTGTACATCCATAACGTAACTGAAAGACATTGCAGGTTGTGTTAGGGTGAGGTGTTAAATTATTTATTACATGTCAAGTTTGGCTTTTTTCTTTTAATTGCTTTCCTGGTATTTTGGGATTATTTCTGCTGTTTAGTATGAAGTTATTACCATAAAGATAAAGAAAAAAATCACATTTTTATTCCTGCTGCACTGTGTGCTTTGCCCAATGAAGAGGGCAAAGGCGGGAATATCCCAAAACATCTGTAGGCAGAAAAACTTAGTGCTTTTTTCATCTTTTAAAAAATATTAGTCAAGCTAGATGAGCGTACAAGTGGGGGGAAGCAGAGAAGAACATGGTGATTCAGAGGACTGGCAGCGGAATAAAGAATATGTGGAAAAAGAGTTTTGCTTGCAGGCGTGAGGATGAGTGCTGGCACGGCCAAACTGCTTGCTCACCTTTGGAGCCCACAGCCCTGAAGTTTGCCCCATGTACCTCATGGGTGTTGGGCTTGGCTGTGGGTGATGTGGGGACCATGGACCACCAACGTGACGTTGCTGGTGAGCACTAGAAAGCTGGGTTTCCCACTTTCTTGGACTTAGCATAGCTGGCTACACTTCTGTCCTGTCAACCTGGTGCCAAGGAGGAATGGGAACATGCCTTTTACATCCATTTGGGACTGGAAATCAGCTGAGGGTCCAAAAAGCCAAGAGTGGCCAAGACATCTGCAATCCTGGCTCCTTCACATGAGGGGAACTTCTCCCATTCTACCTAAGCATATGTGATACCGGTGCTCCTCAAAATCCTCTGAAGAACAGATCTTGGGAGCCCCATGTGCCTGGTGAGCCCCTAATTCTTCCTATGGAAACAGCTGCTCATTCTGGGTTTCTGCTGGGGGCTTGAGGAATGAGACATGGCTCCCTTCAGCTGGAATGCCTCCCCCACTGGAGGATTACTCACAGTGTCTGGGTGCCCGCCAGGAGCGGAATGGCAGGGTGCTGCCTCACAGGTCTAGTGCTCCTGCTGCAAGTACAGATCTGTGAAAGCTGGCACACTCCCTGCCCTTATGAACAGCAATCTCCAAGCCGGGCTGCCAAACATGCTGGAGACCAAGAATGTCCACCACTTCACCTTCAGCTGAGGCCATCTGATAGCACCGTCAGGGACAAACTCACAGGATGTCTCTTGTGGCCATCAGTTGCCTGTGACCAGGGAGAGGGAAAAAGGGAGAAAAGAAAAAAACCCATCATCTTCTGGTTTTAGCTAGCAGTTTTTTAAAACTTGTTGTGAGTGCCTTGGGAACTAGACAACAAATTTATGTCTTTAGATTTAATTTTTTGGATTTCTATTGAATAGCTATTAACAGGATTTTTACCAGTAGGTGTGTTGTTGCTTGAGAACCTAGTGACTACTGAGTATTTAAAAACCTACAGTGATTATCAAGTTTTTCTCCAATCATCTTCAGTGAAAACTTTATTCTTATTGGCAGTATGCACCCAAGAAGAGGTTAAGAAAGCCTGGAAGAGCCTCTTGTTAGTATTAGAGCACAATGCTTTGTGGTGAGCAGCTGCAAATTGTTTTAAGGAAAGAGCAGTAAAAACTACAGACCCGAAAAACCTGTGCAGGCAGCTTGGCACATGCTTAGAGCAAAGGTGTGCTTAAATGTATTACTGGACTGAGATATGACAGTACAAATTATCTCCCTACAACCAAAATCAAGATTCCTAAATCAGCTCACGTGTGTTTGATGTCTTAAGCCCAATGCTGTTGTGATTTATTAAAGTTTATGTATAAAATAGAGATAATATAAATATATTTATGTCTTTGATCAATTTATTAAAATGGGTAATATACAAACAAAAATACCCTGCTCTCAAACACCACCACAGTACATCTCAGCTATCTATTTTTTAATTGTCCAGAATGCACGGTTTGGTAGAACCATGCTTGATAAACCCAAAAAGTTCTTTTTAGCTGATTCTGAATTTTTTTTTAAATCAGGTCTCCACAGCTTTTTTTTTTTTTTTTTGACTCGTGTTAAACATTAATGACCTTGTAAGGTTGAATGCAAAGGTTTTGTTTTCTTCACATTTTGAGGCTTGAAGAAAAGCTGTTTGCAAAGATGATCGTCTTGGTCCTGACAATGTCTTATGCATGAAATTTCAGAGTACTTGAAATTTTTTCTTTTCCTAGTGAGGGGAAACCATATTCACTCATGAGGGAGAAGACTGAATTCTCTGGTTTGTTGAAAATCACCTTTCTGAACGCCTGGGCAAATGAATACTATAAATTGCTCTTTCCAGAAACCAGTGCAGAAGTCTGTAACAATATAAGAAATTTATTTATTTTCATATTAGCACGATATTTATGGAATTCCAATGCACTTGGTGCTGTTTTAGAACAAGTACATACAGTACATTTTACCTAACTGTAATGAAGTTTGCTTTTCTGATTTTTAATTACAGTTGTGTAATAACAGTCCCAAAACCAGATCCATGCAGCATCAAAGCACCATGCTACGAAGGGCTTGAGCTTGTCATGTATTGACTAACATCAGGGATAAATCTTTCTGAATTCAAACAGAATTGATATTGCCTATGCTCCTCTTACTGCTTACTATTAAACATTGTTTAAAAATTATGCATTCCTACTTACATAAACTGCTTTCATGTCATGTTATTGATTGTTTTGCAAAATCTCTCAGTTGATTTGGTTGTCAGGATGCTAGCTGGAAACTGAGAGATAAAGTACAATCCTCTAAAAGTTTTTCTTCAGAAATTAAAGAGTTATTTTCCTTACATTGCCTAAAACAAAAGTGTGACATGCTCACACTTTGCATGTCAAAACCCAGCTTTTCTGTAATGTTCCTCCTGATTTATGGCTTTAAGAATGATTAAAAAAAACCCAGCCTTTTTTTTTCCCCCAAGAAGACATACAAATATGTGGTTTACAATTTTTCGATCTCATTTTTTAAAATTTGCTTCATGTTTATTTTGTTCTGTCCCAAAATAGATCATGATAACAAGAAGCCAGTATACTCGGGTTCCTTATATAAAAATTATTTCAATGCCTAATAAAAAATGTAATAATTGAGACAGAGGAACTTATCCATTTGTAAAAAAATCTTCAAAAGTCATGTGAGATAACAACCACACATGATAAAAATCATTTATTAAAGAAAACATATTTCAAGCTTCCACAAAATTTCACTGAAAAGATGGAAGCAGCTGGTGATGCCAGAATGGGCAATGTAAACATGATTATGTGGATGGGTCACAGTATATTCACACACACAGAGTAATGAAAAAGCATGAACAAGCTCCCCGAGAAAGGCCAAAGATTTTGTGGCGACTTTTGTATCTCACTCCACCAATAATTTATGGACAGGAGGGAAGAAAAAGACTTAATCAAGTTATGTAACCCAGTCTAACACAGTCCCAGACATTACATACCATGGCTGCTTTTATAAAGGATCCCATAGCAACTTGAATTATTTCTGAAATGTCTGCTAATAATGTCTGTTATAAATTAGGTTAAATGTAATGTCAGGTTTTTTAAGCATCAGTATGCTCTCGTGAGTCATTCTTACTCATACAAGCAACCTGTTTTTGGTGTAAAGGGATGACAGACTGATGCACTGCAATTGTACCTCTTTTGATTTTTTTTTAACAAAATTACTGCTTGGCTTACTGTGTGCGTACTTGTAAGGTGAGAAGGAATATGTTTTAAAATGTTATAAATTAAAGCAGGAATATGAAGTTCAATTGCAGTATTACATAGTCTTACAGACAATTACAGAGATCTGTCAAACTGAAAAATACCCAGGGTTTTTTCATCAGGCCTACACAGGAACGCTCTCTTTCACTACAACAGAGCATGTAAAATAATAAATGGGACCTTGTGATATTGGAAAATGGAGAAATAAGGAAGACCTAAAGTGCAAATGAAAAAACACGCTAAGTATGTCAGGAAAGAAGAAAAGACATTTATTTTTTGCCAAGTCTTTGACCTACCCTGTGAGAGCATTCGCAAGTCTGCATTGCTGTGTGTGATTCTGAATGGTCTATACAGAAAAACGAATCAAACAATAACTAACTAGCTAACTAAATAGAAATCCAACAAAGCAGACTTCTTCCAGAACCCAGTGTCCTGAATTTGAGATAAGAAAAATAATCTGCTTCAAATATGTTAACTTTTAAGAGCATTGGCATAAATGGAAGAAAGAGAAGAGGAACAGCTGTGACTCTTCAGAGAAAACAACACAACCAAAAAACACGGGCTCCATTCTACAGCTCTTTGGGACACAAAATGTGGACCAGAATCAGGAAAGTGTCTGGAAGCAGAACTAGGCTTCCAAAGAGCTGCAAGAACAATTTAATCTTGGATACCACTTGCCAAACTCGACAGCCCATGATGGCTCTTAGACACGCAGAGCAGTAGCTTTACACAACAGCTTCATGCTACGGTTCCTTTTGCCACTTCCAATTCAATCCATCTCTTTGAAGATTTCTATGCTGCCTTTTTACTTGCAAAGTTTCTCTTAGCACCGAGAACGTAGGGGAAAGACAACAAGTGAATCTAATCTTTCCAACATTACGACATGGGGCGACTCCAAAATGAAGAAAAGTCGTTTTGCAGCACACAAAGTCTCACTTCAAGGAAAAGACACATCTTCTTTCAAATTTTTAACTTTATAGTCAAGCCTTTACATTTTTCTATTTTGTGTACATTTATATATAAATACATATGCTTTCATGTGCGTATTTCTGTATTTGGTACATACACAGAAGCACAGAAACGTATTGGCTTCCTGTCCTTTCCTCATTCACAAAATGCTGATAAATAGCTTATAAAGCAGCCTCTTACCACAAATCTGGTTTTAGTGCTTTCATTTAAATTGGTATCTAGAGAGAAATACCCGTACACATATATACATACATATATACATATATACAAGAGCATGCAGATGTGCACGTGCTTAGATAAACGAGAGGAAACGTTCTCATCCTTGTGAATCCCTGCTTAAGGTGGAATTCTGCCCTGCATACCCACTCTGGTGAGCATACCCACTCTGCTTACAAAACATTAGTATCTGTTTCGATTTTTGATGACTTACATGAGTCTTAGATGATCACACATTTTTATTGTTCTTCTGTCCATCATAATTAACGAGAAAAGTGAAAATCCTATGAATTATTGTGACACTGCACATGTACAAGACCTAATTTTCAGCAATGGATATCTTTGGCTGTTCACATCCTCCCAGTTTTGTTCTCAAGGTAGACAGGATGTGCAATGATGCCTGGTTTCAAAATTATTTTTTCAGATCAATATTTGCTCTTTCAAAAACAGCAGGAGTTTCGCCTTTAACAAAGTAACATGCTTCGAAATTATCTTTGGCATTAAAAAGAATATGATGTGTGGCTATTTTCGCACCACACCGAGCACCTAATATAATAAAGTGGACTGTTTCAAGTCATACAAAAAAAATATTTTCTTTTGCTATTCAACTGACGTCTTGCCTGCCAGTATTTAGGGAAAAGCTTTAATTTTGTACAATACAAATCACCAAAACCCAAATCAATGTTCTATTATTATTCCAAAATTAAGCCGTGAATAGAACAACAGTGCACCTTTGGTCTACTCTGGCGTATCGCATAAGCACTGTAAATGCAAATATTGCAGCTATTTACAGCATTCACACATATTAAGATTTACAGCTGGAATTAGTCGTTTTGTCATTTATCATATTATAGTTTGTCAGAATTATGAGTACAGCATCAGATTGGTAAGAATGGAAAATGAAGAAGAAAACAAGTAACATGAACCAGTAGTTAATTTATGTCAAGGCTAATCAACTAAACTGTGATATTATTGAAACTGTTGACTTTATAGTCTATTTTGCTGTTAACACTTGAATTATCCCATGCCTTTCGGAAATATTGAGGTTTGCAGGCTGAAATTCTCTGTCCAAACAACCTGTCCCTTGCAGACAACAAAGTGAAACTCTTCACCAGCACTTCAAGTGCACAGGTAACCTCGGAGTTAAAGATGATCGTGGTAACAGTAGTGAGAATATCGTCAGTGTCTCTCTCTGCTCAGTTGATTCCACTCCTCAGGGCAACAGAAGTCTCAGCAGACTGATCTAACACACTCATATTGCAGAAGAGTTTTCATGCAGTAAGCATAACTTTTGGGATAAGCAAGGAATACTATGTGTTAAATATTTCAGGACAAACTTTCTAAAAGCATGGGCAAGGTAAACTCCAGCTGCTGAAAAGATTTCCAGATTTCCTCCAGAAAAAAGTGAGGGTATAGGAAGATAATTTTTTGCAACATTTTTCTTTTCCATCCTGTAATGGACAGCAAATGAAACTTCGAATCAAGGGCATCTACACGCTGCATTTCAGTTAGCCATGTAATTCCCCAAACTTTTTTTTTTTTTTTTTGAGAGCGAGAGAGTGTATACTTCCAAGTGCAAACTGCACCTGGGAAGAAGGCATGAACACCAGAAATCCAGTAGCACTATTGAAGGAAATCATGTAAGGATTACTGTGTACGGCAGTCTGAAAATCAGCCAGCAGGTCAAAGCTTTGAACAACAAACAAACAAACGACAAATCCACCTGCAAAATAAAACAAAAAAAAATCACCTCCAAATTGCTGTCAGTGGTGGAACTAACAAAATATTAACTCATATTTAGCCTCTTCCGAACCAACACCTGCAGCTATTCCTTCCTAAATGTCAGCTTCCCCAGAAAATATTTGCAATATACTCTCATGCTTGTCAAATTTCTCTCTTTATGCTCCTTTTTTTGCCTCACATGCCTGTGTAAGAGGAAGCCAGATGTGAACTGCAATGACAGAGTGGACAAGGCATACATGCCAACCACCCAGCCTGTCAGGTGTTTGTATCTAGGAGGATATCTGAGCTCTCTATTACCTGTCCAGACATAGATTTTCACAAAATTCGTAAGAACTATGGATCCTCATGCATTCTTCAGTCAAATTTGGTTGAAACTGACAAATTAATATAATAAGTATTTGTGCAGAAAAAATGGCAGATATAAAATGAGATGGAGCACAGCACAGAATCCTTAGAAAGAATGAGAAAAAAGAACATATCCTGGGATGGTATTCAGAGGAGTGGTATATAGCAGAGTCAGAAGCTAATTATTCGAATATTCATTACAGATTGAGTGCTATATCCTTTCTTGGATCTGACTTTGAAAGAGAGATTAATTGCACTGCACTCCAAAAATACGAATGGTAACAGCCTGGGAAAACAAGCTCTATAGAATAAAAAGTGAGATGAGTGGATATGTTTAACTTGGATATAAAAGTACAGAGATGGGAGATTATGTAAAAAAGCATTGAATGAAGTGATCAATTGCTGTCCATGCCAGGAAAGAAGAGATTGACTTCATTACCAGCAAAAAAATCTGTATGAAATCTGTCAAACAAGTTTTCCAAAGCAGTGTGTGATCAGCTGCCATGGAGGGTTTTAACAGCAATTTACAGAAGCATAGTCTCTTGTTGGGACTTTCAGCTTTATGTTTCTGTCACTGCATCTTAAACCTTTTTGTTCGGGGAGATTCCGGGTCGTTCCGGAGTGTAACGACCACTACAGTTACAGCAGCACAGCTTGGGCTCAATTTGCATAATTTGCTAGACTTCTAAAAATGTTTTCCACTGATAAATCTGAGAAAAATCCAGTCAAGAAAATGTGAATCTTGACATAGGCTTCAGTTAATTTTGGCTCAAGATCTGAATGCATAAAGATAGTGTGTTTTAAAATCTAACAGGGAGAAATGCTTCTTGTTCATGGTCTCAGTTTTATCAAGCTAGTGAAAAAAACTAAATTTAAAGAAAGTAAAAAGGAAATATTTCTAAAGTTCTTCTCTTCTGAGTATTCCAGTCGAAATACTAAAGCAATGAAAATTAAGCTGTATATATGTAAGTAATAATTTCCCAATAAACATTAATAGTGAGCTTTGTTTAGTGGTTATTCCCCTCTTCAACCTCTCCCCAAATACTTTTTTAAAAAGCCAGTTAATGACTGTGGAGGTATCTCTTCATTTAGGGAGAAGTGATTTTAGCCGGTCATTTTATATAGGGCAAATTGGTCTCTAACAGTTTTGTTTTGTTTTGTTTTGTTTTGTTTTGTTTTGTTTTGTTTTTCACCTGGGACATAGTAAAATTTCAGTCCTGCAGATCTGATCCCATGTGGACATTCCGTAGTCACCTAAGCATTTACTTATTTCAAGTGAAACTCTTGCATGAGTAAAATCTCACGAGCAAATAAATTCAAAGTTCAGGACTTAAACCCACATTCTGAATATAAGAGTTGAAAGGCAGATTCTTTCTTGCTTGTTTCACCACAAAGGGGATTGTACTAGAAGATCCTATATAAGATTTAAAAAACAGAGAAACTTGTATGCAGCTGACATTATTTAAAAAATTTGGATTGCAATAAAATCATGTTAAATTAGCTTATAAATATGTATTTCATTCATGTTAATTCATCTGTTCATTGTTATACATAAATGTGTATGAAATTTGGGGGTTGGGTTTTGGGAAAAAGAAAATACCAGAATTATGCCCCTTTTACAAATACACTTCATATCTAATTAACACACCTGTTTCTTGTCCTTAATATGTTAAGTCTGACAAAAGCTATATTATGACTGCGGTCCTGCAAACCAAGGTACTAATTGAGCAATCATTCCAAACTTTGAAACAGCAGAGGAATAAATAGGAGATCTCTCAGGTTAGTCCTCAGCATAAATAGTATTTAACATCGCAATTGATAGGCGGATCAAAGAATCCACCAGACTGCATAATATTCCAGTTGTGTAGTGCAGTCTGCCCACATTATTATTTTTGATCTGTGTATTCTCTTTTATCTGTCTAATTTTCCAGGAAGGAATCTCTCTAAATCCAGTGCTTTGAAAATCTAAGTAATGGTACATCAGCCACACTGTTTGGCAGCTCTCCAGCTGTTCTGATTGGTAAGGTATTGTAGCCATCCTTGTAAGAGGATTTCAGGGACTCAGAGCCCTTACCACATGCATTTGTCCAAGTATATACGAGCAGTCCAATGGGAGCAAGCACAATAACTCCCATGCAAAATGTGTGTATGGATCTGAGGCCAAGAATTACATCTATAAGAGAGGAAAGAGAGGAAATTCCGCAATAATGACTGGAGCACTGTCAAAGGAAAAGTAGAGGTGCCAAGGCAGCAGCAGCTTCCTGAACCTCAGCCCTGAGTTGCACCATTTAAAGTTACCATGTTTGGTTTCAAGTTCATTACACACAGGGTCAAAGGATGTAGAAGAACACCTCTAAGACGACAGTGAAAATTTGCACCATTACGGCAAGCCAAGATTATGCTTGTGACCCCAAAACCTGATGCTTGCATGTTCAAAAGATCTCAGCAAATGCATCTCTCTGCTAAAAATTTCAGTGCCAGAAGCCATAGAATTGACTCAAAGTAAAAAGCATTTCAAGTGAATCATGCATCCGGGCAAGCCCAGACAGGACACTGTTAAGTATCAGTTGGCCACCATAATGGTTATCTCTCTTTAGGAACTTCAGTGTCAACAGAACCCCTGGCAAACACAGACCAATCTCACATGCTGGGCCCAGACCTGTTCTCTTTCCCGTGGTAAAATTCCCACAGGTAGCAATGGAAATTTTACCTTTAAGATCTGTGCAGGTCTGCCATTTTTGTGAAGGTCAGACCTGAGTCTCCTGTAGACAACAAACAGCTACAAACATCTTGATATTTCTCTGCATCGTGTCCTAGCTACAGAGACTTTAATGGACTGTCTGGGGAACAGGGGGTAAAAGAAAAGGAAAAAATGTGGCTTCCTGCCCCTGATGCAGTTTATGCACCAGCTTATCGATCTTTCCTAACCACCCCTCTACACCCATGGCCAAGTTACTCAACAGAAGTTTTGCCCAATACTCAACATCTGTTTTCTGCCATTCTTAACTTTCAAATGGGTAATTCCTGAAAGACATCAGGAAAAACACACTGATCAGTTGTAAGAATTGGAGGTGACGGTTCTGTCACCGACAGAGTGCGGATGACCTCTCTCATCTACAATAAGCCAAAACTGACAGACAGCTTGAGCTGCAGCTCCTTCAGTTAAGCAACACCAATTCAGGCTTACAGGAATATATCAGATGACCCCTTTCCAGTCATTAGCTAGAACTCTCTCCAGTTCTCCAATGAGTCAGGATCTTCCACTAAATTCAGACGTCCCTTAAAATGGAAATCAGCGGATGATAAGGCGGTTTCAGGAGCACTAGTAGAAAAACTTAGCCAATAACTAAAGTGTTGCAAACACTTTAAGTGAACTGAAGCTGAGGAGGAGGAATTTTATCTGTTTACATGCTTTTCTGTAGTTGCCACTGCTGAATTTCTAGTATCATATTCAATCCAGTAAGCTAAGTATCCTCCAACTGGAGGATTGTCATACTACTTCAACCAGAACTCAGAGAACTTCTAGCTCTGTTAAATGGCCCACTTGGAGGCAGTTGTACTCACTGAAGGCAAGTGTATCTGGTGGGAAAATGCTTTGCACATATCTATGAACTATATAGCACGAGTTATAAAACTTACCCATAAACACTTCAGAGATCATCAGGTGAAAAACGAAAGCAAAATGTTGCTTACAAATAATCATTAAAAGTCTTGCAGCTTGAGACATCTCTCTGTTATTTCATTGGCCCAACAATCCTGCATTTATTTTCAACAGAAAACATTGCATTGTACTCCTCCTAAAAATTACCATAGATTTGTTTGGGTGCCAAACCCATCCCATTTTCCATCCCACAGACAGTTGAAGCAGATAGATGTAGCAATGGCACAATGCCTCTTTGCCTCTGTGAAATTATGTGAATGATGGGATTGTTTTCCATGAAGCTCTTAGTGACATTCGTTGCAGAAACTGCTGTCCAAAACCAACAGAAAGAACTCAGACTCTCATCCAATGTAATTAGTGAATAACTTGTATTTTAATATTTATTGATATTTAATTTCAGTCAGAAAATAAATATAAAATGCATGTTGGCATTTTAAAGTAACAAATAAGGAATAATTAGTAAAAAATATTTTTCATGTCATGAAAATAGAGTTTTATAATGAAATAGCAGTTGCACCGCAGGTGTGAACAAAGTCAAGCCCAGCCTCGGTTGTCAGCAAGCTATCAGAAGGACTCCCTTGCTACGATCAGACAACGATAATGTTTCATCTTAGGCTTCCATGATTAACAAATACGCTGACTTCTGCAAAGTTATTTCGATTAGGAAGACGAAAAAATATAGATATATACAAATTTTTTTTTCTGGAATCTAACAGAAAGAGAACAACAGCATTAAATCTCAGTCAACAGTGTGCTCCAAGGACTCTGCATTTGAGAAGATCCTGACAATTCCCTTCTCCCTGTGTTATTGCAATTGGTTAAATCCCTGACACCACACAGCTTAGCCTTGCTATAACTTCCCAGCCACCACTATTCAAGGCTGCATTTAATGACCTCTTCCACTCAGCCTTTTGGCAGAAAGGATGCCAAACATAGCTACTGGGCCAAATCAAGTCTCCAGCTGTCTCTAATTCACCATCTGATAGCTGGCAGGCATTAACATCTTCAAGAATAACAATTCCATCCCTACAACTGCCTTTTCTTCCACTGAATCTGGCAAAACATCACTAGGACTAGCATTAGAAAAGTAGACATTCACAACAGGTTCAGGCAGCTACATTTTATAGACAGGGATGAAAAGAAAAACAATTGGGAGGTATGATATAATTACAGGGTAATAAAACTATAAACATTGTTAATACATTAATTAACATTTGGGTTTCTCATCTAGGTGTACAAATCCACAGATGTCCGATTGTTACCATTTTAGTTTGGAGAAAGTAATTTTTTGACTGATGCCTGTCAATAGACACCTATTTTTTTTAGCAGTGACAGAGAAGAAAAGGTATCAGAAATATTATGGAGGGAAGCTCATCTGAGTTACACAGTAAGGAAAAAGGATAAAATAAAACCTCCTGTTGTGTCATAAAGATTTAATTTATCTGGGTATGAAAGCCACCCTATGGGAGGAAAATTGTTTATATGAAAAGTAGGAAGGGCAAAGTGCTACCGCTACCGTAAGAAATGCCCCTGACATCCAACTTTCTGATTCCTTTCTGAACACCTGTGCTGAAATTCTGAAACCCTTGAAAAACATTGTTGCAAATGAGGCCCATAAAAAGCACCATTGTCACATTTCTCCTGGCTAAAACCTTGGCACTCTCAAAGCAAATCTCCATGGACAGCAGAGGAAAGATCGTTCTGGCCTTACTTTTGAAAGGAGAAAGGAAGTCAGCTAATGACAATGTGAAGAGATGACGCTTGCAGGAAGGGACAGTGTGACACAGAAGATCTGTAACATGTGGCAGAAAGGGTTCGGTGGGAGGGAACAGAGGTGAAGGGACAGAAAAGGGGGGCAGATGCTGAATTTGTTCCAGGGAAGGACTGTTGAACACAAGGAAGACTGCAGGAGTCAAGGATAGCTATGTAATTTGGAGAGGTGTCAGCTAATCCCGCACAAAATTCAGAGCACGACCAAACTTTACAGCCAATAGAAAATTCACAGAGGTTTGCCAGTTGCTGGTTTGAATAAACTGAGAAACTTAATCCTCTGAGAATACCAGACATTCTTATACCCAGAATAAGACTGATTTTTTTTTTATTTATTTAGTTTAAGCTACCCCTTCAAAGAAGAAGCTCTGACACTCCTTAGGAACTCGACACACAATTGTTCTTCATTTACTTTATTTTGTACTTGAAAAATACAAGGTAAAAACGCTTTGAATGTAGAAAGAAAAGCATTAGTGTTTAAATGGCTGATCCTGTGTGTTGAAGAGAGAGCTTACATATCTTTTTCTTGTTACAACAAATGCAAAGCTGCCATAAAGTACTCCACCCCTTATTTAAAGTGAGAGTTTCTGGATATGAAAATCACCAGACCAAAAGACATTTATGCCGCCTACAGAAGACTGAGACGTTCCAACTTATGTTCTATTTCACTTATCAACAATAATAGCTGTAATTAACTCACAGTTCTGCTGAAGTCTGAAAAGTCTGTTGCAGTTTAAAAAAATAAAACAAACCAACACCAAAAATCCAAACCTCAACCAACAAACTTCCTGCAAAATGATATTTAAAAAAAATTGATACGTGCACAGTACTGTCAGGAATTCTGTATAAGCTTTTTAGGAATAATCTTGAATGTGTGAAAGGTAGGAGAGAAACCTTGAAGTGACAGCAATAAGATAAAAAAAAGTAAGGTATAAAGATAGCCATTATAGCAACAAGGTTTAGAGATTACCCTGAGAGGTTTAGGAATGCAATCCCGTTTTGTCCTGTGGGATGGAATGAATGTATGCTGCTGTGAATTTCACTGTATTCTCCAGTTTCTGGAGAAACTGCTTTTCTACTTTTCTTTTTTGCTTTTCTACATAACTGTGTATACAAGTTTAGTAGAAGCACTATAATTTTCAAATGATCAAATGACCCTTTGCAGATTATCTTTTTGAAAGCTCATTATTTAGAATAAATAATCAGGGTGTCTGATCAGAGGAAACATTATTCAACCCTTCAAAGCAGGCAGCAATATTTTCAAAAGCCATTTTACCCCAGATTTCCTTTGGAGAGAACACAGTACTTACTTACTTTTCTAACAACAAAAAAATGTCAGCTTTGAGCAACATTTGAAAAGAATATGAAGAACTGGAAAAAAGTGGAAACAGTTGAAAAACTGCAGTTTCTTATGTGCTTGTTATAAAATTTCATCTTGTCAGCACTTTCAAGAGTTACTATTCAAAGGATAACAGTGCCCTTAGCTAAAATGAATTCTCTGAACAAATATTGCCACAGTTGCTTATAAGGATTGCTATATTTTTTTACCATGCCACCTTAATAGAAAAAGGAAACTAATTTTAAAAAATGCTATAGAGAACTTAATCCGATAATATGTTTTTATAAAAATTTCTCTGTGTGTATATAAAAAATACATATATACACACACATATATATAAATGTATATATATAAAAAAGTAAAACCCAGCCTTACCTACAGTGAAAAATCTTGCAGTCATGTAAGAATGAAGTGAGATGAAGCCCTTACTCATAAAGAGAATCAGACCACAAGAGGGAAGAAGGTGAAATCAGGAAGCTAGTTCCTACTTGAAAAACCAAAGCCGTGAGGAAGGCTGTAAGTTTGTCTATGAATCAGCCAAACATCTGATCTTTGGTGGTAATTAAGTGCTGGAAAATAAATGCATCTGGAATCTTTTTGTGGAATAGGAGGTAGGAATAAAATAGAAGCCACATAAAATAACAAAGCTCAGGAGCTTTTGGTAGATAACTTCTGTAAATGATTTAATAATTTCTTGGTAAAATTAGAGACTATTGAACACAAAGGAAAGAAAGTTAAAATTTTAGCAGCAGACAGTACTTTTTGATCTCCACAAGTAAAGGAAAAAAATGCAGAATTACTGAAATAGTATTATTACATCTTTTAGAATTAAAGTGCTCCAATTTAAAATGTTTATGTTCTTTTTTAGCATAGACATAATGAGCAGCTGGAGTGTAGGCTTTTTGCAGGCTTTCTGCAATACACAGGTAACACAGATGTTTCTTCACAAACTGACAAGCAATACGAAATACAATTCAAAGCTGAGGCACTTCCAATTTTCACAAATGCAACAAAAAGGTAAGTCCAGGCAAATACAGTTGTCTTGCTCTCCAAGTGCTCTGTAAATAAAGTCTGATTGATGATGACTGTGACACTTCTATGCAAAAGAAGTAGAAAATAGACATTTACTTTCCCCTTTTTGTATACAGTAATACATATTTATGTATTATAACTTTATCTTCTGTAGTATTTAAAATTTCTTTAACTGACTTGAAATATGAAAAATACTTAGAGATCTTTAGCTATTTTAACACCTTTCTGATACATATTACAGTAAGAGGTTAAAAATACTCACAGAAGGAAATAGTCTTTTTATTGCAAGTTATTTAATTCCTCAAACTAAACAGAAGAACCAGAGCTGCACCATTGAAATGGTGTGTTTTCCTCTAAAATCAAAAGCCTGTAGAACTGGGCTGTTTTATTGACCCACTCCAGCCTGTGTATATTCAAATGTTACTCACAAACTGGACGTTTGTGTCCTTTACAAATATCAGATTCCCAGCAGTGAAGTGGTTATTCTGTGACTTTGAAACATCTCATACTGTCTTAAGATACCAAAACCAACTGATAGTTGCCATCACCGTGTTATTATTTTTCCTTCAGTCAGCAAGTCCCTCTAAGAAGCATTACAAAACCAGAAAGAAACATTACAAGGTACTGAATTGTAAACAGTACTTGGACAATTGCACAAAAAGAAATTTTAAATCAATTCTGACCTGCTGAGAATGTGAATGATACATTCTGTGGTTTGCTCTTCCTGCTAAAAGATTTTAAGGGAAAGGCAGTGCCAAAATGCCGAGCAGCTACATGTCCTTATCACAGAAACGTATTATTAGAGCAGACAGCAATCACACAGAAACATAGCGCAAACTGTCACAGTTTCTGAAAAACACTACAACAGCTGACTCTAAGAAGGAAGAATACAAAAAAGTACTATGCAGAGAGTAAAATGACACTTGAGGAAAATCAGATTCATCAAAGAGGAGGTCATGAACCTTCTCCACAACAGCATGGAAGAAGGAGACGGTGCCACAGAATTTTGCAGAGGGAAAAGTAAGTTCAACAGGAACAGGCCAAAAGTTAGTGCAAATGTTTTATTGCTCCAAAAAAGTGTGGACATTTAACCCAAGAAAGCAGACTTGATGGAAACAAGTTAAAACCAGTTTTTTGAGGCACTTTTACCGTATGTGGCATAGCTGGAGACTGGTCCATGTCGAAAAGCAGATGAGATGGGCTCAGTTGGCTAGAGCAGGGTCTAGTAAGACCAAGGTTGTGGGTTCAATCCCTAAGGCCTTTTGCTTAAAAGTTGGGTTTGATGATCCTTGTAGGCCCCTTTCAGCTGAGGACATTCTGTGAATCTGTGGTGCCAGGCAGTAGTGCAGGATGGTAAAGCGATTGTGGATTTTTTCTTCTGAGGACATGGGACAGTCATGACTCCTTTCCTGGCCTCCTTATGGACAGTACCACCTCCTGAATATGATCCCACCCTAAGGCATAGTCCAGTTCACTTTTCATTCATGAAAAAGTGATTTTCTTTCAGTTCTAATTTAGATCTTTCTTAGATCAAGCAGATGCTTGCTCTCCCCTGCTTCAACCTACAGCTAAGTTCAAGGTCTATTGATGTCTCTGACATTCTAATCAGTAGCCTATTAACTTGATTATAGGCCCAATAGAGTAATTTTTTAAGATATGAAATAAAACCTTCCATTCACCATCTCGACTGCAGGACTTCAGTCTAAACATGCAGAGACCAGGACTTAACTGCATGCAAATAATATAATTTATTATGTAATATATCCACCTCCACACACAGAGGCCCCAGGTAGAGCCACCAGTCAGAGGAGGAAATCCCTAAGGGATGTGAGTGGGGAATAAAGATTCCCTGCTCCACATAACTGTAAGTAAGGCAGTCCATCAGAGCCGGGCTGCCAACCACAGACCTTTCCATTCAAGCGTACAGAGCAGAAGTGCTGGTTATTGGGGGATATCTTTCTGTGTTTCAGTCCCACAGCAGCACATAACTTGAGAAGAGCCTCCCATGGTCCCTTCTGCCTACTCTGAGCAGCCCACCCATGCCTCAGGTACCCCTCATGCATCCCAACACAGTGCTTTGCCGACTCCTCACCGATCCCTTCTCGGTAATGAGGTTTGCTCTAACCACACCCAGTTTCAATTACAGGTAGACTATGTTTTTATTCCTCATCAAAATGATTGTGTGTAGATGGATTTTGAAAGGCCCTGGGCTCCTCTCTGTTTTGAACAAACTTCACTGTTCTACAGCGGTGCTCAGAGGTGCTCCTGGAACTGATGCCGAAGCTGGTGCACAGTCATTGGACACTTCACAGATGCCTTTTGCAGAAGGGCTGGACTTTATTTGTGCTTTATCAATAAATCCTTGCACATCTTCTCCCCCCACCCCAGCTCTTTTAATGTATTCCATGGGCTGTGATTCCATTCTACAATGTCTGCTTAGACCCTGTGAGAATCAGCTGAGGTTTCCATGGGAGAATCAGCTGGGCCTGCCACACAATTCTACTGAAGAGAGTAAACCACATTTTTCTGCTGTGTTTTTTAGAGCTAACTTACCAGCTTGTACTAACTGTCTCCTAATTTACATACCATCATATCTGTTTGCTTACAGAGATGCAAAATGTCATTGGTGGCAGGAAGTCTGCATGTGGATAATTATTTCATCTATTTATGAAATCTCTCTCTTATGGTCCCTCCAGTCCTTAGTATCATGATGATTTCCTTTTCTGCCTTAAGTTTATGTTGATGAGATGACAAAAATACTGTCATTCCAGTGGCAGAGAAAACCTAATATCTGTTCCATCTGGCCTGTTCTTTTAATTTTCCTTAAAATTGTCCAATCTTTGCTATTGTGTTACCTGTGCCCATTTTTTGTTTTTCTTGTTGTTTGGTTGGTTTGTTTTTGCTTTTTTTCTTAAGGGCCAGCCATGACTAAATGATGGCAGGGAAGCAAGTCCAAATATGCTTTATACTAATTTTTACTCACCTCATCTGATTAGCAGTCATTCTGGGAAGAAAATAAGGAGGAAATTTTGCACATGCTGGAGTTTTCAGAAGCATATTTACTATATGAAATTATTTTTGGAGATTTTTTACTTTGCTGAAGAGCAAATTACATCTCTGATGATCTGTTGTTTAAAAAGAAATACATGTGAGATATACAGTGATATATATGGACACGAACCCACAGCTGGGATGGATTCCACTCCAAAAGGCACATGGTTCAACCCAAAGAACACCATGGCATGTATCCATCATTCTGGAGATGCTTCCATACACCTGAAGCCACATCTCATGTAAAGAGACAAGCCAGTGCACAAAGGTGGTGTAGATGTTTCATAGGGTGATAACCTCAGGGATTCCTTTTGTCACTAAGGGCATGCAGCCTATTCTTTCTGAGTCGTAAGTACCAAAATCAGCCCTCTGTAGCTCCCCAGCTGTGAAGGAGAAGCACAAATCCTGATTTGGATTTGGTGAATACCGATGGGCTGTCTCCTCAAGAGTGCTCAAGGCCACTCTCAGGGCCAGATCAGCTGTGTATGCAGAGAACAAACCTGCCAGTGCAGTCCAAAACCAGGCAAGAACTGCTTTCCTTGAGTCTGTCTGGTATGTGACAGATGGACTTGTGCTGTCTGGAGGCCATCAGGTGCACTTAGACATGCTGTCCACAGGTTGACTTCAAACACATTATGGAGGGTGGAAGATCTGAAAAATGTGCTTATTCCCAGGCCTTTCTCAATCACCTGAGAGTACCATAGCAGCAAAAAATTGTCTTTGGCAGCTGAATCTCTTTTGCAGTAAATATTTTGGATACTCGTTGTTCTCAGACAGGACAGTCATATAATTCTATTTGTAAAAAGCCTAGCAAGCCAGAAACGGGCCTCTGGTGTCCCTTAAAACACTCTATCAACATCCATTAGCAGACAACATTCAGTAGATGGTGGAGCTTTCTGTAAGATTGCTTCTATTATCTGAGGATTTTTCTTTCATACTTCAGGCTCTCACATAACTTGTTCATTATGTTACCAAAAATTTGCTAAAATAAAAAAAACTCCTTAACACCAATGTAGCATTAAGAATCAGGCATTCTATATTTGGCCAGATGCATGGGCAGATAGCTCCTCCCAAATCCATGCATGCTGAGTACAGGAAAATTCCTGTTTATATGTGTTCAATATTCATTGATTGTCCCAGACTAAACATACACATGATAATGATTTCCCTGAAATCATTAACATATTTTCCCTCCCATGTACGCATGCGTTCTTCTGTCCTTGGTGTCTCCCTGGTGGTCCCTGGTGGTCAGAGACTCCAATGTTCCAGGTGACCTGGCTGAGTTGGCAGGGCACTGGGGCTGGTGAACTTCCAGTTCTCCTGCTTACACAATGGGTATTGTGCAGTTCCATAGGTCAGTAGTTTTGGAGAAGAAGGATTGTGTTAGCTCACCAGGTGTAGACAATTTATCATCTGGTAACAATTGCAAAATGAGACTGTTCTCTTCTTATGGCATCCCAGTACGACTTGGTAGTTAAATACTACCTGGAGACACGAATGCTCTTGATGTGACTCACTTTTCAATGGCAGAGAGTTAACAAAATCATTCCCTTTCCACCACTGAAATCCAACAGATAGCACAGTTATTGTCTGTCAACATGTAATATATTAACTCCTCCAGTGCAATTGCTGGTGCTCTTTGAAGACAGAAATTACATAAAAAGAAGAAACAACACCTTCTCAGCTGTGATTACTTGGAAAGATAAATAAGTTTACCCAAGATGGGAAAGTGACCATGAACACCAGTTTGGCGTCGAAATCTAAAGAGCTGGATGAGCGTCAGGATTTCTCCTTCTATCCTAGGCCAACTACTCATTATTGCCAAGTCACAGACCCAGTAACAATAAGATTTTCTGGTGACTCATATCCACAAAAATCCCTGGCATTCAACATCTAATGAGTAAATCCTCAAATGAGCTTAGTCATTGTGTCACCAAGATTCTGCAGGAAGGTGTTTAAGAGACAAAAGTTTTACATGCATATCATCATGTGGACATGGGAAAGTGCGTTATATTTTACTGAATTCCTTCCACAGGACATGGGCAAATCTATGACTTTTCTTTATTTTGTTAGATAGACCTGCAGTGCGAGGAAAAACAGCTTTGTGGGAAGCCATAAAACTGTTGGAGTTTAGATAGGAACACCAACATCTTTAAACAAGAGGGGGAGGCCCATAGAAACGGCCCAAGTATAACAAGTGTCAGATTTACAAGGTGTTATGGGATGAGATGATATCATGGTATCTCCAGTGTAGAGGTGTCACAGTACAGATGCAATAGCTTGATGTCTATTCACTACACAAAGGGGAATTTGGAGTGCCCCATTATTGAGAGATGGCTTCAAAAACATACAGCCTACACATAATTGTGAGGCAGGGAAGTCAAGACAGCATCAAGTTGAGAGTTTTTCAAAATGCTTCTGTTTCATTAGAAAATGAAAATTCATTGAAAACAAATATTTGCCGGGAAAATTATGTCTCTTCACATAATTTTCACCCAGCTTTACAGAACATTTGGTTTAAAAGTTTGAAACTAAGATTATTTTATTCAGTTTGGAGAAAAGTCTATATTGTAAGTAAAACTAAAATGAATTTCTTTAAACTTAAAAATCTTCTATGTGTAAGTTGTCAAAACTGATGGAGAGTTCCAGTGGTATGAAAACATCTCCAAAAATATAAACCATTATTACTTTTCAATGTTTATTTGTAAAAACAATCCATATGTTTATTTTTGGGAGAAATTCAGTGTTATTTAGTTCATTTGCAAGCTGTACTCCTAATGCTTAGATTAGAAAATACTATGAGGTGAGGTAGGTTTGTCTATTAAAGGGCAAAGACACAAATATATCTTCTGTATCATTGCAAGGTGAAGGTTAGAGGTCTTCTAAAAGAGAAGCCAGGCGTAAGTCTTTAATTTCACTACTACATGTCCACCCCAACTCAGGACCAACACGCTGTTTAGATACTTGCCCAGAAAAACAGAAATAAAAATTAAACAAAAATCTAAATCAGATAAAGCAGAGCCTGAAATGGCCCAATGCAAGCAATTAGGGTTTGGTAAATAAATAAAAATATGAAGTACATTTTTTTTAAGTAGATGGAGGAAGGAGGAGGAGAAAAACCTCAGCTGCAAGGAGTATTACCTGAGTCATCATATGATTAAGGTCTGTGGGCTAATTTTGGATCTGTTCCATGTGCTTTTCACCAGCTCCAGTGGTATTATACATTTCAAGACCTACCTCAGCTACCCACCAAACAATGCCTTTGACATAAGGAAATTTTTAAACATGCCCTCCTGAGCTTTTGTGTAAGGGGCAGGGCCAGTGAAAGTAAATGTGTTTTGAGACACTGAACATCCAGCTAGTCTCACTTCTGGGGTGGTCCCTTGGGGGCACAGGCAGTGGATGTTAAATTATTTATCTCATGGCTACTTTAATTTACACTGGCAATTGTTATCAGGTAGCATCAAAATATGGCACATAAATATTACGAACCAGAGACTAACCACAGGAAGAAAGCAAACTTCACTTCGTGCCTGCAGGTAAGACTGTTCATGAATGCAAAACTAATAGACTGATTCTTTTAAAACAAGTCTCTTCCTAGATTGCATGATATACAAAAGGAGCTGAGTTTCGACTGAATCCACTTAACTCTAAGTTAAGTAAGCCAAAACTTGAGCAAGGAATGTGAAAGGAGGAGACAGAAAACAGAAAGGATGGTGTTGATTCAACAGAATCTTTTTTTGAATGTAAGTGATGCCATGCAAAGGGCCTTGTTCTGTAAAAAGTTTACAACAACATGAATGAGTAACAAAAGAGAAGGAAACAAGGAGGGCAGTTCTGCCTTGCCACCTTGAGGACTTTCTAGCAAACCCAGATTTGCCTCCTATCAAGAACCTTGAGTGATGTGCCAGAAGCTGTACAATAGCATGCAGTATTGTGAAGGTACCACAAAAACCTTAAGTCCATAGGACATCTTAGAGAGATTCCTAGTAAGCCAGAATTCTCACTGAAGCCCGAACTTTGCATAGAGAAAGATGTTCCTTTGTCCTTCCCAACCCTAACTACCCAATCTGCAAAAAGTCCCACAGCCCCATGATCTGCTGTCAGCAAGTACCAAACTGTGCCTTTTAGAAGGAAACAAAGCAGCTTGCTCCTAGTATTGAAAATTTTACCCAAATAATAACTGGGAAGGGTTATCTGGGGGGAAACAAAAAAGAAAAGAATTTCTGTTATGAAGGCTGTATTCCAGTTTGCAGCTTTTTCTGGTAGTATAACACATAAGACCCTGCAATTTAACACTCATGATGGATATTGGTCAATTCTAGCCATTTCTCACCAGATATCCTCATTA
This sequence comes from Lycocorax pyrrhopterus obiensis, assembly GCA_014706295.1. NCBI lineage: Eukaryota > Metazoa > Chordata > Aves > Passeriformes > Paradisaeidae > Lycocorax > Lycocorax pyrrhopterus. Next base: position 45,716,544 of record JACSVZ010000014.1, on the reverse strand, counting down.
AGTAATAATTACTAATTTTAAAATTTTAGTCACCACGTAAACTGCTTGACGTATATCTGTAATCACTCTGAAACAACATGTGTTTTCAACTGCTCCATTTACCCTGAATATCTGCACCAGCTACCTTAGACAAGGAAGTACCGAAAACCTTAACATAATGGAGGGGTAAATATGTGTACAGGAATATATATAATATTTTTATGTATATATTCACACATGCACAGACACATACCCAAAAATACTTCACTGAAGTGTACTGAGTTTTCAGGAGAACTTGGCATTACTGAAAGATTTGTATAAATGAAGCTGAAAAATGGTTGTCAAATAAGGCAAACCGAGGCAAAGAACAACATATACAATATTAAATACTTTGAGCTGACTGAGTTGCTTGCTTGGACTTGCAGGAGAAACCTGAAAACTGAGATATAGTCAGTATGAAACAGCACTTAAGAGTTTTTTCTCCTACTAATGCATATTTTATCATTTATATTAATTATCACTTTAAATGATGGGTAATCTTCAAAGAGGTACAGAAAAATCTTTGAGAGGGAGGTTGAGTAAAAGGAATAGATTGGGTACAGTCACAAATCAAGGGGTGGGGTGAAGAAACAATCTTGGCTCGGTGGGACAAACACTCAACAGCATGAGGGGGCTAAATGTGGAAGTGAGTCAGAGACAAGGCAGATTTTCTCCTAGGGGAAAGGGAGGGGAACATCAAGGACTGGTGCAGGGAGCAATCTGAAAGTAAGAGTTAGTCTGACATGGAGAAGAAGAAAAATTTAGGAGATCTGTGGGTGGCAGAGCAGGGAAGCAATGCCATTGTTAAAACGACTGAAAATTCAGATTTTGTGATCTGCAAATCTAAGTCATCCCCTAGAGGTGTGTGATCCTCACTGTTGGCTGCAGGTAGTGTATTAGATAACACCTACTTCAAGGTTTCAGGTAGGAGCCCAAAGACAACTTGAAAAAAAGGAGTTTCCAGAAAATCAACATATAAAACATACTCAGAAAAAATGTAGAAATTTTCCTGGTCTTCATTGGTACAATGTGTCCTCAGGCTTGACCACTACTGCCTTAAATCAAAGGAAGAGAAAAATGCCATTACAAGTCATTACACAAAGTCCTGATGTTTTATAACCTTATATTCTCCATAAGTGGTACAACCACTGTCCTTGCCCAGTTTCCAACAAAGAGACGAGAATGAACTGAACAGGTAGTAATGACCTTAATCAAAAGGAAAAGCCACTGGCTGTTTACATCCATCTATATCTTGGTTAAAGAGCAGAACAATACTGGACTTTATTAAAGGACAGATTGCAACTGGCTGTACGTCAAAAGACAAGAAGCTACAAAGCAAACTCTTTGTCTGAACGTGTATCCGTCTCCTGAAGATATCGCGGTGTGTGATGACTGCAGCATGGCCCTGCTGTATGAGCTGGTGAAGTTGCACTCAAAGAGAAGGACAGAGAAAGTAATCGGACCCCCTTCGTCTCCTTTGCTGTTAGAAAAGCTGCTTTTAGCTTGAATCTGTGGGAGTTCTTGTTAGGTGTCACCTCCTGCTTCTCCTGCTAAATGTATGAATACTAAGGCAGATGGATGGGAACCAGAAGCAGTAGACAAATTCCCTTCTCACACTTTGGAATGACAATGTGAGATAACTCCATCTCACTTTATGGAACCTAATTCAGAGCTGAATTTTATTGAACACTTAAGTTTGACTATTCCTCATCTGTTAAAATGAGGTATATGATGGCTTTCAATTTAATAGACAATTGCATTCAAGCCCTATTAGTTGACCATTTGATGAATAAGAGCATCAAATAGGTCACCTGATGATTAGTTCTTCCTGACTTTCGAAGTTCTTGTCATCTTCCATCAACATCAGAAAACCTTCTCATCCTTCTATCTCCAGGAAATTTGGGATTCAGAGTGAGAAAAAAAACATCACTGCTGTGATCCATCTTAGTATAATTAAGAACCCACTCTTGCAAGTTCCTTAGCAAAGGAGGCTTGAGGGTCTTCCATGCCAAGGTAAAAACATCCATGGGGCTTTCCCATGAAGAATACTGGACAACCATCATGTCCCTCCTTTTAACTGGCACCCATCCCTCTGCTGGTTCCTGAGGGTTCTGAAATTAATTACTGATGTTCTGGAGGAGTTAGGGCAACCTCTGAAATTGAGTACTTTGAAGAGTTACATTCCAGCAAATAGTATAGTTGTGCCAGAGTCTGGATCATCGTATGAATACAATGCATTTAGAGGTAACCACTTTCTGTCAAACACAGCCCTGCAAAAAAGAAAGACTCTCTGCTTAGCCTCTGGTAGAGCAGGCACAGAAAAAAAAAAAAGTTGCACACTAACGGCTCTTAAAGCTCCTTCATACCTTGTTTATCTCACAGAAATGTATTAATCCTGTTATGACTAAAATAAAATAGCTAAAGAGGATTAGGAAAGTCAATGAAGTCAAATGCACAGATCCATAGTTCTCCTTCAGCAGATTAGGTAGCATTCAGAAATAGGAACCTCCATCATGATAAGGAACGCTATTAGTACCTTTACTTGGCAAGAACATGCACCAGATTAGTATTGGAAATTTTTCTGTCTGGTCACAAAAACTGGCTTCGTACAACAACAACAACAACAACAACAACAAAGAAAACCAACCAAAAAAAACCCAAAAAACCAATGACAACAAAAAAATTTGACAGGCCTCAATGGAAGGGACCACTTCAAAACAATTGAATTTAGGAACTCTTTTAATTGTGCATTGATTTTATGAGGTATTGTGTTCTTAAAAAAAAAAAAAATCAAGAAAAACAAATATTAAACTCCAGAGCTGAAATACTATGAGTAAAATACAAGCCTGAGCAGAGTACAGCATTTCATTTATGCAATATTTACACTTTCATGTACTCCTCCAACAAGTGTGGTAACATAAGCAGGCCTGCTCTGCACAAGAATAAACTTCAAAGAAAATGCTGAATTCTGTAGTCCATATGAATATTGTTACCTCAAGGTCTGACTCTCTCCCTGCTTTTGCATTTTACACAATAACAGTTTACCATTTAAGTCAGCAAGACGAAATAACATCACAGCAAGACGGCCCCCATTCTGCTTGCAGGTTACTTGTATTAAAAAAAAAAAAAAGTTGTCGCCTATAATTTAGTAATGTACACAAATGTTCTGCAAACCAAATGAGCAAATCCTCAGTAAGAGATAATAGTCTGCATAGCAGAAGCAGTTTGCTCTAGGTGCTGCAATGATTAGTTTCTATTTTTAAAGTCTTAACATAGCCTGGGATGGACACCGACTGCTCTCAAGGAAAGGACATCTGCTTTTAATTAAAGGGAACAGTCACAAGATAACATAATTGTCATCAAGTTATTAATGCTATTAGGCATGGATACATAGCACTACATGACAAAGTGACAAGTAAACCCCAAACCTACATGCATTTCTTTTTTGAAAGAGTACTGCATAACACTCAGATCAAAGCACATGTAAGTTTAAACATAAAGGAGATATTATTAATGTTTTTTTACTTTAATTTCAGTGAGATTCATCATATCCTTCAAATGGAGGGTAGACATCAATCTGTTTTTTCTCTGTGATGACTTAGTAATTTTTCACTCCAGAAAGTAATTCTTAGAGAAGAGTTCCCCTGTGTTGGTGAAGGAATTGGCATTGGGTGAGGTCATGATTTCTTACCTGTGCTCAAAACTTAGAGCACAAATATAAAAGCCTGTACTGGCTTTCACCTTAAAACTATATTTGTACCTCACATTAATTCTATTCACAATTTCCATCAGCTTCTTCTTTTTATATGTATTTCACATATATTTCAGTAGTATTCTCCCTTTTAATTTGTCAAAAATTGTTTTTTGTTATAGTCTTTTTTTTCTTTGATGCATAAAATAAAAAATAATGGATCAACATTTTCTTTTTCTGTGATCCTTGAACTAGAATAATCGGTTGAGGCTTCATATAAAACTGACAGAAAATAAACACAAATTTTACAATGCCTACGACAAGTGAAAATATGTTTTGTGATTTAAAGCAAAATCCAGTTTAAAAGCAAATAGTCTCTCAGGGCATTTACAATACAAATATTGCCACAAATGCATAAAAATCTATGAAGTCAATAATCTAGAAACAAGATAAAAATTTAGACTGGATGTCTAGGTACTTAAACGTTCAAGCTGAAAGAAACATGAAGTAGAGAACTAACTAAAACCAGCATAATTATTTTTAATAATTAGAAAGAAATGTTTCTAACAAAATTGGGGGATCCAAACCCCAGAAAAAAAGGCTCATAAAAGAGGATAAATAGAAAAAGAAAGAGAGAAATCAGTCAAATAGGTCTGAGGTTGCTACGGCATACTTCTATATTCAGAGATCACAGAGTGTTCTGAGTTGTAAGGGCGCTTCAAGATCATCTAGTTCCAACTCCCCTGCTGTGGGCAGAGACACCTTCCACTAGACCAGTGTGCTCAAAGCCCCATCCAGACTGGCCTTGAACCCTTCCAAAAGCAGAGTTTTCTGTAAAGAACAAATAATTTTTTTAACTTGGCATTTTTAGATACCAGAATATGGCTAAAGGCCAAGTCTGAGTAACAACAAAAGTAGTTATTTAATGAGAAAATTGGACAGCTATGGGAAAATCAGTAAGTCTCCTAAAAAATGAAGTTTATTTTGACAAAATGAAAAAAAAAAAGAAGAAAAAAGGGAGGTGGGCTATTTAACCTCTGGGTAGAAATTTTTAACAGAAACAAAATAAACAGAAAGTTATCATGATAACTTCATTTTTGAAAAGATTTCCCCTGGGAAATACCAATACAGAGATTACCTATGAGGAGGAGAATTCTATACTATCCTAAGTACCAATCTTTTACTTCTATGTTAATTGGGAAAGAGAACACATGTAAGGAGTAAGACAAAATATAAACTGTCATCTAGAAAAGAGTACCGCCTACTCCAAAAATTTCATGCCTGAAGTGTGACTGATTTAACATAACCGTAGCAAAGCTATTTTTCATACATGGCATTATCAACATCAGTAGACCAAGAGCTGAAAGAACCAAAAATTATCTAAAACTAGGCCCTGATCTAGCAATGCACTTAAATGTGTGCATAACCCTAGGGGCAATAGCAGTCCCATTCAACACAGCAGCAATATGCAGCAACATGCTAGAGGACTTCACTGGATACATTTCAGTCATGCACTGGAAAGCTCTCATCCACAAAGAAAAAGACTATGACATTTATTTCTTTATACAATCTTCCTATACAAGGGTGCTTTGTCAAGAAAAAAAAAACAAATAGAAACCAAATCAACCCCTTTTTAGAAAATCAGTAGGGAACCTTTCTAAACCCCAAAGTGCTGTGAGGCAGTACAAAACACTACTTCCTTTCTGCTTTCTTCCAAACAAGCAGTAAATTTTCCTCCTGTTCTGAGAACACTGCTCAGTTTTGGGGTGGTCAGCCCTTAGTGAGGTCCTTGCCGCACTGCCAAGGCTGCTGGCAGCAGCACCTGCTTCAGAGACAGACCTGCTCAGAAGCCCTAAAGCCACAGATTGCTACTGCAATCCCAGTTAGTGCATAATATGGCTCTTCATTTGTCCAGAAGGCTCTGAGAAGAGTTAATTTGATGTCAGCTAGGGCAGGATTAGCTACCGGATACTTCTATATTTGCTCCCTCGGGTCACATGTCAGCCAGTGATGCTCCATGGACACCCTTCTAGCCCACTGGAAGCTCCCAGGCCTTTCTCACCCACCTCTTCTCAGCATGTTTCGGCAGGCCACAAGTATAAATCAAAGTACAGTGATGAGACTTTGCTTTCAAAAAAAAAAATCACCAAATGAAGCATGTTATTTAGCTTCTTATTAAAGAAGTATAAGGAAAATATAAATGTACACTGTGTGGATAAAAAGGTGTTTTAGGACACACACACACACACACACACACACACACATCTATTACTCTTGGCACTAGCACAATGCATAAACTTAAGACAAATATTTACAATTTAAAATGAGTTTAATTTATGCTATTTTTTCTTTTATATGTCATATTTTGACAGCAAAATTATATCAGTCACGAAGTTCTCACCATTTTAATGTTAATATGTATTTCGTTTGCATTTGCTAACAATGAACAGGAGTTATAAAGTATTTCACCTGTAAGAAAATTTATATTAATATTGTAGTCTTAAATTAAAACCTACATGCCTATTTCACAGACGTTCCTCTTCTCTGTCTTTCCCAACAAAGAACCTCAGTTCTGCTAAATGTAGTCAGAAGAGAAATTTTGGTTACAAGAACAATTCCGAAGTTATCCATTAAATAAATTGTTTAAAAGCCAAAGTACAACTCAAATGAAGACAACCAATCAGAAAAAGCAACCACTTTCTAAAACTTTGGCATTGTACATCTCTTTGGTGGAGTATCTTTCATACTCCTGAGCTTCAGTAAATGATTTGTACTGCATATAAACTAAAACAAGCCCTGAGGACACAGAACAACTGTAAGTACAATGAAGCCTTGCACATACAGATATTTCACAGAGGCCAATGAAATTTCTGCAAGGAGGGAGACTCAATATAATCACACTTCAGAACTTGCTTACAAGTTAGGATTTACGAAACTGCATACATTATATACGTGCACTATCCGGTATATGTACTGCATTGAGCTTCTGCTGTTCTCTTCACTATTGTTCTGTAACTAATTAAAAAAAAAATCTCCAAACTTTGCATATTAAGGATATGTAGAATTTCTGCTTTGTAGAGAAGAAGAAATAAAAGGGGAAGTAGGCATAACAGGTATCTTGATGTCCTCTACTATGATGGCCCAGTGCCAGTATCTAACAGATCATAGCCTAGGACAAATAGAAGTTAATTACTCTGCATAAACCTAGTTCTTTTTATGACTCATTCATTCTCAATGAGGATTTCCTTATGCCAACTGTTAAAACAGTACAGTCATTGCACTTTTGACAATTAATGCAAATTCCAGAGGTCTGCTGCCGTCAGAAATGACAACACCCATCCAGTGTTGAAACTTGAGTATTTTTTACCAATTGCCAAAGGAGACAGTTATGTTACATTTGCTGCTTGATCCTGCGGTCTCTATTCATGAGAGTATTTTGTCTGCTTAATGACTTTGACACAGATGCTTTTGAGTTGAAACTGTTACAATGTATGGGCTTTCTTCAGGGTGACAGAGAGCAGGGAATCTCAAGCATGTCGTGCAGAACTTTAACAAGAGCTTGGAAAGGTATTTTATAAGTCTTCACCATCCCAAGCCACAGAGCAGACACATTTTGTTGCCTACTCCCTAGCACGATATCCCATTCCCTATTCAGCCCTCCCTGAATACAATTTTGAAAACTCTGCTTTAGGCTTGGTCCCATAATACAAGGAAGACAATCTGAATATTGCTAACTCTTTGTACAAAAGTTGTGCAGTGAATCGAGTCAACAAATCAAGAGCAGAAAGGAAAAATTGTGCTGTCACTGTATCTGGTGGCAATCCCACAAATTCCCTCCCTCCCATAAGCAAGCCCAGGAACAACAGCATCTACAGAAAACCCATATATCCTGTGATGGTTGAACTCTTTTTAAACAGAAACAGGTCTGCGGTTGTACAGAAGAGAGAGTTCCTGATTTCGTTTTCCCAGGGCAGTATCTGCTGTGGGTATCTCAGAAGCCCTATCACACAGGCATCATTTGTCAGAGACTCTCTGCCACTCCTGATAGAGAAGATGTGGCATCCATTGAAAAATCTGTCTGCTTTCTCTTTGTGACACTAATGTTCTGCTACCATTCTTTTTTTTTTTCTGCTTTCATGCCATTTGCAGTGAAAATATTTAATGGAAAAGAGTTTGAAGACATGGAGGAGGAATCATGAAAGTAACTGGAGATCATTTGTTACTCACAATTTTTTAAATCCAAGTTAACGAGCTTGCATACCTTTACACATCCCATTACTTTATTCCTATCCTGAACTTACTATTATGTGCTTCAAAGACTGTAATTTACATAACTTCCATGTGGCATTTTGTCTAGCACTGATGAATGACCACAAGGAAGGGAGCACAGACAATGAATTTGTGAGATCTCATGTCTGTAAGATTTTATGCTATTACTGTATGATTGTAAGATTTATAAGATTTCTTACTACTTTTGACAGTCTAGAGAGTCTAGAGAGTAGTCTACAATGCGTCTACAGATGTGATTTGTTATTTTGTTATTTTATATATTAACTAACTATATATGGAGACTAAGTAATCATCCAAATACTATAAAAATAATGACAGTATTTTCTGGAGAAGGTCAGACACTGGAACTCACCCAGAAATTAAAGTGACTGAAAAATTCATACACAACAATCATTGAAAGAGAGGAAGGAGAAAACAAACAAACAGTAAGAGCAATGGCGATCTCTTATGGCTTAGAAAAAACACTCCACCACCAAGAAATACCCTTGTGATGCAGGGCAAGTCAGTCACCAAGAGCACGTTACAGACTGAGCTGCCAAGGTTGCTGTTCTATGTTTTAGAAGGCTATTCACAACCCAGTTCATTTCACTCACTAGCACAGAGCACACTCCCCATAGTTTACTGAGGGTAGCAGTCTAATGAAAAGCTTTTAACTAGATTTTCCACATAGAAACCGTACTGTGAAATCGCACTCTAACGTGTAGTGTTAATGTAGCCTTTTAAGAATGTTGCAGGACAAAGATTTACAAACACTCCCTTCTATTTTCCTCTAAAATATCTCAAATAGGGTTCATGACATGGATGAAGATCTCTTGATCCTTCATTATGCAAAAAAACCCCATCCCTCTCATTTTCTAAGTAGGAAGAATGGATGCAAAGGGAGACTAAAAGCATAGCACCATTTTTTCAGTGCAGAGCACTGAGAAAATCATAAGGAAATTGTACATTGGAATCAGGGCAAAGGGCTGAGCATGCCTGACTTCCTTGAAAAACTGCATTTGAATCAGTGGGTCAAGAAACCCAAACAGGACAGAGGCCTCAGAAATATTACATTCCTACAGTTTTCATAACAGGTATTCAAGGACAGAAAAACAAAAAAAAAACCACTTACATCTTTCAGGGCTAGAGCTCAGTCCTTAAAATCTCAGTCTTGTAGTACAAACTCAGAGGAAAACAGGATTCCTGATTTCTGCTGTTCACACAACCGTCTGATTTTTCTGTAGCTAGTGTATATTTCGGAATGGAACTCCCAAAAATCTTCATGCTTTGAAAGGACATGAACTACAGCCAAACTTGTCAGCATCAGTTCTAACCACGAGTAGCCATGGTAATGCCAAGCTCTGAGGATTATTTAGAGTTGAGTACCTATCTTGCTGAGGATGTATTTTATCTCTGCTGGTTCTGATTACCCAGATGTCACATGCCCTGTTAAAAATAACATTTCAGGACCATGATTTTGGTAGGACTGGAATACTGCTGGAGAAACAACATTGTCTATTTATTGCTGAGGCTAAAGAGAATACAATTCAAATGTAAAATCAGTGCTATCATATATGTAATAATAAATAAAACTAAATAAATTCCTTTCAAAGTGAGGAAAAATATTTGTAGAATGAAAGAAAGCATAAATAACCCAGTAAAATATGCAAGCTGGCTGAAAAGTACTAATGCTTTGTCAAAAGTTAAAATGCAATTGGCTCACTAATACCCAGTGAATGGGGACAGACAGTCTGTTCCACAGGGCAGTTCAGATACCTTATGAAGAGTGTCTTACAAGGAGTCACACCTACATACAAATATTCTTCACGCAGCCATCCTTGAATGAAAACTAGTCTTCAAGTCACAGTTGTGTAATGCATTATCTTGAGAGCAGAAACAAAGATGTTCACAAAGACATCAAAACCAAAAGACAAGCAGTTCTTCCACAGGAGGAGACAGACCCCAATTGCGTGTTGTACAGGTAACACAACTCTATTTCCACCCTAGCTGTGGAGAGACATCATCCCTCATTTCCTAATTTCAATTCTACACTAGCCCTAAGCATCTTTAATCCAGGCAGGGCTCTACTTTAAGCCTTATCTGCTTAACTTAACTGCTCCTTTCAGACCTAGCAGTGTGTGCCGGTTTGGCCAAAACCTAGCAATATATCTTCTGAGAGAAAACCAGGTTACAACCACCCTTCCCCCCACAGGGTTCGGGGAAAAAAAAAATATTTTCCTCGAAGGAAAGTGAATGAGATAAGAACTATTTATTTAACAAACACACAGGAAAAGGATAATAATGCTAAATAATGAAATGAAATCCCTCGCTATAGAGAGAAACCTGGGAAGATTTCAGAGTCCTTCTGTAGGTGTGGTCTCTCTCCTCCTCGGAGCTGGGTCGGCGAGGGCCCACCCCCCGGGCCTCGGGGAAAAGTTCTCCCGATGTGTTCTGATGTTGTTGAACAGTCCAGAAGAGAAGAAGGGAAAAACCAAAGTCCCAGGAAACAAAATTCAGCTTTCCGTCTCACGCCGGCAAGAGAAGGAAAAAAAAACCGAAACCGCTGGCTGAAGAAAGCAAGCAGGGTGCTCCCTCCGTGCTCCTGCAGCCAGAGAACGCAGAGGAGTGTATCTCCGTGTCCTTGGGAAACTGTTTTGAAAAGTTTGTTTGTGGGTTTTTTTTCAAGCTCAGTTTAAAGGCACAGAAAAGGCACAAAATTACTTTTTGGGCATAGAGCATGATAGGGGATACACATGATAGAGTCACCCCAAGACATTCCACCCCTTATCACATATCATTGGCTCAATGCCCAAATTAATATATTCTAACTTTACACACACATTAATACATATATACAGCTATGTACAAACAGTGACAGTGACACTCAGAGAGCAGTGGTGTACAGGCATTTCACGTTACATGTGGTTTTCACCCAACAATCAGATCTCCCTGTGGTACACAACGTGTTGTTTCATCTCTCTGCATTACCCACCATGTGCAACCAGGTCCCTGAGCAAAGACAACCCCACGGATGGGTTTGTCTGTACTTGAGGCAGAATTAACCTAAACAGTCTTTCCTAACAGTCCCCTGGCATGCACTACTGGAACCTTATCTCCATCTACTGTATGCAGAGATTCAGATTGGGCTGGACCAGCTCTGTTGGTGGAACCCCGAGTGTTGACTAACCAGGTGGCCTTTGCTAGATGCTGTTCCCAATTTTTGAAAGTTCCCCCACCCAGCGTCTTCAAGGTGGTTTTCAACAATCCATTGCATCGCTCCACTTTCCCAGCGGCTGGTGCATGGTAAGGGATATGGTACACCTATTCAATGCCATGTTCTCTAGCCCAGGTGTTTATAAGGCTGTTCTTGAAATGAGTCCCATTGTCGGATTCAATTTTCTCAGGGGTACCATGCCTTCTACAGGACTTGCTTTTCAAGGCCCAGGATGGTGTTCTGGCAGTAGCATGAGGCACAGGGTAGGTCTCCAGCCATCCAGTGGTGGCTTCTACCATTGTGAGCACGTAGCGCTTGCCTTGGCGTGTTTGAGGCAGTGTGATGTAATCCAATCTGCCAGGCCTCCCCATACTTGTATTTGGACTATCGCCCACCGTACCACAGGGGTTTCACTCGCTTAGCCTGCTTGATTGCAGTGCATGTCTCACAGTCATGGATCACCTGGGAGATACTGTCCATGGTTAGATCCACCCCTCGGTCTCGTGCCCACTTATAGGTGGCATCTCTGCCTTGATGACCTGAGGCATCATGGGCCCATCGAGCTAGGAACAACTCTCCCTTGTGTTTCCAATCTAGTCTATCTGTGACACCTCTATCTTTGCAGCCTGATCTACCTGTTCATTGTTTCGGTGTTCCTCATTAGCCCTACTCTTGGGGACATGAGCATCTACATGGCGAACTTTCACAAGTAGCTTTTTTCACTCGGGCAGCAACGTCTTTCCACTCTTCAGCAGCCCAGATGGGTTTTCCCCCTACGCTGCCAATTAGCCTTTTCTCACTTTTCCAGCCATCCCCACAGAGCATTGGCTACCATCCAGGTTCTCGATATATGACGAACTGTGATAAATTTGTCATTTGTAAGTCAAGGCCGAGAGCTTCTATCTGAGAAAAATGTGTAACACACGTTTAATGTACTTATGAAAACAGGGAACAGCGTTTTGTGTGTAAAAGAACTAGAGTATTGTTCTTGTGGAGTTTTCTCCTACCAAAAGCATTTGCCTGAAACATGAAAAATTAATGTAAGTCACGTGGTTTGGACGAGATAGTTGTGTGTGGTAATTGTTTGTTTAGTTACACAGGGAGTTGTAAAGGGTCCCAAGGGTAAAAAATTTTTTAGTCTTTTTTGGGTCATTATTGGGGTGAGGGAGTGCAGGAATCTAGTTTCCAGCCGTAAAAGCTTTGAAATGTCTATTGAATTAGCTTCTCGATAATGTAGGCGTGTGTCATAGATTCAAGAATCAAAGTATGTGTCAATCAACAATTCTAATTTTACGTTATATCAAGTATCATTAAGGATGCATAAAGCTGATGTGCTCACTATATTGAGTAGCAGTTTTACAGAAATGTAGCTACGAGCCCGAGGTTATTTGAATGACAACATGATTACATCCAAAGACCTTGGATTAGGAAGAAAGGCTCACAAGTACTTCCAAAGTCATTGGCCGTGCTCTTGTCTGATTGTGCCTCAACTGGACCCAGCAGCACACTGACATGAAAATGTCTCTGCTTCCTGAGAAAGTAGGTTCAGAATTTGTCATCCTTAAGACTGCATTTAGGTGTCGGTGTAAAAAAACACAGCAGTGAGGCGTACCTGGCAAACCCAGGATATGAGTCAATATTTTCTTCCTACGTAGTAATTACATGAAAAGAGAGGAAAAAAGGAAAGGGTAACAGAAAACAGCAGAAATATATTCCTGGGTTTTCCCCTGGTCCGTAAACACTCCTACTAATCTCCCTCATCAATTAATTAGAAGAATCAAAGAAAGGATTAGTGAGAAGGATTACGGTACATCAATCACCAGTCAGAGGACTCTTTGTTGACTAATAATTACGTGTCTCCAAAGGCCATGGCTCAAAAGTTCTCACTTGTGGATGGATAGACTCATTCTGCTCAATTTCAAATCTACCTGAACAATTCTGTCCACAGTTCATATTTGTCTGGTCAGACAAAATGCAAGCATGAAAGGGAAACAAAGCTGAAGAATAAATACATTGCAAGTTTTATGAACTACCAGCATTAATAATGCCATCAGATTGAAAGACACTCCAACAACAGTCACTAAAAGGTAAGGGCAACATTTCAGTGATTTTTTTTTTGTAATGGAGCACTGAAGGGCATTCTGTGCAATTCTAAAATATTAATATTGATATCGCATGTATTTGCATGTGGGCATTACTGTTGTCTTTATGTGAGCATGTCTGGTAATGGAAATATCTAGGGCAGTGCTAGTAAACATTCCAAGACTATAGCCATTTTAGGACAAACTGGTTGTCACTTGAGCAAAATTTTATATACAGTATAGTATCTCTTTCAAATCTTCTGTGACATGGGAAAAAACACCTTTGAATTAATTTCTAACTATCTGTTCATTTATCTACCCTTCCAGGCCTTTTGTGGTAGTTTTTTCTAAAACACAGTACTAAGAGCAGTCCACTCTCACTTTATCCTCATTTAGCATCCAAGGTTAGTGGCCAATGGGTCCTCACAAACTTTGGACACATCAACTAAACTGCAGAGACTTGAAAAATAACAAGGTTCGTGTGAAAATTGATATTCCTTGAGCAGACAGCAAATGCCCTTGGTTGTGAATATTTTTTTAAAGGATGATAACAACTTCTTAGCCTTTCCCATCCCTGCCAACTGCAGGATATAAGATCTATCTCCTTTACTGCTTAAATCACGCTTATAGTCAGATGCCAGGATGCTATTCAGAAAGCATCAGATTTGTAAGTACTTTCAGAGTCATTAAGCATTCACACATTTCACCCTCTCCCTTTAGTTTAAAATGCACACTAGAAATATTTCCTTTTTAGGTAGGATATTAGCTTTTTTGATCTAGTCTAATTGTAGTTACTTTGTAATCTTACTACTAACACAAGGCTCCCCAGAGTTACCTAACTTTCTTCAGAGATATTCCATGGTTTGGAGATAATGTGATTCTGGTTAAAAATGATGATAGGTGCTGTTTACTGCTATTGTCCACCTCTGATAAATCCTACTGAATTCAATATAATGTATATTGAATAATTAAGAATGTAAATATATATATATATATATACACACATATTGAATATAAATGTCTCAGCTGTGCTAAAAAATACCTGTATGTGTCGTGATGTGTGCTTCATGCTTATTCAGCTTGAGCTCCACTTGCCTTCACGTCATGGATGGTGACTTCATAAATGTACCAGCAGGGTCTTTTAGCATTTTACTGCTGGCTTTGGAAATTACGCTGGCACTTATGTTTGAAATAACACCAGTCTGTACATTTAAACTCACTACGGATTACTGGAGTCCTTTTTCTAAGAAGAATTCAATCTCTACATTAAGCATGAGCATTCACAGCTCCATATCAGCTGTACTAATCACATGTATAAAGCTAATACCTGCAGAAATTCCTCCACAGACAAAGTCTTCTTAATAAAAGAGGGAAAAACCCTTTGGTTTTAAATGAAACTCCAAATAAATAAATAACACCAACAGCCCAGGAAAAACTAACTGCAACACCTAAAGAATGAAAAATTTACCCAGAAAGAAGCCAATATTTTTTCTACATTGAGCAACACATGCAGTACAAAAATTTCCAATCTGGCAGTTGATTCCTTTTCTGGAGGAAAAAAAAATATGAAAAGAAAAACTGCACAACTGTTAATGTGCTGCATTTTTATAAACTTTTGCCTCCAAGTTTGGAACAAACGTTTTAGTACTCACAAAGGAAAACAATGTTGCAGTATGCTACATATTCTGAAAAGCATAACTTCACACCAGTGTTTAGAAAAGCAAAAAACACTCTAAATATATGATTTTTTTTCTACAAAAATAACACAAGAAAATGCAAACATTTTAAAAAGTTGCACAGCTTTTTTTAAACTTCAGTAAGTAAAATAGCAAAAGTACATTCTGTGCTAATGCAGTACTTTTACTTGAGTTAAGTTATACCCTGATTTATCAGTTCAGCAAATGGTATTTTTCAAAATACTTCAGGTAGTTGGGAAAACACTCTTATTCAACATCATAGATGTCAGATGCCTAATTACAGTAAGTGTACTACTGTAAACCTCTGCTTTACCTTTGAAATTCAGGGAATGATCCCATTCCTTTTTTAAGCCAGAGGTTGTACAAGTGGTTGTACAGTGTCTGCACAATAGATACAGGAATATCTAACGCAAGCTTTTCTTGGCCTTTTGTGGTGGATTCACAAATGTGCCACCTGATCTCATCTGTCAGCCTTTACCAGTGAAATGTCAGACAGGTTGGGTCACTTCTTATGGTCCAGACAGCAGTAATCAGGAATCAGCAATCAGCAGAGATTAAATAAAAGATATATTTAGTGACTCCACATGGCCTAAGGTCACCTCTAGTCTTAAGGGGACTTTTCTTATGACAGTCATGCACATAACAACAGCATATCAATGCAGTAAGTGTTAAGTCAGTTGAAACAGGGACACCTTGTTACTCTTCATCTTTAAAAACACCCTGCAGATGCCTTGCTTGCACAAGGCATAAATAAATTTAACCTCACAGAATGGACAGATATTAGAAGCAGGTGGCAGCCTAGTGAATTAATAATAATAATTTTATGAAAGATGTAGCAATCACAACAGATATCTGCAATGGAACGCCACAATGAGTAGCAGCTCAAAGCAGGCTTAAAACTGGAACCTAGAAATGTATGTTAACTACAGCATACAGATTTTTAAAATAGGTAAATAGGCCTATCTAGCCTGTATCTGTCAGCAGAAGACTTTTTAGAACACTTTTTTGTTTAGTAGTCCAGGTGCTCAACCCTAGGGTAACTCACTGTGGTAATTGCTGTTCCAGCACGTGTGTCAATCATTCTGCAGCTGAAGCTGGAAGAAACCCCCCCTCCTTGTCTCCTACAGCCCCACCAAGAACGTGGTACTTTCCACATTTCCGCCAAAGGCAGGATCTTAAAATATTAATAGCAAGAAAATTGAGTACATCATTGCCTCTAAAGTGTTTTTCTCCTGCTGCAGGGTGAAAGGAGAAGTATCTATACCAAGATTATTGTCTAGGTAGCACGAAGAGGCATGTGAAAGGGAAATGAATAAAACACAGAAGAAAGAAAAGCAGGAGGAGTTGACTTTTGCTTTGCAGCCATACAGTTAAAACCAGATGGGATTTTCATCAGAAGCATCTTGACAAAGCGTACTGCTAAATGCAGAGAGCCAACTACACAAGAAGCCTTGCTTCCTCCACTGCTAAAGCTAGAAAATGTTAGATTATTTCAGGCGATAGATAGCTTAATCCAGAGACTGCTGGTAAGAGCATGAAAAAACAAAGCAGAACCTTATGTAGCAGTACAAACAGCTAAAAATTTAAAAAATATTCAAGATAGTATGACATTTGTGCAACAGACAATACAAACTGCAGTTTAATCATAGATTTTAACTTGGCTCCACCAAGAAAATTCAGGTGAAGCCCATGACCAGCATTAGGAGAGAAGAGAAGGGCACCTGTTTAGGATGAGGAGTCTCCTCATTAGCAATGTCTTCACTGATGTATTTTAACAGAAGTGTATCGCTCACTGATCAATCTCAGCAGCTCCATATCTGTCCAAATGCTTTCTAGCAGATTGCTGACATAAGAAGAAATGTTTTTAAAATATTTGGCCACTCAGGTAACTTTCTGAAAAAACATTTATATGGTAAAACATTAGTTTTGTTCTCTTAGCCATTTAGAGCAAAACAACACCGTGTTTTGGGAGGGCAGAGGAATGATAAATGTTATTAATCTAGTACACTAAATTGTATGACTTTGTCTCTTAAACTTGCTTTCAGTCAGATGTTCATAAAAGCAAGCCTTTGGAATCCCCTTTCTGTACAGAAAAAAGGCACTTCTGATGGCACAAAAATTCTTGCAGACTCAGACAGGGTTTGCGCATGATAGGTGACTTTCCGTGGTTTTTTTCCAAGTGGACAACACCTGTTTAAGAGACTGATTTTGAATAAAAAACAGTGGATTTTTCCTCAAAAAGTGAGCATTTCTCAGATGAAGCCCTTTCCTCAGAAGATTGGATGGCCCAAATATCTGATCTAGGCTTTCTGAGGAAAAAAACATGTTACAGTTCCATGCTAATGATAAAAAACTCCCAAAGTACAGATTAATTTTTAAGTAATATCTGGTAGCAAATATTCTCTTTAGAAGACGTGTAAAAGCACTGAACCTGTTGCTCCCTATTCTGTTTCCTCTGAAGCTTAAGTGCCTAAAAGACTTGGAAAAGGGTCTTTCTACACAAGACCTCTCAGGTACAATCACCAAGACCTCTACAAATCCATTTCTGCTTTACGCACTAAAGGGAGTTAAGGGACAGTATGCAGTTAAAGGGAGTTTTCACAACATTAATTTGCGGTTACTGTAAGGTCATTTTCTGTGTTCAGAGAGGTGCTAAAGAATTTTGTTGTAGATAGAAGTAAACCTACATCCAACTAAAATAAGGACTAAATCTTAAAAAAGCCAAAATTTAATCAAATTTAATATAATTTTCAGGGCAATCTTGGTGATTTAGGCAAACTGTCCTTAATGAAGAAGACCACACCGGATGGTTTCATTTTTTTCAGTACAAGTGTATCTGGACAACTTTGAAAATCTCTGTCTACTGTATTTAGAAAATCACTATCAAACCCTTCTGTTAGATGCTGCATAAAGGAATTTAATACTGAGAACTATAACCGAGAATAAAAGCTAAACCAAACAGCAAAGGCAGCCTTACTATTGATCCATTAATGTCCGTTTACAGTATAGGGCTTGTATCATTTCTACAGGACATACCTATGATATGGCACTAACTCTGTAAAACTCAAAACATTTAGTGACATGCAGGGTAAATTCTAGCCACAAGTAAAAGAAATGTATAACACAGGAATCACTGATCTCAACTCAGACTGGAATAAAGTTGACTTTTTTGACATCCTTGGAATTGTCAAATAGAGACAAAAATGTGTCTAAGAGATACTGCATGTCTAGATGGATTTATGTAAGGTATTTCTTCTATTTTAAATTCATTCAGTTTGATCCTATAAAGTATTAAGCATCCCCTATTTGTCCTATGCCTTCTTTTGTCCTCCAAAAATTCGTAAGGGTTGAAGGTGTTCAGCATCCAGCCAAAAAGCAGTTACTACCTGTCAGCTCTGGAAACCATTCCATGGACTGTGCGATGACAGCTTTTCCCAAGTATACATAATAAGCTGTTAATAAACGAGGCCTGGTGAGGAGGGCTGCAGCTCTGTGGAGTATATTTTTCTTTTCAACTGGTGGTTAAAATGTATGCATAACCACCAAGATGCACAAATGCCAGCTCATAAGAAAAATATTTGGAAATAAGAGACTAACTTCATTAAACTGTGGGCCTGATCCTAATTTATAAATCTGCTGAATTTCATTAAACCTGACAGCAAATGAATTGCAAATAAAAGCTGCTGTACTGAAGTACTCCAAGACAAAGCCTTCAGCTGGAAGTGTTCACACAGTTGAATTGAGTGACATTACAAGCCATCCAAATTGAAACAGGTCTCTCAGAGAAAGAAATTAATAAGGAAGGATTGAACTAGCATCAAAAATAGCTCCTTTCTTGCATCATTTTTATTAGTAAGAAAATGCATTACTGTTTCATGGGTGGAAAGAAAACCATCCACCTCCTTCAAGTAGTTTAAAATCACTTAAAAATGGTAGCTAAAACACTTAAAATATATAGACAATAATTCTATAGTTATTATGAGAATATTCCTTATCATGCATTGACTGCTCAAAAGATTCTATGAATAAGTAATTACAGCGTAAAGATGCAGGACTTGATCTGCTTCTCCAACACAGAAATATTTAAGAGATTCTTAATAACATCCTTAAGAACATTTCCTATGGGTTATGATATTAACAATAACCCTAAATCTTGGATAAACTTGCCTCTAGAGAAAGCAGAAAATGCCCAAACTATTTGATATCAAACTTTGCTATTATACAATTTGATAGCAAGTTATCAAATGTAATATGTTAATTATTAAGAAAGGCAAACACATCAACAGATGTGCAGATAAATATTTTTCCAGAAGATTCTAAGCATAAACTTCACAAACTAAAATAATCATGCCTAAACAAGACGTTTCTCATAGGTACCATAAATGAAAGGGCAATTACGTTCTTCAATAGAATTTAAAGTTTTCAAACTGTGTTACCCAAAAGAGCAAAAAAATCTGGGTCATAAAAGAAAAATAGCACCAGCTTAGGGTAAGGCAAGAAATACGCCATGTTTTCAGTAACAAGAAAGCGTGTGCTGTGCCCCATACATAGCAAAAAACTGCAAAGATAGGTATTTGTATCACTCACTCTGCGGAATGCAGAAGTGAAGACTTGAATAAGGTAGAAGAGAGAATCTGGTCTTCCTACTAATCGTCACATTTCATAGAAAATAAGAGTCAAAATGAGAGTGGGAACAACTCATACTTGAATAACCACTAAGAATATATTTAAAATATTCACAGGAAAACCTATTCCCCAGAAGCATAGAACACTTGTTTTATTACCTCTGATTGTGATAGTTCAGCATCACCAGAAGAGAGACAGTGAACTTTTTTATTAGTTAACCATCAGAAAGGGCTGACCATAAAGAGCAGAAAAAATAGTAAATGAGACAACTCCATTCCTCCACACAGAGGATTGCAAGAGCAGAACCACACTCTTAAGGGCACGACCATGCAGGCTGTCACCAGCTGAAGTCACCTAGAGGACTTGGCTGCATGTGCTGTTTGGAAGTGTGAGTAACAGCTTGTCTATGTGGGAACCTATTACAAAATGAAGTAGTGTGCACTGTGCACGTGTTGAATTGTTCCCCTACCAATTTACTCCATACTGGGTCCCAGTAAGGTTTAGCTCAGCCCACCCCATTACAGTGGTCTTACAACAGGAAACTGATTGGTGCCCCCATGAGCAGCTAGTGGAGAAAGACTATTCTACAGAAGGTCACAACTGGACTCCTGACCCAGTTTAGTCTAATTTGCAGTCTCCAAGGAAAGGACTGAAGAAGTCATCTGCCTTTCTGACACACACTATCTGCTGCTGAATGAAAAACTCCTCTTCAGCTCCAGACTGCTCTACTTCACTCCCTTCTCTTGCTTCTTGGCTTTGCATTCCAAAACTTGTTCAAACTTCTTTATGTGTCCTTACAATTGCATAAGGAGAAAAGTTTTTTACCCCCGCTTTCGAAAGAAATAATCTCTGACCTTGGTCCATCTGCTTACAGGGATTTGTAAGCAGTCAGCAGCCATGGCGGAAAAAAGGCAGAGTGAGAGGAACCAGAAGGATCCCCGCTGTGTCTTTTAGGATCACTCTTAATGAGAATAATTGCAGACAATAAATCCCTTTCACCACTTTTTCTCCAATTCCATCGCTGACTCTCCAAATCACAGGAATGCCTAGAAAACACAGGAAGAACAACCAAAGTAGCATTGCTCAAGTCTGTAGGTGTCCAAAACTACAAAATTAACTTTTTGTTACCTTCTGCTTTATATAGGAAGCTGCAAGTCTTGAAATACGTGAAGAAATAAATAATCAAAATTGAGTATCAGGCATCAGCTATTTATTGCAACTCCTGATCTCACTCACAAATGCACTCAGCATCTGCTTATCACAGCATGTTGTTAATACACTACAATAAATTGTGAATTAATTATTTTGATTTATTTTCTCTAATTGGTGACCCATCACACCTTAAGTGCTATTGATAGTAGAAAACTGTGTTTACTTTTCATTTCTATCTCAAATTAAAGGAGGCCATAGGATATTTTCAAGATAAAACTGAGCAAATATATAAGTGATTGAAAGTTTCCAGTGGGATTTTAAGATAAGGACAAGACACTCAGAAGGAGGCATTCCTGGGTATTTAGTCATTCCAACTAAAAGGGGATTACAGAGATCTTGAATGAAGGAAGCATTATTATTATTAGTATCAGAGCTAGTGGTTGGTTAAAAATGCAAGAAAGTTAGGTAAGACAGAAAAATCAGGTTATTGCAAACAGAGAACATGTCACAGGAACCATGAGAAATTACTGGGATTATGTGAAGAGCACAATGTATATTAATGTTGGCTTTCATGCTTTCAGATAATACTTAGGGCTCCTTTTTTTGAGATAATTTAATATACATTGTACATGCTTTCTTATGAAACAAATCAATATGGTTTTCACACAGACTTTTCTCTAAAATTTAGTTGAAAGAAACTCAGGGGTTTCTTTGTTACATGCACGTGTATACATATACGCACAGAAGTAGGTTACACAAGTTAAATAATGCTCATGATGAATCTGTATCTCTAATTGTCCCCAAACACTTACTAAAGCAACTATGGAAAGCAAAGCTACAATACGTCTCCAAATAAAATTCTCAATATTTTAATTCTGCTTATTTAAGAGAAATACGAGACTTGACAAGGGCTCCTTTCATCTACATTTAAGTTCAGCTGGTCAGTGGCGACAAATACATAGAAGGTAGTCAGACTGCTGTGTTTTCTAAAGCGTCACACAGATTTACTGCAAACAGAACAAATCATGAGCATCTTAACCAAGAATCCTTTGGCTTCTAAAGGTGTGACACATTGTGTAAGGAACAAGCCACCAGATAGCCCCATTTTTCCAATATTTACAAACAAAAATGATTCAAAAAGGAACGAGTATGTTCACCATAGTTATCCTGCGTTTATAGCTATCATATTCCAATGATCCGTGAAGTCCAGATACTAAATTCTCACAGGTACTATGAAACAAAGGAAAAAAAATATTTTCTGGCTTATAAAATGCTTACCCAAGTGTCTACAACACACATATATTTGAGATTGATGTTGACTACTATTGAATTAGTTTATTTATTATAGTCTTAGAATGACATACACTTTCGTGTGTGTCCTGGGCCACTGTTTGAAACAGGTCCTGAAAGCAAGCTGGCTGATGTTTATGCATCAGACCTTCATCAAGCGTGTACCTTTGCAATGGACTCCATGGTAAATGTATTTTTGCATTTCTTCCATACTGCAATTGAGAATCCAATATAATGTTGTATAATGACAACAAGATACCCCAAAAGAGTTTTTCAGAACAAAGCAATATCTCAATCAGTTGATAGAGATCTCAGATTCCATTAGGACTACAGGTTAAGAAAAAAGATACACTTTACCTAAATGTCAGTGATGCCAGGACAATTCTCCTATGACAAGTGTTTCTGCTCTTCTCAGGTCCCAACAATACTTTAATACCCAAACCAAAACCCCTCAAAGAATAGGATGTGCACATGTGGGACACTAATAATTATTTCTACCACCAAACTTGGGAGTGGTTACAATCCTACAGATGTAATCTCTCCATTCAGTGATACGACTCTATAAATGTTTGTTTTGGCACTCATCTGTGGAAGCAACATTGATAATGAAAAACTGAATTACTTGCTCCCATAATGGGTGTGGGCATCATGGGACCAGTAGATTCCTGTCAGAAGAGATTGCAAAATACTATTTTCTGTCTTTTAGAGTCACGTTGAAGATTATGAGAAAGTGGTAGAATTTTCCATGAGTTTCACTGTAAAATTTAAATCTGGTAGGTTGCATTAGGATTTAAATTCTGCTTGACAGGTGTTACCTCTACAGAAGAAGTAGCTGCTTTCAAAAACTTATAAAGGTGGCATTTTCAGGAGTATTCAGCTAGTTTGAGGCTACTCTACATAAAATTACACTTCAGTCTGTCACAGGAAGCAAGTTAACCAGTCAGAACGATGGTTTAACTAGTACTTGACTAGTAAGGCACTAACTCAGGTCTCAGAAGCCACATTACTCCATTTACCGCCGTTACCTCCAGCTAACTGGTTCCATCTCTCAGACTGATTGCCAAAAAGTCCCACAGAGGTAGCTCTATGTCTGACTGGTTCTGAAACTTGCTCATTCAGTGCCACAGGGAGGACCTTTGCAACTCATTTTAATGCAGTTTCAGTATCTTCACATTCTCCAAAGGAGATCAAGAACAGTTTTGTTGGACAGTGTTTGTGCACCCACATCCCTTGAAATATTTGCATACCAGTGGCAGTGGTAGCATGAAACTCAGCAGACTGTAAACCCTCCACTCCCCCAGCTGAGTAAATATTCATGCAGCGGCCTGCACCACACTCAGTGCTGCAACTCTGCCAGCAGCATTTATTCCAATAGCTTAACTCAGGCGTGTCCGTAGGAGTGACCACAGCGTAAACACGCCCTCCAGTCCTTCTAAAAAGTCCACTCTCACTGAACTAAGTGACAAGCTCAATCAAGCCCAAACCAAACTGCATTCTGATGCATAAGACAACTGTGTTATACGCTAGGCAGCTCTCTTAAGGATGCTGGTTCCAGCTGCATTCTGCATGCATATGCACATAAAGTTCAGGCCCTGCCTTTCTATTCTAGACTCCTAAAAACAGAGGCATAGCTCATTAAGGCAATACTATTGAAACTGCTACTGACAGTTTTTCAAACATCTGCTTCCTTTAAGACTTTACAGAATAACCCAAACAGATTCAACACCCGTATTGCCCTATAAATGCAGTTCTCCTTTCCCAAAAAAGTTTTATAATTGAAATCAAAAAACTTCTTTCACATATGATGGTGAAAGCTTCCCCTCTATAGTAAAGAAAAAAACCCACTACTTATCCTGGTCCTTTATATTACCTTATTTTTATGTTTCCTTAAAGGCTCTATTCCAAAGAATACATATATGCATGACTAGCTACATGTATGTGTGTAGTCCAATTGAATTAAATATTTGTTAAGACAATACAATTTTGAGATACATTATCCATAAAAAGAACCTTTGAATAGCATGGATAGACATGGCAGCAGTACTTCTGTTCTTGAGCACCCAGATACAGAATATTAAATTATATTAAATAATACAGCCATTTTAAAAAGGCAGTTTACATGAAAGAATTCCTTCTGTGTCTACTTCTCTCATTAGTGATTTAGTACCACCATACTATAGGATCTCATGCCACCCTATATTTCAAAAGCCTTTCTGTGCTAGACAGCTCTGTCCCTTACGGTGCAAAGTTATGAAGAGCCTCTGGGCCTTTCTGCACTCACGTCTCTCATTTAAAGTCCCATTTCAGAATTTAAATGTATAACTGAACTGCTGTAGAGTAAGAAACTCTGAGGTATTCGGCAAAATCCTAATTCTCCGAAAAGACAGAGTAAATGCATAGAAAATGTATCAGAACTAGTAAGGGTCTACTGCTCCAGATGCCAAACAAATACTTTAGGACAAGAACCACAAGTGAAAGGAAGAAGAGGGAATTAACCTGGCTTCTATTCCATTAAAATAGAATATGAATTTGCTTTCTAATTTCTTTCTTTCTTAAACATCATACTTTTAATATTGTATCCCTACCGAAAGATTAGAAAGTGAAAACAGGAAGAATAAATTATTCTGATTCAGTGCCTTTGTGTGGCTTTCAGAAAGTCAAACAGAATTCTCTGACTCTCCAAGCAGCAGCAGGGTCTCACCCAGTGTCTGTTCTCTTATGCACACCCAATTTTAATAAATATGCCATCAGGAAGTCTATGAGTAAACACAACCAGCTAGCAAAGCTGATCGAGCATCACTATGGCTGAAGTCTTTAAGGTTACTTCAGGGGTAAATACTGTAGGGCCGATTCTGGCAGCTCAGACTGCCACATCTGCATAACAAACTAAGTGAGCTTCCTCAGCCTTTGCAAGAAATCTTGGGTTTCGCTGCACAGTCCTTAAGCTGTTCCCAGACATGGTTTCTCCTGTTTCTGCACAAACAGAAGACTCCAATGGTTGGAGACATCTGTTATGGCACCCTCCTCAAAGCAGGGCCACCTGAGATCAGGTCCTTTATGACCAGGAATCATGAACAAATCTGAGGAACTCCTTAGAAACAATAATAAAATTTTTAACCCCCCAATTCCAATCATCCAAATTAAAACTCAGTCTGTGAGATCTGCAACCTTATTTCAGTCAGTAGCACTCACAAGTTTTCATTAAAAATACACAATTTTTTATTAAAACTACATCAAATAAGGTAGAAAACAATCATATAAAAATTCCCAGCTGTAAGAAGAAAACTTTAAAGAGGTAAAGAAAAGAAAGGGAAATTCTGCCTCCAAAACGCAATCCTAACTGCCTCATATTTTTTCTTTTTTTTTTTTTAATACCTGTTGGCTACAACAATAATACATCAGGTCTAAACTATTCCAAATGAGATGAGACAGTCTGAGCTCTCAAACAACACCAACACCTTGTAGAAAAAGTAAAGGAATAATTCTAAAGCAGAGGAAATGAGGTAAAGTGATCTGACACAACACTCCTGCCCGAAGAAAATTATTCTACCATATTTAAAGTGTCAGCATTTTATTCTGTGTAGTTTTGAGAGCTTTGCCTCTGTGATCCTTTGCAGTGCTGCTAAATCAACAACAAAAATTATGTACATATATACTTCATACATATTACATAATAGGTACTCATACACATTATATAATTTACAGACATATGGAGATGCTCTTGAGACTAACCGTGTTCATTCATGGACACCACATTTTGACACCGACAAAAAAGGATCTGCTCAGATGTCATAGTGCGAGGCACTCACGCTGTTTTTCTTTTTTTCATTCTTATGGACAAGCCTGTCAATAGTTTGAAGTGAATATAATTTTCTCAATCAAACAGGTTCTTTATCCTTTTCTTGTTTCTTTATGCGATGTTCACAATACATAAGATAATAAGATGTTTCAAAATAACAAAAATACTACTTCTGTTTAAAAAAAACCCAAAACAAACTATCCAGGAAAATCTAGTACGAACACATAGAAAGTTTCTTTCCTTTCATTTCTGCCTGACACAGTTTGCCTAAGAACAGATGTCTAGATGCTGAACAGTTCATTATTGACATATAGGCCTGGGACACCACAGAACTTCTGTGTTTTCTTCATTTAGGGCCAAGAAAATACGCCTCAGTCATCTGGAAATTATCATTCCTTAACCATTTATCAACAGCAAAAAAAAAAAAATCTCGTGGGGAAAAAGAGCAGCTTAACACTTATTGAAATGATGAACTGACTCGTAAATAGTCATTAATAACTTCCAGAAAGCCTAATCCACATTCAATTAAATTCAACTGGTGTACTGGCTTCGCATCATGACAATAGCATCACGATAGTACAGTAAAATCCCTCTCCCTAACACCTAGAGGTATTGTGTATCAAAACCACTTTCTGACTGCTGTTAAATTATTTGCCTCCTACAGGGTGTTCTCCAAAAAGTGTGTTTTAGCTACTCCTCAGAGGCTCTGAAGAGAGTTTCTGATTAGTGACTTCATATATCTCAACATGTTTTATCAGATGCAAAACCTGTATTAGACGTATATAATTTAGATTAAACCTTCAAAAGCAGCCTTATAAATTGAGTGTCCAAGCACATAATAAATATGTAAGATAGATAAATTCAGCACATTCCAACTGCATACAAAATGACGATTTTGGTTATTGTAGCAACTGGTCTTCAAATGTCAGTCTCTCTACGAATTTATTTCAGTCATAGAGAGTAAACAGCAATTTCTTAATACCTTCTCATTGTATGGTTTCAGTTTGCATAACCTTCCCATGTAACAGTAAAACACCTTAGGTTCACTACGAATGGCTTAGTACTTCACTAGACAAAGAAAATACTTATCAAACTATGAGAGTTAAATTGATATCTTAAGCAAGAGGTCAAGGAAAGAGATGTAAGGAGACCAATAAAGCATGGATACTGTGCTCAGACCTTTACAAGTGGACAAAGCCCAACATAAGCAAAGATGGTAAATTTGCTCTGTAACTGATTTGCTTGAAGAAATAGGTGAATCTTGCATTATATTCTCCTAGGAAGTATTTTCCTGATTAAACCTGAACAGGAGTTTTCCAAATCAGTGGTGCTGACAGGCTGATGAAACCCATGCAGTTAAAACCAAGTGACTTGGCTGAAAGCTTAGCATTTTTTTTTTTCTCAAGTCAGGGAATTCCTGTATTACAGTTTTCCTGACACCAATAGGGTTCTTCTAAAAGTGCCTCTGCATGTCAGTAACCCACACAACTATGTCACTCATGTAAGGGACACGGTTTCTAACCTTCAGTTTCAGTGCCATCCAAGACCAAAAATCACTGACCTGTCAGTGTTACTCAGTTGTTACTTCAAGCTTCTTGCTCATTTTCAGTGGTCACCAAGTGTAGATACAAGTTCACAGCAGCTGTGAAAGGCACACTCTGACTCACCCCACCACAAAACTTCTGTCCCTTAAGAGAGCAAGGCTCTTGGGATCTCTGCTTTAACGTAGAAAACAAGAGGTCTTTTTATGACACTGTATGTCCTCACAAAAATTACCTGTGTTGTCTGATCCTAAGCTTCCTCACCAGCAAAATGAGGCCATAATACTTTCCTACTTAATGTAATTTATCTAGCACTTTGTGGGTGAAAGGTATGAAGGCTAACATAGCTGGAGGAGAAATCCTGTTCCTTCTGATTTTTACCTTCACACTCTGGGCACTGGAGCTTACAGCAACTTAATTTTTCAAAACAGCAGAAAACTAATACCAGAATTTTACAGAGACATGGATAATGAAAACTTATGTGGATGGATCTGTTTTATTATCAGCCCAATACTTCACCGTGATAACTATTCATGTCAAGCCCATATGAACAGGTATTTACGAACATAGACACGTACATATCTTTCTTTCATGTTATTTTCCAGGTATCTTTCTTTCATGATAAAATGTGATGTAATATATCTATGTATTCTACAAGTACATCACCAAGAATTTATCAAACTATGGTGTGAAAAAAAAAGAAAGCACAGAGAAGCAGTTCTTCAAATTAAGCAAGCTTGTGGAAAGGGTAACCCACAAGTTCCTCACTGAAGTGTGTAAGGAAGCTAATACATAGTCCAGTCTTGCTTTCTGGGAGAATTTCCTGTGTAGCGGTCAACCTCAAACACACTGTTACTACATTTGACACATCTGCAGTATCTCATAATGCTTCTGTAGGAGTAAAATAAAGTACATATTTATAAGGGGTTTAAACTCTTAATGAAGAATCACCTAGTAGTTGTGAAGTCAAAACTCCTGCTTTTGACTTCACTGAAGCCCTTCAGCTTTTAATGTAGGGCAGAGTAAACCAAATGAATGCTAAATGCTGCAACACTTAGAAAAGGCAGAATTACAGAATCAACAGGTTGCTAATTAAGTTTGGAGTGTTTTCTTTGAGGATTTTGTTTTCTACATGAAGGAAATACTTTCATTTTGAGCAACTTCTTTTATCTGCTTGGCTTTCTAGGTCTTGTTATACTTTAAAGCACTAGAAATTTTCTCAATTTCAGGTATTCAGTAAAAAAGAAAGGAAAAGCTTCACTGCATTTCTTCTGCCATGCAAAATTTGGTAGTGAGACCAAATGGTGCTTAGCTGCTGATGAGAGGACTGCGTTACACACATTTAAAGAGGGAGAGAAGAGCAGCAGCAAAGTGCCCTGTATTATTAAGTTCTATGTGATGCTGTTCGTCAGGCCAGAGGTCCTTTGGTATCATTGAAAAGCAACCTGTAAGACACTACCTGCCACTCTGCAGGCTGGCAGGAGGTTCAGTTCAACTTCTCATTGTTTTAGTATTGTCACGGACACAATTAACCAACTGGTCATTGAGAGGTAGCTGAGATCTGCTATTCACGCCTTTGTCTTATAGGTGAATTAATTAATTTCACAATGTCTCTTTCACCTAGAAATGAAAGACAAAAGAGTATCAAAGAACCACAGCTAAAAAAATACTCTACCAAAACAGCCTGTACAGGGTTTCGCAGCACTTTCATGGTCTCTGCATGCATCCTCTGTATTTCCTGATGGAAGCTGTGGCTATGCAAGTAACTCACTTTCTCTTGAACTCACTTCTTTTTGGCATGTTTGCAGCCTCTGCGGTCTGTGTGAAGGCAGTGGAGAAGTGAGGTGTGTTGGAGCAAAGGAATAGGGCAGGTAAGTTGGCAGACAGGATAGCTCATGCTGTTTCACTCAAATCACTCCAAACCACTATTGCCCGAACTGGACTAGCATTGCCACAGAACTTAGGGTTTCTCATGTAGATTTGAGATTCTGCATTTTATTAATGTTCTGTCTATACCACACTTTTTATCACTTACTACTCTTCCCAATAAATTACAAAAAAAAAAAGGAGACACAAGAAAAAAGTTAATTCCCATAAAACATGAATTCTAAAACTACACACTCCTACATCTTTTTGCTAACTCAAGGCTTTTAAAAATCTTAAGCCTGTTTTCCTTTGCCTCTCCAAATCAAGGGGTTAGCTTAAAAAAAGCTCACAAGGTTAAAGAAACACTGTTTTCATTATGAAAAAAAGTTCTTAGCAATTTTTAGTTTCCAGATACTACTGCTATTAAAATCCTTCAATATAGTAGCACAGCTGGCTAGAAAAGTGGTAGAATTTTCAGATCAAAAGAAGAAGACAGATGCTCTTGAAAAACAGAAGCAAAACTCCAAACCAATATGAATTTTTGATTTTCTGATAAAAAGAACTAATTGTTGCAGACAAAGATAATTTTAAGGAAAATATAATTAAATTGTAATACATTTTTAATATAATAAATAATTTAACATGGTGTTTTCTAGCAATTCTTAAGGGAAGTCAGTCCTGACTACACAGGTTGAAACTGGGAGAGGTGGCAGTGTCATGGCACTGCTGAACTATTTAAAAGCTTTCTCTACCATCCTGGGCTGCCTTCTCTCTTTCAAGGAAGACATTAAAAAGTCAGAGCAAAAGTTCATTTTATATAATATGTTGGTAAAATAACTAGTTACATTGCCAGAGTAGCAGCTGAAGGAAATTTTCTACCTCCTCCATGTTTGCGTTCTTTATGGTACAATAACTAGAACATATGAATTCTCTCACATTGCAAAGTTGATGGGAAGAGCCAGAGCTGTGTAAAACTCACAGTTTTGCCTAAGAAGCAGTGGCTTCCCCTTCACCATCTCAGTCCTTGATGCACAGGAGGTGGCGTGCAGAGAACTCAGGGGAAGAGCTGTAATTTACAATACCAACCCCTCCACTGTCTTCACCACCCAGAAGTTTCCAAACTTGACCAGGGAAGTTTTCAGTCTTTGAAGGAGGTTAGCATACAGGGAATGCAGCTATTGGAGCTGAGCAGTCCCCTTCTCAGGGGCCACTCTTTGTTTCTGGCTAGTGAGGACAGTATCGTCTTTCTGCAGTTCCCTGATCAGCCACACCCCTGACTCATTACATTACTTTAGCCAGCTCACTGAGCCCTGTTTCTTACCCGCACAAGACACGTAGTGGGCGACTTTTCAAAGAACTGTTTGCTTCAATGGTTATGTTCTTAAGTAAAAACTCTTACATGGATATGAAAAAATGGCAGTAACATACACTCAGCAAACCCAGAGCCTGGACTTCAGGTTTTAGAATTTTAACTTCCAGCAGAAAAAGGCAGCAGGAACTATGTGCAGTATTTCAAGCCCCACGATGTATATCAAAATAAAAGCTTTTGTCAGTGGATTTGTAGGTGCTTCTAAAAATAATGTGGTTCGGACAATTACATCTTTAAACATTAGGTGGATATACATGCCACTCACTTCATTGACATTTCTTGAAGTTGTATTAGGGTTTTCAGCATAAGAATACAGTTATCCTTTTGGCATATTCATAGAATCATAGGATATAAAGGGGTTGGAATGGAGCTTAAAGATCCTCTAGTCCCAACTTCCCCTGCCACGGGCAGTCACACCTCCCACTAGACCAGGCTGCTCAAGGCTTTATCCAGTCCGGCCCTGAACAGTGCCAGATTTGGGGCATCCAGAACCTCCCTGGGCAACCCCTTCAGGTGTCTCACCACCTCACAGAAAAGAAAGTCTTCCTAATTTTTTTCCACTCTTTCAATTTTTTTTCTTTCCCATTTCATATTCAGTTTTAAGTAGTCTGAAAGCTTTCCAGTTTTGGCCAGATGGGGAGAAAGAGTCAACAGAATGGAGCATAGTTTTAGTTTGGGATTTCATTTAAGATATATCTTAAAATTATTTGAAAGGTGAAAAAGCTGTGCTGTCATGAGCTTCTGAAACAAACCCAGAAAAAAAAAAGCACTCCTGGTCAAATCCAGGAAAAAAAAAAATAAAAAGCACTCCTGATCAACAGAAATATCAGAAAACTATTAAAAAAATTAGCTGACGATCTTCAAAATGCTTTATAATCCCCAACACATCACACATCATGTGATTCAACAAGCAGGTATGGCTCCAACTTTACTACAGGGTAAGGATTAGGTTTGACTGGACTAGACATTAGAATTATGGTACACATGAACAATAAAAACTGTAAAAGTAACACAATACTTTACGATCCAGGGAATCTGCAGTCACTTCCCGATATATATCAATTCACTAAGCATACACAAATCTCTGGGAAATTATATGACCAGCTTGATATACACATTTTTCAGCCTCGTGTGGCTGTTGTTGTTTTTCTCTTCTAATAATCCAGTCTGGTTTGGTGGTTCTTTCGTCCATTTCAAAAGATTTTGCCAAGGGACACTACAGTAGCAGCCCTGCATGTTCAACCAAGATATTTATAGACTGGTCCCCTAATGCTATTTTTAAAGCAAGCAATTTCTGTGTTTTTTGTAAAGTTAGGCCGCATTAGTCACGACTGGAAGCAGAGGAAGCCTGCTCAACATATGTGAATATTGTCTGTGCCATGAAAAACACCTGAGCAACCGCTCCCACCGCCAGAAATGAACTGAGTTGTAATGCACTGGCACAGGCAAAAAGGGATTTCATATGTGCTGGGAGGTCTTTTCAAGCCTTGCTTGGTTGTGCAGTAAATTGCTGAGGGACTACTTTTGTAGCACATATTGCTTTCTTCTCTCATCAAGAGGAAGGTGATTAAAACTGGCATAGTTTTACAGCTGGTAAAAAATCTACAGCCAGTTTTGCAATGGAAAAAGCAGGGAACTAATGGCTATCTCAAGTCAGCAAACTTTCTCCTGGAACACCATCAAGCCATCTCTTACAGAAGGCATTAAGGAAAAACAGTCCACATGTGCATAACTGAAAATCCTCTTAGCTAGGCACCTGAAGATTTTATCTCACTAGCTGCTCTGTCAGTTTTGTGGGTTTACAATTGCCTTCTTTTAATTTCAAAAGAATGTTTCAAATTGCTGTGAGAACACTGTATAAAAGAACATGCCACTATGCAATTAACAGAGCACAGAAGGAAATACTGAAAATTACTCTATACAAAGATTTTTGATAAGAGTGCAAACCAGAACAGGAATAAAGAAAAATATATTTTCCTAATCACTGCTTTATAAAAGAAAATATTGGAAGTAAATGTAGCTAAACTTAGAAATTAGCACAGTTTTTAATTAGCAGCATGCTTCTTTATGCTGCATGCCTATGTACTTTTTGGAACAAAAGGTCAGAGTTGACTATCTCATATGGAAATGTGCTTTTAAAGGTCACATTTAAAATGTGGTTTTAGCTTTTCTATAGTATTGCAGCTTCTAGTAAAAACTCAGATTGTGAGTAAAACACCACCGAAGAGAAATCGTGAGGGTTCACTTTGCATGAGCAACAGGATACAAAACCCACCCATCTCCCTGCTCTGCTACAACAATGTTCTCTACTTTTATTTCCAACCAACCCAACAGATTACTTCAAAAATTGTATCTAATCCTCACTTTACTTTTAATCTTGCATTTCGCTGTTTCTTTTCAGCCAACTTTCAACCAAGGAATTAGGTCCAAAAGTTTGACTGTGTTTCCCAACTGTACTGTCAGGTCAGATGAGTAACATTTTTTCTAAGCATACAAAAAATAAGACATTTGTTTTAATTTTTTTTTTTTTTTAAATTAAGAAGTGGTTGCCCTGCTAGCATAAGAACTGTAGAAAGTATCAGGTGGCGCTGACATTTTGCGTAGGTTACGATATCTTGCTGGTTGCTCTAAAACAAACAGAAAGTGGCAAAAGCTACTGAACACTCAACGTTGGAAGGCTGGTGTTTGAGATGCATGGTTTTACAATGGTAGACGTCGTACAGATTCCTCTGCGTCTGGACAGTTCACTGTTCAGCCCACGTGGACAGTCTGTAAGCCCACACCAGGAGATCAGCTCTCCCCTGTCGTCGGCTGCTGTCGCGACAGGGTGCATCCCCGGAGGTCCCAGCGCCGGCTGCGGGGGCTTTTGCCCGGCTGGCGGCCCCGAGCGACCGGAGGGCAGCACCTCACACCGCGGGCCGTGCCGGGGCCTGACGGCAGCTGCGAGGCCGAGGGGCGGGTCTGCGGCCGGGACCTGTGGGAGGACACGCTCCCGGCCAGGAGCAGGGTCCCAGTCGGAGGCTGGCTCTTGGAGAAGGGGTCTCGGGCGCGGCTGCCCCGCGGAGCCCGCGGTAGCTCCCGGGTCTCGGCGAAGCGCGGCGTAGGAGCAAAGGGCAAACGCAGCCCCCGCGGGACCGGCCGCGCCGCGAGCAGGTCCGAGGGGACGCGGAGGGAGGGAAGCAAGGACGGCCAGAGCGCCGAGGCCGTAGGCGGCGGCCGTCGGGGCTGGCCCCGGCCCAGCGCGGCCCCCCCGCCCCGGCAGGGCGAGGCGTGTCCCCCGCGGGCGAGGGCAGCGCGCGAGGCCGGCGGCGGCAGCTCCTGCGCGGCAGCGGCAGCGGCAGGTGTGCGGCGGCGGGCACGGGCACGGGAACAGCACAGGAACAGCCGCCGCCGCGCCGCAGCTCTCCCGGCTCTCCCGTCCGCCGCTGCAGGTACGGACGGAGTCGCGCTGCGGAGCCGTGGGTGGCGGATGTGCTGGCGCAGGTCGACCCTGGCGGTCCCCTGCGGGGGCCAGGGGCTGCGCGGAGTCCAAAGCCGTCGCGGGCGAGACCGCCTTCACTTCCCGCGGCCGGAGGCGAGCCGCGGCAGGGAGTCCTCCCGTCGGGACCGGCTTGGTGTGGAGGAAGGGGAGCGCGGTGTCCCCGGAGGAGCAGCGGCCCCGGCCGAGCTCTGGCTGAAGGGACCCGAGTGCCCCTCGCCAGACCTGTGGCCGCAGGCGATGCGCACGGAGGTTTGGGTGTCCCGCAGCCTCCAGACTGGGCGAGGGGCCGGCAGCAGGCCGAGCCTCCGGAACCGGCTTCTCCGGCGGGGCGCAGATACGTGGAGAAGGACGCGGATCGCCCGGGCCCGCCGGCGGCACTCGGCTCCCTCCCGCCCGCGTCCCCGGACGAGAGGGTGGTCCTGCTCGTCGGCCGCAGTGTCGAAGTACTGAAAGTCACTTTCCTGTCGAAATAATAGCTGCGCTAACGCGAAACAGGCATCGTGTTAGCTGGTATGTGCTTAAGGAGTGAACGGTAAGGATCAAAGAACAAATTTCTCTCACGCAAATAACTGGGAAAGAGACAAAGCCACAGCAGAACCTGCCGTGGTGCTCAGGTGTGATAAACGCTTTCTTAGGGCAGCTGCCGCGTTTTACAGCTGGCCATTGGTAAGACGTACAGTTTCATCGCATACTTTGTTATGTTTAGCCCTGTTTAGCAGATCTCTGAGATTTCTCTTCTTGCAGGTGCTGTCAAGCATGCTGCTTTTTACTCATACTAGTTGCTCCTCCGTAATATTTAACTGGATCCTTTCATTCCTTTGACTGGAGTTGAGCCATAGTACAAAAAATTCTGAAGTCTATCCTCTTATTGAGAAAAAACTTATAACCAGTACAACATTTTAAATTTTTTACTTCTTTTTTTGTCTATGAGCTACTTTAGTAATTTTTTTTTTGCAAGCTAGTAATTATTCTGTGCTAGTGAGTTTGAGACATTTCTGATACAGGGTGCTACTGACACCATCTGTAATTCAGCAAAAAATTTTCAGAGTCTATGGACTTGCAGCCCATGGTTTGCTGGAATATCTTGATTTTCATTTTTTGTGTTTAGAAGGAACCCTTGAGCACAGTGAGACTACACTGCAGGTCAGACTTCCCTTTGGCACTGCTTCAGTTTAAGCCCACTTAACTTAGTTTTTCAGAAAACTTCCTTAAATAGTAGAACTAGGACAAAATTGTTTACCCTGCACATGTATTCAGAGACACATAGTTTAAAGAGGGGATTTATTAACAGATTATTTCAAGATAGAACTTTTACTATGAGAAGTAAAATGCCCTTTCAACTAACACATAAAAAGATTTCTGTAACTTTTAACACTGAGAAGAATCTGAGTCCATGTGCGGTAGAGTTAGGTAAAAACAGGAAAAAACATCATCCTTCTATACCACCTGACTAGCCCAAGTCTATGCGGAACAGTCATAACCTTTATTTTCTTCTTCAGTATTTGACATCTGGACCCTACAACAAATGTCACAGTTGTGTGTAGCCATGAATTTTTTTAATGCTTCCTGCGACTGGTTTAGGGAGGAGTAAAGTTAGATAGGCAGTTATAATTAGCCCAGTGTATGATTGAGTTCTCCATGTAAATAAAACTTTTTTTCATACAGAATTAGTTTTAAACCTTTAAAATCAAGACAAGATTTTTCCTATTGAGTGACACAAGGTAAGTGTTATTTTCAAGGTAGCAGACTACTCCTTGTAGGCAATAGCATAACAATATGTAGAGAAAGAAATCTCCGAAGTATCTTTGTAGCTGTAAAGGCTGGTTACTAATGCATTAGCACTATGATTGACCTCAGATTTTGGACTTTGTGCAAGTAGTGACAGCAGGTTTGTGCCTTTTTTTAGATTTTTGTAAAGCAAACAGGCTGCTTTAAATATTTGCAGAACACTCTGCAGTTACAGAAGAGTTTCTTGCCTGGGAATAGCATCGGGATTTTTGCTTTGAGGTGATGTGTGTCACTATATTGGGATGCTTGGCAAAAGAACAAGCCAGTGTTGTCTTCAGCTACAGGAGGAAGCCCACTGCCTTCTTAGTTTTGAGTGGTCCCTTATCTTGAAGCTTCTCTTTCTTTGTGTTTGACTAAGTTATTCCAAGAAATGAAGCAAGCTGTCCTCTTTTTGGAGACTTCTTAGAATTCTAAAATCTCATATACAGGAATGACATTTGTTCTACTATGTGCATGTATTTGGGGGTTTAATTCTATTTCTTAGTGCAAGAGTATTGCATGAAAGAGCTGTGAACAGAAGGAGAAAGCACAGGACTGGAAGAAATGGAAGAAATTATGAATAAAAAAGAAATCCTTGTGTAAATTCTAATTATTATCTTAACTAGTGATTCTTTGTGTTATTTCCATTTATTTCAGCAACCCATGTGGCTATTGTGTCTCCTCAGGAAACAGCTAGTTAAGCAGTTCTATTTCTTCTTGGAAATCAATAGGGAGGACGGTCAGGTTCTGGCCAGAAAAAGAAGGCACAGCATTCCCTCACTTGGTATGAGAAGTAACATGTCTAGAGGGTGGGAAGAATTGCAGGATGGGCAGAATTAAGGAATTTAAGCACAGTTTTATTCTTGGCAGTTCAAAACTCACAATAAAAGTAAAGTTCAGTGAAGAATAATACTGGGGACTTAATTGTTCTTTGCGGGGGCTGGGAACAGAAGAGAAAGGAATTTGCCTCTACAGTATAGGTGAACCTAATGTTGGGCTCAGCTCAGAATAGCTCTGGTCGTCTCTTCTGTGTCTTGGTCTTCCCTCACTTGTTAGTGATGTTGTACAGTTGGCAGATGAACAGATGCTGTGAGAACTTTCCATCAGAGGAAAGTTTGGTGGTAGGAGGAATGCCTTTATGGGAATGAGCTATGACAAGTTTGAGAATAAGGCAGATGAATTAGTTCTTAAATTTTACATTTGTTTTTACAGAGAGACGTGGTGCTAAAAAATAGGATAGTACCGTCTTACTGTACAATCAGTAAATCTTCTTTCTCTAGATTTTGTCTTTTGCTGTCTGTTTTCAATGTTAGTAGATATGCTGATACGAATTTAACAATAATGTTAGCTGTTGTCTTTTAAAAGGAATTGTGTCTTTCTGTTTTGACCAAAAAAAGACAGTTTGTAGCAACTCATATTTTGTCTACTCATATACAGGCTTAGAATTCATGTCCATGGATCCAGGGCAGCAACAAAACGAGTCTGCCTGTGACACCAATGTGGGTGTTTCTTAACAAGGGCTTCTGGCCTTTGCGAGTGATACACTTCTTTTTTTATTCCTTTTTTTTTTTTTTGGCCACAACAGACAGATGTAATTTCTTTTAAAAGACAACAGCTAACATTATTGTATAATTTGTATCAGCACATCTACTAAATTTGAAAGCAGACAGCAAAAGACGAAGTCCAGAGGTGGAAGATTTACTGACTGTTTTTTTGCTTAGTAGAGTCCCATCTTCATTTGATGAAATAATTATTCTCTTTTTTTTTAATATATTTCACCTCATTTATTTAATCAGGTTTTGACTTTATTTAATTTTATCTATTGTGGACCAAAGACCGTTTCTTGAATTTTTTCCTAAGTGTGCCTTTAGTTCAAGTGTTATGTGTGATTTCTTCGTGGCTCATAACAAACTGACTAAACTTCACAAAACCTGCAAGACTAGGGTAAATAGTAGGGTAAATACCGTCAGATGCGTGTTCTGTCTCAGTTCGGTATCATTTTGGTGACTATTTCTGCAGCATAGCAGGGAGCTTCTCATCACACCTGTTCTGTCTTCACGTATTTCATCCTGGCTATTCAGAAAACGAAGTGCAAACAACTAGTAGGCATTTGTAAAAACTTTGAAAGAGGTCCAGTACCTGCTTTGCATAGGAAATGTAGGCTTGAGAAGGAGCTCAGTTTTCTAAGAGGTCTTTCAGCAAGATAACTACAGCAAGATAACTCTTTTCATTTCTCCCACCCGTATTCTTAATTCACATATCTCTGGTAACTTCTGCAACAAACAGTCCAAAGTCTGTCCTTTCATATACTACAATTACTGATTTCCCACAGAATAGTCCATTGAATTGATAGTACAAGGTAGTAAATTTCAAAAACTTGCGAAAAGAAAACCTTTTGAGCATGTAGCTAGTAAATATTGTTAATAAAAAAATCAAATTTCTTTAAGAAAGTCAGTGAAATAAAAAACTGTGTTTGTGTTTGGCAGTAAATAATTATCTGTTGAGATTTGATCTGGTAGGGTGCTATGCACCAGTCATTTCCACAGACTTGGTTATTAGAATTAGCCCTGACATTCAGAGGAATTGAGCCAATACTTCATGTAGCAAAATACGACAAGCAGTTGTTCTTATAAATAGTATTCACAAATTTTCAAGGTAACCAGGAGATGAAAATTACAGAGGCTAAAATATGTAAGAATTTTAAAATAGAGCAAATGAGCAGTGAACTGTTATGCTATGAATGCGTTCTAAAGATTCTTTAAAATTAGTACAAAAGAAAGAAAAAAACCAAACCCATAAGGCTGGAGTCCAATTTAAATATCTGTACTATTTTAAATAGACACATTACTGGCTACGAGTAAAATGCCTTTTTTTCTTGAATGAGTGACTTTAACAAAAAAGGTGTGTTTAGAAGTCTGTTGACAGAGACCTTATGGCCGCAAAATCTTGTTTTAATTAACTAACATGGTTTAGGGGGAAAAAAAAGATATTTCTTCCTTTTACTGTGTACATGTACATAACCCACTTCAATACATGATAAAATTAATGAGAAAATTTCAATCTACTGCAGTTTTTTATTATAAAATGTATACCTAAAATAACTCTTTTATAGGTTTCATTCTTTGACCTTAGAATTTAAGAATTCAGATAACCATAATTCACTCAATTTAAAAAAAAAACACCAAAACAAAACTGAACAAAGACTAAGTCAATATGTTTTCTGTAGATTTTCTCAAGTAAACCTTAAAAGAGAAGGTAGCTCCATATAAGCAATAAAACACCATGGGATTCTTTTCAAAATCCGCTTTGAGGTTATCTTGCCTGGCAGTAGCTGTGCAGACGTTCTCCGGTCTGATAATGGTTTAGGGGAATCTTTCTGTTACTGGATACAACAAATAATGCAATTCATTATTCTGGCTAGATCAGTCATGCTCAGATATTGGAGAGCACTTACTGAGCATAAAAATCTTCCCATGTTTATAAAAAGGACAGGAAAAAAAAAATCGCTTTTCTTCTGTTACTGTGTTGGTCTTGATGCATTACCCCTGGGAGACCAGTTCAGCAGGTCTTCTCCAGCAATGGCTGTCCAAGGAATCCTTCATCAGAAGTGACCAGTCACTCTGAGTCTTCTGTAGTGATGTCTGTTGTATCCTTAGATCGGATTCAACAGGTTATCTACCAGCCACACTGCTTGCAGACCCCAGAAACCTATTCTCTAGAGGCTGCTGGGTTTAACCAGTTGTACAGAGGGATGTGTTCTTTAACCTGTTCTGCATGAGGAAGAATAATTAACATGTGCTATCCACATAACTTTTGTTGGCTAATCGTGGTGAACCTTTCCTTTTTTCCTATGATTCTTCTTCAGAATTGCCAGTCTACTACTTTTGAAAACTCCACATTAAAAAAAACCAGAAAATAAAAGGAAATGCAAAATTCCGGCAACAATTTCTGTGTCCCCTGCATTCCATCACTGATTCACCTTAACTTCCAGTAACAAGTTGTATCTTTACTGGCAGTGTCTGCAATGTAGGTCATGGGATGAAGGGGAAGGAAGGCAGCACTGTAGTAGACATTAGACAGCTTTCTGTGCAGTGAACAGAAAATGTCTGAGCCCAAAACTGAAAACCAAAACTTTCTTGGTTTGGCCTGAAGCAGGATTAAACCATAGTTAAAAGTCAGAAATCCAAATCAACCTTGGTTAATTTGCAAATTTCTTTCCAATAAAGATGTTCTCAACACAGTGGGGAGCTTTACTTAATCAGTGTTTCTTAGACCTA
Organism: Lycocorax pyrrhopterus obiensis; assembly: GCA_014706295.1. Lineage (NCBI taxonomy): Eukaryota > Metazoa > Chordata > Aves > Passeriformes > Paradisaeidae > Lycocorax > Lycocorax pyrrhopterus. The sequence goes on along the minus strand of JACSVZ010000014.1, from coordinate 45,676,406 downwards.
CTTAGGAACATGCTGCTCACAGCAAGCTATTTTAAGAACATTTTAAATTGCACGAACACATTTGCAAGACACCTGCCCCTGTAAGAAGTTACCCAGGAATAGTAATTAACACCTTGCTTTAATGTGCAACAGAGAATGTCAGATAGATAGGGTGAGGAACAGTAAAATGAAACAGAAAATTACACAGAATAGTTGATTTCTTAAGCAGATTCATTTTAAAAAAATGGTTTTTTCAAAATCTTGAAGGAATAATGATGTGTTTTCAACTCTCCAACTCCTTTTAAGACAGGTAGATGTCTATACCAACTTTTTATTAATTTGTAACCAGGTGTAGTTGTGGAAGTGCCAGCTTGTAAACTAGTAAATTGTTATTGTGACCACAGTTGTTTGTAGGTAACACAAACATATTTCCCTAATGTTTTGGCTGATACAAACTAATCATAATGCAAAGGTAAGGATGGATATCGTATAACTCTCTGAGGACTATAGTGCAGTAACTTTCATTGCAACTTCTGGGCTTTTCTGTGTTGAGGAATCACTGTCTGGTTTCTACAATAAGTGGAAAAAATGGGCTGAATAATTTGGACAACTGACAGCCTGTGAGCTGCAGAGAAATTTATACCTCATGTTGTTGATTTATTTTTCTAGACTTAGTGGTTCATTTGGTAAACTGGGGAGGAGCAACAGGTCAGTAACTAATGCTACTGTATGCCTGCAAGTCCTTTTTATCTGCCTTACCCTGCAGTCCAAGTGAAACACACAGGGTAGAAATAACAAAAGGTTTAAACACTATTAACAAATTACTGTGTTCTGCTTTTGGCTCTATACATCCTTCTTTAGTTACCATGACCTATTGATGAGAGAGAGGATTTGTTACATGTTTGTTATGTGTTTGTTCAGGGCCGGCTGAGCCCTTAGGTCAGTGTATCACAGTGCAGTTAAATACAATTCTACACACCAAAGCCATTGTCATTATCATATCCCATGGCCATTCAGCATGTGCATCCTACACCATCACATACGAAGTGGGGATTTCCTTTTAGGACAGCAATAGTAAAGAAGTTATTTGTATGAACAGGACAATATGGGCAACACTTCCGTGTTGCTACAGCACATTTGAATTTTTTGGTTGTGCCTTGAGAACTGCTTCTCTTAATCTGTTTGAACAAATAAAGGAAGTAACCTAGGCTGTTTCCTTGCCAATGGAGAATATACAAGCATTAGTTGGCTTACATTTTCATAAAACAGCATTTACCCTAGTTGTTCCACTTAAGAGTGTTATCTGTCATTTATATCAAACTTTGCTCCAACTGAAGCATGATTATTTTATCAAACAGTGTGCTGAGGTGCTATCCATTTACATCCCCTTTACTGTGGACATACATACTAGTGGTATACAAGATACTCCTGAAAAAAAAATCACACCCATTATTTTCATTATTAAAATGCTGTTGAAATTAGTCTTCCAGACAAAGCTAGATTTACTATAAGCTTATAGAATGCCCTGTTCCTATTTGAAGATTGCAGAATTTCCCATGATCACTGATGTCTATTCTAGCATTTTTTTTAAGATTTTTTTTTTCCATTTGGCTACACACTAGCTAACTGACCTAATCAATTCTTGTTGGAGAAAGAGAAGTATTCAGAAGACCTGAATTACTTCTCTTTTTTTTTTTTTCATGGCAACCTATTATTTCCCATGGCATACTAATGCCTCACAGAGTGTGTTAAAAGGACAGAATTCATGCAGGAAAGTGGAAATGCTGTTAACCTCATTCTGGTTTCATTCACATTCTGACTTCCAAACATAAGCAGTAGTCTGTCCATGCTTCCACCAAGTCAGTGGCAAAATCCCGTTTACCCAGATGACTGAATCATCAGCTGTTGATTAATTTTGGTTTTTGGAGTGTTTACTTCCAGTAAGGATGAGAAGTGTTCATGTTACACCTATTCGGGATCCAAATACGGGGGTGAGAAATCTCAGGATCCTGTATTCCAAACTTCTTCCTAAATATTTTAAAGACAGATAAGAAGTTTAACATAATTGTGACAAGCATCTTTATCACATTTACTGATGTCAGTAATTGCTGTGTTTGATCTTAAAAAATTACTGATATGATTTTTTGAAAAATACGCTTCCTTTCCTGCTTAGTCATGTGACTTACTTTACTGGTATCTCATGCAAGTTTGGATTCCATTTTGGATAACAGGTGTGATGACTTTCTAGCTAATCAAAATTAAATATCTGAAAGTATAGTATCACTTTTAAAAGTTGACACAATGCGCAGACTTTTAGATAAGTTGAAGAGCTATTTGAAGAAATACATCCATCACCTGCAGTGAAGTTTAAAACCTGGGGCTTTAGTCCAGGTAATTTTTTAATACAAGGGCTGACATTAAAATCTCAGGGATTTCTTTCAGAAATAAGGACTACAGGAGTATTGGTGGATCTGTAGCATTTTGGTGAGTTTCATGTGTTGCTATCTGATTTTACCTGATTCCATTGAAATAGTTTTTGTTTCCATCTAACTCATAAGCAACAGGGTTTGAGGTTGTTATTCATGTTGCAGACTTCACCATTGGAACATGCAAAGTGTATTGCTTAGTTCAAATATTGATAAAATGTGTATTTTATTTATATCTGCATAAACATGAATGTAGGCGAATGAAATTAAACTGAAGCTACATTGTCTTTAAACAAACTCACTGGCCAGAATTTTTTGAAAGTGAATTGTTTGACACCTGCATGAGGGTGACAGCTTTTCCATTATCAGGTGAAGTCAGGGGTATTAGTGGGTCAAGGTTCAGTGATGCATCGTTAAATACTGAGACAAACCCATCCAATCACACACCTCAGTTCCTTGGCGCAGGGGCCACCGTAAAGGTTGCTGAGTCTCCCAGAGACTTGGAATTCAGCTAAATCTGAGAAACTAGGCCTCAACAAGATTATTAGTTCTGGGATCGTCCCAATAATCTTTCATTTTGAGACTCCACTTTCTTTCAGCATCTAGAGGAAGACAGGTAATGAATCATTCCTCAAAAGACATAGTCTGTTCTGTATGTCTCTGTTATTCCCACAGCCACCTGCAAAGAGTTACATTCTTTTAAAGGACAAAAATCCCAATTTAAAGAAGATTAGTTCAGTAATTGAAGTAATATCCAATGCAAAGATCAAAAGAGCTCAGACTAATTTTATTTAAATTAGTTTTAAATTTTTTTTAGCTTGAGCCTAAATATCATTATTTGTGAAGGTAGATGAGGATCAGTCATACCTTAGCTAACTTCAACATGGAGATACAAAGATTCACAAAGATTTGCATAAACATTTTTTAAAAAGAATTTTTAAATGCCAGAACAAGACATGCCTTAAAAAAAAAAGGGGGAGCGGGGAAGCAGCATGTGTAAAACCCCACAGAAATTAACTGGAATCTCTTTTACAAGGGTGTGTCTTTTGAGACCATGCAGGAAAATTTATGTGCATTAGGCTATGGCATAATCTCGGGTTTTAGGAGCAAGGGAGAGAAGAAAAATTTTTTAATTTACCTAGAAGAGTACCCATGGAAAACTCAGTGTGGAAGACTCCTTCAATTGAAGGAAGAGGACAGTTCCATTCAGTCAAATCCAGTTAGAACGAATAATGGTTTATACTGTAATAAGTGAATAAATATTTCTGGATGAATAATTTATAAAATTTGCCATGATCAAGTAATTTGATGTGAGGGAAGAATATATGTGAGCCTTTTGAAAAGAAATATGACAAGGTTTTCCTCAATGAGTATTTCAAGCAGCTGTATGTTTTTCTGTTTCCAGCTGCTGCTTCTTTACTATTGATACATTCCCAGCTGAAAATTTTCACGGGAACTCGGATTGCAGAATCTTCTAGAAACTGTTTGCCTGCTCATTCCTTCCATCTTCTTCCTGGTGCAGAATGTTTTCAGATTTTCAGAAATCTACCAAATGTTCTTTGGGAATCCAGTCTGTAGGAGAGTTGACATGTCTTTTGCCTTAGTCTCCCTACAACTTGGAGTCCCTCCTGATTGTTCACCAGTCCTGTAGGATTAACAGTGTTGCTCCTCAGCAGTGTCGTGTGTGCATATGTTGTGTTGGTCTCCTTGGAGTGAAGTATTTCTTTCCTTCAAAAATGTGCTTATTCTGCGTTTAATGGGAGAAAATACTTTAGCTAGCGCAATAAATGAAAATTAATTAAAATGCGATTAAGTCAATTTATGACAGACTCTTATCTTTAAAAATTTCAGGCTATTATTCTGAGGAAATTAGGCATGGTCTCTCTATAATTAGTGAGAAAATATATTGAAATGGATCATGCATGTCAGAGGCTGCCAAAATACTTGGTTTAAAAACAAAGATCCTTGAGGTAGCATCCCAAACTCCCAGTTTTACGAAGCTTCAGAATTTGTTTGTAGACCTTTACATTACCGGGTCTGCATAATTACAGGGATTAAACTATGCCCGTAAGGCTGCCTGTTTTCTCCTGGTGCTTTCCCTCACACATACTCTGCTACTACTAATGCCAGTGCAGCTTCTGGTTCTGATAGTGGGAGTCCTATAATACAAGAGGCTCCAGGCAGCTGCCAGTGCTTTGAATACTGGTTGTCTAAACCTGCTCGGAGCAGGTCTATACACAATAACCAGGTGAAACTGGGGCCTGGAAGGTAACTTTGCGTTCTCTACTGTAAGGTTCATCCCAGTGAATCAGTATCAACAATTGTTATTTCTCCCTTCCTTCCTCCCCTCCAAAAAGCTTAACCTCCATTGTCCATATGAAGTTTTGCCTTTGTTTCAAGATTCTTTTAAAGCTACAGCTTTGCTTCAGGGAGGTGCTGATTCTTTGTCTGATTTAAGCACTTTTCATAGTGATGCCTTAGGTTTTAACTTTTATATTTTTTAAACTCTGTACTGCTTAGTGTGCAACTTTGAAGCTTCTTGTAGCCTGTTACTTTCTGCTCTCTCATGCTAGTTAGACACAACAAAGCCTCTCCGGACTGTTCTTTAAGGACACCTGGACCATCCTGAGCCCAAGGGGTGTAAACCAAGGAGTCTCTGAAGGGGGGGTAGCTAAGGGGAATTACATCGTTTAACTGGGGTTTTAATTGGAGAATTGACCCTGATATGCAAATGAACCAAACCTATAAAAGTGTGAAGAACTCGTGACCTGTCGTCCATCTTGGGGTCCATCTTGGCAATAGCCTCCGGCTCCCCAGGGTGTACCTTGAAGGCCCTTCAAATAAATACCTACTTTTGTTCCTTTACTCTGTCTAGTCTCTGTGTCTAGGAGGCCTGATAAGGCATCAATAGAATCACAGAATCATAGAATGGGTTGGGTTGAAAGGGACCTTAAAGATCATCTAGTTCCAGCCCCTCTACCATAGGCAGGGACACTTTCCACTAGACCAGATTGCTCAGAGCTCCCTCCGACCTGGCCTTGAACACTTCAAGGGATGGGGAGTCCACAGTTTCTCTGGGCAACTTGTTCCAGTGCCTCACCACCCTCACAGTAAAGAAATTCTTCCTGATAACTAATCTGAACCTCCCCCCTTTCGATTTAAAGCCATTAGCACTTGTCCTCTCACTATATATCCTTGTCAAAAGTCCCTCTCCAGCACCTTTCAGGGGCTGGAAGGCTGCTATGAGGTCTCCTCAGAACAGCATTCTCTCTAAGCAGAACAACCCCAACTCTTTCAGCGTGTTTTCATAGGAGACATGCTCCAGCCTTTTAATATTTCTGACACTCCACTGGACTCTCTCCAGCAAGTCCACATAATTTTTATGTTGGGGACCCCTCCCTCATTCTGCTGGCCATGCTGCTTTGGATGCAGCCCAGGACATGCTTGGATTTCTGGGCTGTGAGTGCACATTGACAGATCATGTCCAGCTTCTTGTACACCAACACGCCCAAGTCCTTCTCCTCAGGGCTGCTCACATTCCATTCTCTGTCCAGTCTGTATCTGTGCTTGCGAGTGCTCTGGCCCAGGTCCTTGCACTTGGCCTTGCTGACCTTCATGGGGTTTGCACAGCCCACCTCTCCAGCCTGTCCAGGTCCCTCTGGATGACATCCCTTCCCTCCAGTGTTTTGACTGCCCCACACATCTTGGTGTCAGTGGCAAACTTGCTGAGGGTGCCCTCAATCCCAATGTTTGTGTCACTGGCAAAGATCTTAACTACACCAGTCCCAGTACTGACCCCTGAGGGACAGCACTTGTCACTGGTCTCCATTTGGACATTGACCACAACTCTTTGTGTGCAATCATCCAATTCCTTATTGACTGAGTGGTCCATCCATCAAATCCATGTCTCTCTAACTTAGGGACAAGAATGCCATGTGTGACAGAGTCAAATGCTTTGCATAAGTTCAGGCAGATAATGTCTGTTGCCCTTCCCTTGCCCACCACTGCTGTAACCCCACTGTAGAAGACCACCAAATTTGTCAGTCACAGTTTGTCCTTAGTGAAGCCATGTTGTTTGTTACTAATCACCTCTTTATTTTCCATTGCCTTTGTACAATTTCCAGGAGAATCATTTCAGTGATCTTGCCAGACACAGAGGTGAGACTGACTGGCCTGTAATTTACCAGGCCTTCCCTTTCTCCTGCTTTTTAAAAACTGAGGTCATGTTTTTCCGTCAGTGGGAATTTCATCAGACTGTCACAGCTTCTCTAATTGCATGGATAGTAGGTCTTTCATCTGCCAATTTCCTCAGGACATGCAGATGCATCTCATCATGTCCCATGGACTTGTGCACCTTCAGTTTCCTTAGATGGTCTCAAACCAGATCCCCTCCTACAGCAACTGATTCTTTATTCTCCCCAGTCCCTGCCTTTACCTCTGCAACTTGGCTGGGACACTTGCTGGTAAAGAGTGAGGCAAAAAAAGTCATTGAGTACCTCAGCCTTCTCTATGTCTCTATGGTAATGAGATCTTCTGTTTCCATCTGAAGAGGATCCGTATTTTCCTTAGTTTTCCTTTTATCACTGATGTACTTAACAGAAGCTTTTCTTGTTGCTCATGACATCCCTTTAAATACAGGCCAGATTTAATTCTATCAGGGATTTAGTTTTCATAGGGTCATACATTCTGTCTGCTCGGACAACCTCTCTGTATTCCTCAAAGTCTGTCTCTCCTTGTTTCCATGCTCTTTAGGCTTTCTTTTTGTGTTTGAGTTTGTCCAGGTGCTCCTTGTTCATCGATACAGGCCTCCTGGCAATTTTGTCTGGCATGATCTTTGTTGGGATCACTCCTGAGTCTGGAGGAGATGTATCTTGAGTATTAACAAGCTTTTTGTCTTCCCTCCAGGATTTTATCCCATGGTACTCTACCAAACAGATCCTTCAAGAGGGCAAAAATCTGCTCTCCTGAAGTTGAGGTAGTGAGCTTGCTCTGCCCTCTCCTTGTGGCCTAAGGTTCTTGAAGTTCACCACTTCATGGTCACTGCGGCCAAGGTTGCCCTGGAGCTTCCCATTCCACACCAGCCCCTCCTTGTTGGTGAGGACAAGGTCCAGGATAGCACCTTTCCCTGTTGGCTTCTCTGTCACTTGGAGAAGGAAATTATCATTGTGTTCCAGAAACCTCCTGGATTGCTTTTGTCCTGCTGTGTTGTCCCGTGAACAGCTGTTGGGATGGTTCAAGTCCCCCCTATGGACCAGAGCTTGCAAATGTGGGGCTGCTCCTGTCTGTCTATAGAGGGACTCATCCGCTCAGTGTTCCTGGTCAGGCGGCTGTAGCAGGCCCCTGCTGTAATGTCACCTGTCCCTGCCCGCCCTTTAGCCCAGACCTGATTCCACTGACCCTTTCAAACACCTTCCCTTTGACCAGGAGGATTGATGTAAAAACTACCTGCCCTTCAGAATCCCTCACTGTCACACCCAGGGCTCTGTAATCATTCTTGATACTCCTCAAGCTTCTCCTGGCTGTGTCACTGTTGCTGTATCATGTGAAACAACAGCAGTGTGTAATATTTAGTGGACTGTACAAAGCTCAGTAGTCTCTCAGTGACATCCCTGCTACGACTCCCCAGTAAGCAGCACCTCTCTAGAGAGCATGTCAGGTCATCACATGGGTACCTCTGAGCCTCTCAGAAGTCACCTACTGCTATCACCCACTGCCTTTTCTTAGCTGTGCTGGCTGTGATGTGGGAGCAGATGGGGCTGCCTTACTCAGTCTCGGTGCCTCTCCAGATCTGACGGGTCTTTCTTCTCAGTCTGCAGAGTGTTGAAGTGATTCTGCAAGGGCATCTCAGGCTTTGGGGAATTCTCTTCTTTCTGCAGGTCCTTGCTGATGCAAGTTTCCATTCTTCTGCATTATCACTCCCCTTCCTTCTGCATGTGTTATGTCTTCTTTTGCCATCTCTCTTCTCTGCTGCCCTGTTGCAGTAAGTTTGAAAATTGTGAAGAGCGGTCTGAGAGTGGGAGATGCTTTAATGCATCAAATCAAGCCTGTAGTCTGCTTGCTTTCCCCTTTCATTGTCTTACCTGGCTGTACTGAAGATAAGTTGTGTTCTACTGCTGAACTTTTTAACAAGGAGAACCGAGGAAGTTGGCAAGTCATTAAGAAAAATGCACTATCCCACCTCTGGTTTTATCAGTTATAATTACATTTTTTTTCCTTAGTCAGAAAATAGTTCCTTCAACAGCTGGTTTGCTTTATGCATTTGGTATCATTTGATGTATTGCCAGATACTTAACCCGTTGGTCTTTGTCGCTCATAGGGTCTGTGGAAAAATCTACAATATGTACAAAAGCCATTAATTATATTAAATTATTTACGGCTTCTTTTTTTCTTTCACAGTAAACTTTGTCTAAAATGAGCTGTGGCATCAAAGGTACTTTATCAGCAGATTGTCAGAATCTTGTACTGTAAGCTCCTCATGTTAGTTCAGCGAGGTCTACGCATCTCTGCTTTCAGTGTCAGAGGTGGGTTTGTCGAATGGGATGTTAACTTCCAGCAGCAGCCCATTACTGCTGCAAAGCATACTTTTGCTGGTGGCTTGAACTGATTAGATTTTGGGTCATCACAGCATGCCAAATCCAGACTCTTTGCATTATTGGCACAGCCAGGATATGCAGCTTTGAAATAATACATCCCTTGGCCTAAGTCCAGACTAAGCTGTGTTTCATGCACTGCCCTCCAAAAAAACAGGCTTTATTAGGACAGAAGTGATTGTATGAGACATCAGATTGGCAGGTCAGAGAGCATCGACATTAACACACCCTGATCTTGTCTGCTGACGCTGCTGTTTAATTTAAATCTTGTTTATTTAATGTCATGTCAGAGTATAAAAACCCTCTACTGATGTGAGTACATGTACACACAAACATTCTGCAGAATATGATCCCAAATATAAGCAGTTTTCAATTCTGAAAAAAGTATTGGAAAAGTTGTTATCTTAAGCAAGTGCAGAGATTATTGCAAAAGTTTTAACATAACCACACTGACTTACAAGAGATCTGGTAAGATAATGGTAAAGGAAATTTATATATGAACATACAAGCTTCGTACATATTTATAAACTAAATTCTAAAGGCAGAAAGAAAGGCTTAGCAAACACGAAACAGGCAAGTAAATATGTTTTTTCTGTAAGCCCATGAATTTTTATGAAATAAGCATTTGAAACTTACAATTTACTTTCCATTTTGAAGAATTTAAACCTTTTCCCATCCTGAGATAACTGAACGGAAAATTCTAACAGAATTCACTGATAATATTCCCAAGTGGTAGATTTAAGAACTTTTCCTTAAATATAATTCCAGAGGGACTCTTTGAAATGTAGTGTCATTCGTCTTCAGATCTGCACAGTTTTCTTAGAGTAACTGGTGGAAAACAGGCTTTCAGTTATGTGAGACAGCTTGCATACTAACTGTAATGTTAATTAAAGACACAAGTGTTAACAAGGACAAATAAAGGTGCTCTCTTGTGGTATTTTGAAATGTGATTAAGTGCCTGGCTTCAGAATGTTTTCTATTCTATTTATGTTATATGGAAAAATGTGCTTTTCTGTCTTCACTCCCTTTTTTTGGAAGGTTCTAGGTTGTATATTTTGAAGTGACTTGATCACTGATAGCAAGGTAACACCCAAAGGAGGCTACATTGTGCAACCTCAACTTTGAAAGATTTTACTGAACCCCAGCTTCTTTGAAGATTACCTATAAAATTTTAAAATACCAGGGAGTCTGGTGACCATGAATACACTTCTCTTATGTTAAAGATGTTGTAACAGATGTAAACAACTTTTCCTTTGCTTTTCTCCTCATTCTCAAAAATCTGGAGGAAAAGACCCCCCCAAAACTACCAGAACTCCACAATGCTGATATAACATCAAGGTGTCAGGTTTGACTACAGAGTTTGAAAATGAAAATTAAAGGTACAGTTGACAACTTCCACAGCTGACAACATCATCTATTCAGTAAAGCGTATGTTTGGTGTTGTGAGTGACTGACCTAGTCAATGTGCTCCAGATGGTTATCAAATATCTTTACGCTTATTAGACTCTTACATTTCACTCTTGCCATCCTGACTGCTTTATAGTACCAAGTACATGGTTAGAGAAATAATTAAAATATCTCCCCTCCTTTGTTTAAAATAAGTGAAAAGAAAACACCTGCCAACCATCAAACAGTGGAAATGTGCTCTGTGGGCAAGGTGAATTGGAGGAGTCTGTCTCCAGTTTAGTAATGACTACCACTTTCCTCCTGAAAATCTGTCTCCTTGGCAAATCCACTGCCCCCAAAAAGACCGTCTGCAAATGTTTGTGTGAGTGGAAATAGATTACAAGAAGGTGGCAGTGTGATTTCTAAGTATGAATGAAGCTGCTGTTGTATTTATGTAACAGCATGTGTATGTGTGTTAAATCTCTTTGGCATCACTTTTTTGTTTAGGTGAATCTAGGACAAACAGACGGAACAAACAAAATTAGTTTAAAATGAAGTCACTTGAGAATATGATTCTACTGTGGTGTATAGGATACAGCTCTAGATCAGCCACTCTCTCTCTTGGATTTTATTGATCCATTGGTAAGAAAAGTCCTGAATATATTATTGCTTTGTGAAAAATAGTTAAGCAAACACTGTCTCTGCTCTGCAGCTGTTATAGGCACAGAATTAGAAACTTGGCTTTTGTCAGGGATTTTTTTAGATCTCATAGCCTAAGGGGTAAAAACCCACTCACATTAGCATTACTGTACACCGTACGGTGAGACTAATATTCAGATGTTTTACATAACAGTGTGAAGCTTCTACATAAATTTTCGGTTTTCTATTTTAGATCAAACAAATCACACTTAAAGATTGTACAATTCCCATGGATACCTTTCCAAGAAGTTCCTTTATGCAGAGCTGGAGAGGAGGCAAGATGTTGGCATAGCTGTTGACCTAAAAACCTGCTATGCCAACATATTGTCATCTTTCCTGTCTGTTTGCGGCAGAGGGAAGTTATACATTGTAATGGGCATTTGTAACAGCTTTAGTCTTTATAGATAACTTGAAATGTCGTTTTTCTGGCCCTGCTTTTGAGTCAATGAGGCAAGTGTTTATTAGTTACCTAACAACCAAAGGAGGGACAGAATTTGACTTGGGTTTTTTTGTTACTCAAATGACAAACAGCTTAATGTGCTCTGAAAAATTTAGTGTGGAGATGCAGAAAGAAAGGCGATTGAGGAGGGCATCGGAGGGCAGGACAAGAATTGAGTGTTTTTTTCTGTCTGACCTCTACACATTTGCAGAGAGGTTATGAGCTGTCTGCATATGAGTATTTCTGTTTACATAATTTTCCCTCTTCTGATTGTATTCTCTGTCCGTGTGTACTTTTCACATTTGTAGTTTCTGTTAAGGGCCGTCTAGTAAAGGGTGTTGAGCAATGAGAATACAGTAGTAGTCATATAATGAATGAGCATCTACTAATGAAATGTTGTAGCTGCATTTCACTGATCTGTTTTCAATACTTAATTAAGAAAAGTAAAACAGTAAAACTGGATGTAGAAGGCCTCATGATTGCTGTACAGGGAACCTCATTAAAAATATAAATTCTATGTAGCAATTTCTTCATTTGTGTACTTATTCTGCATAAGATGTTACTTCACACCATTAGAATTTTGCTTTGAGAATCTAAAATTAGAGGCTGGATCATGAGTAGTAGTGCTACTTGAAAAAACATGATGAAGCAGAACTTGATTCCACATTGCATGCACAGAAGTATATGAAAGTACACATAAAAGTAGTCCTTTTACACTTCCAACTCATTCTTGTCCCTCAAGTATTGCATTTGATCTGTATATGAAAATAAAAGAGGTTTATTATGATTAGGCTGTGTCATTGCCAAACCTAACTTTGGGTTACCATCTGCACCCACCATAACAAAATTATTATAATCAAATGTTCTTTTTACTTTCAACTATGTAATACTCAGTTTTATTTAGCCTCTACACTTTAGCCATGTATCTGCAGTGGGAGTTCATTCAAGTGATCTCTAAACTTTTATATACGATTTATTGTGTATAACACATTTTAGTATTTTAATGTACTCATGAAGACAAACACAGAGTAGCACACCAAATATAGTTTGATAGAAAATTCCATCATTCTAGCAAACATAGAGAATTCTCCTCTCCTGATCAATGTGGAAATTAATCTGATATTTAAATAACAAGGTCCAAAGGCAAAAACACATTACTTTACCTTTGTTCTGAAAGCAGGATGCAGACAGAATGGAAAATTCAGCTCTACTATTGTGCCAAGCCTACCATGAATCCGCAGAGCAGCTGTCATCTTTCTTATGGCAAGGTGACTTCTTGCTCTCAAACAAGTAGTGTCCCATTATTTGAGCACCTAGCCTGTGTTACTGGACCTTGTGCTACTGTTCCAATAAGCAAAATAAATATTATTTGGATTTCTGGAAGGAAAATAATGGTGAGAAGATACTTAACCTGTTAGAATGAATTAAAGAAAAATGGAGACAGGGGTTTGATATTGGAAAACAGTGATTATTATCTGGTCCTTGTTGGGAGATATTAATCTTTGGCTTAATAAGCAAGTTTTAAATAAGAATAAGTCACTTAGAGTTGTAACACAGTGTGGTATGGTATGTTGTTTGCCTTGAATTTTCTTGCTTTAGCATGAGCAGCTGAATTTTCTGGAGTTGTACACCGACAGCACTGAGCTTTCATGTAGCGATGTTTCTGGCTGGAATAGAGTTAATTTTCTTAGTGATTTTCCTACTAGCATGTACCGTGAGAATAATGTTGATTACACACCACTGTTTAAATTATTGCCAATCTGACCTTACTCTAAATCAGGGGCTGCTTAGTTTCCCATACTCTGCCAACTACGCTAGTGCATCAGAAGCACAAACCAGAAGATGAGGAGGCCGCAGTCCTCAGCAGAAGCTAAGTCTCAACAAGATAAGAACAGTTACTGGCCTTCCTGTGTGGTCATGGAGAAAAAATCCCACAAGGTGTTAGAAGGCCCCAGACCAAAAATTGCCATGGCACCAAGAGGAACAGGCAGGGCTCATGAAGAACAAATGCATAAGTTCTGAGGGAATAAAGGCCCACGGGTCTTTATACAGGGCCGCTCAATAGATTAACCACACTCTAGCTGTCCTATTGTGGTACCATTCAATTATTTGGTTAATTTTTCCTGCTGTTGGATGTCAGAAACACTGCTGTGAGAAACCTAGGGTGAAGAAATTTATTTTTAACATCCTCATGATGTAGTGCAATGTTTTAGTAGTATGCATGTAGATCCTAAACAGTACTGGGTCTTATGCTCAACAAACTACATAGCGTAAGCATATTCTATGATGAGACAGGAGTTATGGCAAAATCTTACTATTTCTGTAGGAAACAACTGTGCTTTAGGAACAATATGTCTGCTCTCCTGTAGATACTCTAAACTGTCTACTACATCATAAGAAACATACTCAATAGGTGCACTTCAAGTAAAGTGCAATTGATTTACTTTTGTAAAGTGCAATTGATTTACTTTTGTGCATATAAATTTTAAATATATGTTAAAGGTGATCTGATATGTTCAGAAGAATGACAAATGGTGCAGGAAAGAGCTGAACAAGAACAAGGAAAATTATCCATATCTTTCTTGCCAAATACAAGACTGGGCAAAACTATAAGGAAGGGGAAGGCAGGGGCCTGGGGTGAGATTCTGACCTTGCTGGTGTCAGCACAACTATTGTTCCATCTTTGTTTAGGATGAAGATAACAGCCGTGGAATTGAGTTCACTGTTAGCAAGGTCTGGTTTAGAACGTCTTCTATGAACTTCAGTCCTTAACAACGCTCGGGTGTTGTGCTTCACTTACTGTCCTAACACTAGCACTTACATACTCTGCTCCTGCTTTGCAACACGGGGTAGAGGGAACTTGAAGGCTTCTTTGTGGTGATAAAAAAAGAAGAGAATTTGTCTGGGAGGGAGCTGGGGAATGAAATACGTAAGTACTCCACCAGGCAGCCCAGTGGGTGACCTTCATTAGTCATCAAGATTCAACAGCAGTTGGCCAGCTTGGCTCCTGTGACCATGGAAATATACTGTGAATACATCTGTCCAAAACAGGAAAATATCATGAACTGGGGAGGGGGGAGAGGCAAAGTAATTGAAAACTAGTAACACAAACTATCTTCAGAAAAAGAGGAAGCAAAGAGACTTGATTTTTCCAGTGATTCCATTATTCTCTAGTCTGGATCTGGCACTTGGAATCTCTATCTGATTTCATGTGACTACATGTTCTGTATAGCACTGACTACTCTGCCCTGCTACATGATAATTGCTAACACAATTGAGACATGCAGTGAGGCAAGAAAAAGCACAGAACAAAGGCTTCTCTTGTTTCATACTTTTGTGATCATGGCACAAGTGAAAACAAACTGCTTGTTTCAGTCTGTTGACTTGTCTGGAGAGTAGCAGTCAGGACTCTTCTGGAAGATAAAGGCCTATCCTCATCCAGATCAACTGCAAAACATCTTTTCCAGAGGGAGATTATAACTGTTCACTCACAGCACACACAGTCCTAGTGTGTTGCTGTTTTCCCCACGGACAAGTAGAGAAACAACACGAAGTCCAGGCTTAGGGATCAATAGAAGAAGAAGTTTAATGAATTTCAGAAGACTTTTATATGTTAGTTCGCAAAGTGTATTAAGTGGCATAATTGGCTTTTGCCATTTACCCCCTAAGGGGATTGGTCAAGTTCTAAGACACACAGTTCTGAGTGTTTTTCTAGTTAGAACCATAACAGTTCTACCAAAACAATCCGGACCTGCAAGAAGTTTACAAAACGGTAACATTGTTTTGTCTTGCTTGCATGGGAAAGAAAGAACTCTCACAAAAATGCTGCAGAGAGCTGAAGAAATTCTCTGCCAGAGTTTTTCAGCATCCATACTAGTGCATAAGTCAAAACAAGAAGTAGTCCTCAGATGAAGCACTGTGCTGTTTGTCAACAGCATTGTTTGCTTCTTGTAATTTTTTTTTCAGGAAATGACAAAGACTTTGCTGATCTGCCGTAAAGAATGAAATCAGAAGGGTAGAACACAAAAAAGTGAAGTTACACATCAATTCAAAAAATGAATTTGAATCTAGGTTGACTGCTGGTAACAGTTCCTTAAAATATTCTCTTTCATAATCAGGTAATTTTTTAGATTATTTTCCAAGAGCATACTCACACTAGTACTTGACAAATACTCAGCTTTTGATAGCTCCATTGACAAAAGGTCCCCACCATTAAGTATTTTGGAGGTACTTAGAAGCAGATTCATTCACGTCTTCTGCCAGCTCTAGAGCATTTCTTCAGTAAATTGGTGCTAAATTGCATTATTTTTGTTACCTAATTTTTGCACTATTAAATCATTATTAAGATAAGGTACCTATTTTAGTTGCAGGAGCTCACTTTTTGTATTCACTACTGCATTCTTTCAGATCTAAAAAGTTCTCCAATGCTGAAGTACATGCCTGACTGTAGAATAAGAAAAAGGGACACAATTGAATAGGAAATGGAATGAAACTGTCTACTTACTGCGTTCCAAGGAAAGTAAGTTAGGCTTACTTGAGAAAGATGATACAAAGTTAATAATGGTACTAAAAAAAGTAGTTCTGCGTGCTCAAGAACAAGAAGGGACTGGATAAATTTGGCGTATACAAAAGGAAAGCTATTGCAAAGCTCTTTCCTCCTTTTCCACCACCTGATGAAACTTGCTTACATCTTCTGCTGACCTGCATGCATGCGTGCATGCAGGAAGATTTATTGGTTGATTCATACGTAGGTAAGTGTGTGTGTGTGTGTGTGCAGTAGCAATTCTGAAATACATTAGTAAGAATCCACATAAGGTGTTTTAAAATTAACACAGCACCATGTCATTTTTGCGTTATCTTTCCTACCTCAACATCAGTCTCTCCTGAATCACAATAAACACAAAAAAAGTGCACAAGCATGAATAAGTGTCTTTCTTACTGAGCACAAACCCCCCTGCCCCCAACCAAAACTACAGTTTCTCTGAATAAATTCCGTGTTTCTTAAACCCCTCTCTTACAGTCAAGAATCTGGTTCATAAATTCCTAGCATTCATAAGATATTATCAATCAAAGCATAAGAAATTTCTCATGTCTATCTTCAAATGCCTCTTGTTCTTTTCCAAGTATGCATCTGAACTAATTTTAATTCAAGTGGTGCCTCCTCAGGCAATGTACCAGATTTACTGAAGTAACCATTAGCTGTATGGTCAATCTGGGCTCCTGGCTACTCATTTATGTAGATAGCCCGTTTCCAGGCACAATATACATAGTCCAGCAAATTGATGTGATCATTCCTCTACCAACTGCTAAACTGTTTTCCAGCAATATCCCAACAAACACTATGCACACTCCTCTGCTTCCATCTTCTGCTGAATTTGTAGAATATGGTCTAAGAACTAATCTATGTGTATATTTAACAGTGCTTGGATGAGCATATTCTCAGAATGGAGTCATAAAGCAAGTAAAAATTGACTAAAGAAGCCCATCCAGAAGCTGAGTGGCATGAAAGGTCTCCGATGCAGTGTGCCTTCTGAGCCCAGGGGTGACCTTACTAGACCCTCACTTGGGAGAGCTACACAGTTACTTTATACAAGTAGTGTCCAGACCTGCTGAAATGATGCTACAAGATTGCACCGTTGTTAATACTACTTTCTTTGACTTCAGGAAGAGTAAAGGGTGGATGAAGAAGGGGGTAAACAATAGATACCTGTAACTTCAATACTGTTAAGGAAGCTTACTTGAATAATTGTGATTTCATGCATACTGGTTACCTTGATCATGTCTCTTCAGTTCACTGCATATGGGTCTTCAGGGCAGCAGATTTTCCTCTCTCTTTTCCGTTCAGAACTGGGGCATAAGTTATTTCCTAAAGGAAAGTCTCCGCACAGTAACCAGCACCCTCTTGTGTTCACGGTGCGCAGAGGCCAAACCCAGTGCCAAGAAACTCCGGGTGACTCCGGAGCTTCATCCTGGAGCACCTTCCACAGCCCCAAACCTGACATAACAGCAGGAACCTGAAGTCTCATACATGTTTCTCCAGTAGCTGCTGGCTATTGCCCAGACAGGAAAGCAGTAATTAGCACGGCTATATGTACCTCACATATAACTTTCTCAAACACCATCAGAAATACTCAATCTGAACAAGTTCTGCCCCAGACTCTTAGGAGCTACCACTGCCTTTCCAAGAAGCTTGGATGTCTCTCAAAATAGAGTTTACACCATGTCTTCAACAGAAGCCAGGAAGTTCTCAATGGCTCTTCAGATCTCCAGCGCTTTGCTCAGTTAAGGATTTATGAGATAGAAATAGCACTAGAAATAGTGTAATAGCAATGAAATGGCGTAAGTAAATCCAAATCAGAACAAATATGCAGTTTGGCTAGAGTACAGTACTAGTATCTAAATAAAAGAACAACTGATGCAACCACCAGTGGGTCAGTTCTCCAGCCACAAAACTGTCCCTGAAGTGTGTTGTTGCTGTTGTTGTTGTTGTTTTCGTTTTCCTGTTTGGATTACTTTGTACAGAAACATATAGTTTGCATACAGTTCTCTGCAGAAACTGCTCAACATCTGCAGAGTCTAATTCCTAAGGGAGTGGCACAAAGCTGTGTCAGGGGAGGTTTAGGCTACATATTTGGAAGAGGTTCTTCACCCAGATAGTGGTTGGGCACTGGAACACACTCTGTGGACAAGTGGTCACAGCACCTGACAGAGTTCAGGAAGTGTTTGGACAATGCTCTCAGGCACATGGTGTGACTCTTGGGGTGTCCTTTGCAGGGACAGGTGTTGTACTTAATGATCCTTGTGGGTCTTTCCAAACTTAGGATATTCTACAGTTCTTAGAGAACTGCATATTTTTGCAGCTTTTTAAATTCCTCGTACAGAATTCTGTAGCATATAATGCTCTTATTGCACAGCAGTCATTCTCCAAGAATCTTCCAGTACAACCACCATTTTCTGTTTAATTCTGTGGTTTTCTCTATGAACAAAAAAACCAATCCAAGTATTTTGCACATGAATATAACTGTATCGTATTAGGCTGGTATCTTACTTACATAGAATTTTGTCATCTTTGCTAATTGAATCTTGAATAACTTTTCCATGTAAGAATACTATTAAAATGAGGTAAATTTGAATCCAATTTGAATTCACAAAGTGACAGATATAAAAAGATGTATAAGTTTGTAGTAGGTGAATTAAATGAATGTGAAATATATTCTGAAGAGCATGGGATGCAGCAATAGTGCTGAATGCACTCATGAAGATAGATGTAAAGGATTACCATCAAAAGGAATTAACTCAAAAAACCAGCTTTGTATCCAGAATCACAGTGTTCCTTATGTTTATAAGGAGGGTGAAATACTACATACAAAAACCTGCTAGATCAGCTCAAGTTAGGGCATGACCTGTTCTAAATTCCTGTCATTTAATGTGTATCAAGAATACAAAAAAGTGTGGGTGAGAAGGGATTTCAGCCCTTGCAGCCTTGGCAGGGCACAGTGAACCCATTCTACGTGGTGTACCCTTACATCCGCTGCCCTCCATTGGTTTGTTATGGAATCCTGTACCTGTACTAGTGTTTACAATAAATTGATAGGAAAAAATGTCCCCTTGTTTTCTGATACAAATAAATTAGTTAATCCCTCCTTGATTCTGCCGTTTAAAGACAGGTTCACCATCTAGTCTCCATGTGAGTTTAGTATCACAATTTAAATAAAACCAAAAATTCTGTGTTCAGATGTAGAAAAATATCCTCCCCTGATGTCCTTCATAAAGATTGCTGTTAATTCCGTCAATACAAATAAGACGTGAGGTTACAATAAAACTATAGCTTGTACAGCATCCTCCATGGGTATGTCACCCAGAAGTGATAATCTCTCACTTGCCTTTATGCTTTTCATTATGTTCTTAATTTTAGTTGCATCATCCTATTGTCATCATTAGTTTCATTTCTGTGATCTCTATCTGACAAGGATGTGCACTTTGGTCTGAAGCGCTACTCGTTTTATGGATAAATGCAAGAAGATGACTGCTAGTGTTGTCTCCCAAATTCACAACCAGAATTCAATTATGCTTTAAACAATTCTGCATATCAAAGAAGTCTTTATCTTGGCCTGAAAGATACTGAAGCAGTCTTTTAATGCTTAGTTATTGCATTTCTTATTTGACTCTCTGGTTTAGTTTCTTCAATTCCTTATAGATGTCATGAAAAGGTGATTTTAAAAAAGTGGCAAACCTCTAAACAAGACTTGTAAAATCTTGTTGCAAATATTCATGAACGCAATGACTATTCTGAAGGCTTGTCCTGGTTTGACACTGGCCAAACGCCAGGCACCCATGTAAGCTGCTCACTTACCCTCCCCTGCCACAGCTGGGCAGAGGACAGAAAAATTTAATGAAGGCTTCATGAGTTGATAAGGACCAGGAGAAAACACTCCGAGGGCAAAACAGGCTCACCTTAGAGGCACAAAGTGAGTTTATTACTAACAAAATCAGAAGAGGATAATGAGAAGTAAAATAAACCCTTAAAAACACCTTTTTCCCCAGCCCCTCCCTCCTTCCCACCGACAGCGCAGGGAGACAGGTCATGGGGGTTTGGTCAGTTCATCACCCAAGGTTTTCTTCCGCTGCTCAGGGAGAGAAGTCCTTCCCCTGTGAAACCGTGGGGACAGTTCTCTGTGAACTTCTCCAGTGTGGTTCCAATCTCATGAGCAGCAGTCCTGCCACACCTGCTGTGACGTGAATTTCCCCCACAGTGAACAGTCCTCCCCAAACTGCTGTGCCGTGGGTCTCTCTTCCAGGGGGTACAGCCCTCCAAGGACAGGCTGCTCCAGCCTGGGAGCAAGGACTCTCTCTCTCCACTGGGTCTTCCACTGGATCACAGCCTCCTCCAGGCATCCACCTGCTCTGGTGTGAGCACCTCCCCCGCGGGGTGCGGGTGGATCTCTGCATCCCCTGTGGATCGCCACAGGCTGCATGGTTGCTCTACGGAGCTTTTTGTAAAAAGCTGATAAATTTCTAGCTGATTCAATAGAGAAGAGTGTACCTGAAAATTGTGTGCCATTAATGAATTCTAAATAGTCTGGAAGTTTAGTCAGGGGAAATGTACTTTAACCAGATCAGTGCAAATAGACATGCTGGAGTTCCAGCTCCGTAAGGGAGAAAATCAGCATATCTAGTGTGACCGTTAGAGTTAATAAGTCTGTTGTGAAGAATGGTAGGATATGATGTCTTTTTTATAGAGTCATAGAATTAATCCTTTGGGTTGGAAGGGACCTTTAGAGGGCATCTGGTCCAATACCTCCCTGCAAGGACCAGGGACATCTTCAACTAGATAGGTTGCTCAGAGCCCTGTCCAACCTGACCTTGAGTATTTCCAAGGCTGGGGCACCTACTAGATCTCTGGGGCACCCATGCCATTTTTTTGCCACCCTCACCACAAAATTACTTCCTAATATACAGTTTAAATTTACCCTCTTTCTGTTTAAAACCACTTCCCTCTGTCCTATTACAGCAGGCCTTGCCAAAAGCAAGGCCTATCTTTATTATAAGCCCCCTGTAAGTATTGAAAGACTGCAATAAGATCTTCCCGGAGCCTTCTGTTCTCTGAACAACCCCAACTCTCTCAGTCTTTCCTCATAGGAGAGGTCTTCCATCCCTCTGATCATCTTGGTGGCCTCCTCTGGACTCGCTCCAACAGGTCCATGTCGTTCCTGTGCTGGGACCCCAGAGCTGGATGCAGAGTTCCAGGTGGGATCTCACCAGAGCAGAGCAGAGCAGAGGGACAGAATCCCCTCCCTCCCCTGCTGCCCACGCTGCTTTGGATGCAGCCCAGGGCACGTTTGGCTCTCTGGGCTGGGAGTGCCCATGGCTGGGTCATGTCCAGCCTCTCATCCCCCAGCACCCCCAAGGCCTTCTCACAGGGCTGCTCTCGATCTGTTCATCCCCAGCCTGTGCTGATACTGGGGGTTGTCCTGACCCAGGTGCAGCACCTTGCACTTGGTCTCGTTAAACCTCATGAGATTCCTATGGGCCCACTTCTCGAGGTTGTCCAGGTCCCTCTGGATGGCATCCTGTCCTTCAGGAGTGTCAACAGCACTGCTCAGTTTGGTGTCATCTGCAAACCTGCTCTTAATGCCACTGTCTGTGTCATTGTTGAAGACATTTAACAGTACTGATCCAAATACAGACACCCGTGGGGGACACCACTTGTCACTGATGTCCATCTGGACATTGGGCTGTTGACCACTACCCTCTGGATGTGACCATCTGGTCAATTCCTCATCCACCAAGCAGTCCACCCATCAAATCCATCTCTCTCCAATTTAGAGAGGAGGATATGACAGGGGACTGTGTCAAAGGCCTTACAGAATTCTAGACAGATGATATCTGTAGCTCTTCTCTTGTCACTTCACTAGAGAAGGCCACTGGCTTATCCAGGCAGGACCTGCCCTTGGTGAAGCTGTGCTAGCTGTTTCAAATTGTATCCTTGTTCTCTGTGGGCCTTAGCACAACTTCCAGGACTATCTGTCTTCCCAGGCACAGAGGTGAGCCCTCACCACCATCCGCTCTCTCTGTGCCAGACCCTGAAATGTAATTTGTGTTTCACGGCTGGAACCCAGCAGCTGGTTCTTTGCTTTGGTGTGATCATTTCTGTGAATCCTGTAGGATCCTACAAGACAATCGTGGGACCAGAAGAAGGGAAGTACTTCTGGGACAAAGCCTGACTGCTGTGTGGTCGTTCCAATACAGTAGTGCTTCCAAGTGAGAAGACATTCTGCCCCCCAGGCGAAACAGGCAGGGTCTCCAAGTTGCCATCAAGTCGATTACCACATACAAAACAGTATTTGCCATTTACTAAGGAGGAACTATAAGAGCAACACTTGAATGCCTAATCAGTATTTGTTTTAATTTCCAGTCTCATTACAGCTGCTACTGCAGACAGACTGTTTCCACAGGTTCCAGGGAAGTCCCACACACCTTCTGCACAATCTTGCCAAAATCTGAAGGCCCAGATCTGAGCTGAAAAGGGGCTCACACAGACAGGGTGAGTGAAGGAAGGACCCAGGTAAGACTGCTCAGGTTCCTGAGTTGCTTTTTGGGCAGCCTCCCTTCCCAGCAAGGGATAATAATCTCTTAGAGACCTAGGGCTGAAGGGTGACTTGCTGGGAGTTGTAAGGAGTCCCAGGCAAAGTATAGCTGCATGTTCCATCTTGCTCTATTGTAAAAAAAAAAAAAAAAAAAAAAAAAAAAAAAAAAAAAAAAAAATCCAATCCCCAAAATCCCATTCATCACTGTTAAGCTAACACAGTCATTTAGATGAGAGACAGCTTCGTCCTGAGAATGTCATCCCATTACAACACTGCCACCTCTTGTTCTTCTGCTGGTTTCATTTTCGCCCAGCTCCAATCTGTGGTGTATATACTGCCAGCAGAAAGCCATAAAGTCTCCACTACTTTTGTTAAACGCAAACCTTACAAGGAAGAGCAACTGACTGGATGCAATGTCATGTACTTCTATATAAGTTATAGAAAGGTAGAACACTCGCGAACATCCACATATTCTATCAATCAGTGTTCATTAGTGGGTAGCTATTTTCTCTGCTAACTCCAAGAAGGAGGCACTGAAAGAAATGGGATGAGGAAAAAGGGGAGAACAAACCAAACCTACCACAACAACAAAAAGACCCCCCAGAATTTGAGAAGCAGCAAAACCCACCTCAGGAGAAAACATAATGGGATTTGTCCAGTATATGTGAAATATATTTTATCCATGCAATGCTACCTCTGTGACTTCTGATGTGAACCTCAGTTGTCCTTTCGGTACTTGTGCCATCTGCTATCCCAGGGGCTGCCACCCATAGGCATACATATTCCGAGTGCTGGTCAATGACAAGCAGTGCCTGCCTCCACCAGGAACACCAAGCCTGAGAATTATATAGAGCCTCCTGGAGAAGACTTGGCTGCAGATAAGTAATGTAAGTTGATGATCTTTGGGTTTTGACTAGGTGGTCTCTGGGAAGAGGTTTGCTCTAGAGGAAGGTGGATCACACTGTGCTAACAGGTATGACATGGAGAAAGCCCACAGACGGCAAGGAGAAGAGAAAAACTGGCTTGGCCTCTTTGTCCTCGTGCTTGATATTCAACTAGCTTCTTCATTGGGGTTGAACTCCTGACACAGGTGGGGTTTCTGCATGGATTCCTTGATTTGTAGCACTGTATTAAGTTTTTATTTATTTATTTCAGATAGCAGTTGTATATAACACCCTCTTGAATTAACACCTTTTTACTAGACTTTTTCATGATGTCTCACTGTGTTTCAGTCTTCATGTGTAGAGTAGCTGAACACATGAAAATGTTTTAGCCAAACCCAAGTGCCTGGGAGCTGCCAGAAGCCTCCAAAACAGGTAAGCAGCCCAGGCACACAGCACCGATCCCCTGGGCTATGGAGGCAGCTGAAACTGCTGGTCAACCCACCACACAGAAAGAAATTACTTGACAACCAGCCTGTCAGGAGCAGTTTTCACATCTCTTTCTAGCTGGAAGATCCAACCAAAAAGAAAAATTTGGTCTTCAAATGGAGTTGGCAGGAGGCAAGAAGATTTACGGTGACTGAGTTCTAATAGGATAGGACTTGAAGCAGCTGGGTTTTTCTACTTCATACTCAGTAAACTCATTAATTCTGAACCGCAATTATTGAATCCAGACTTTCTTGCAGCCCTCTCTGGTCTCTAAACCCAAGACGAACCCTCAAAAACTGTGCTTCTTGTTTTGGACATGTTGTGTGTAGGCCCACCTTGGAAGTGTTAGTAAGGTGAAATCTGGAGATATTTTAATTGAAAAAATGGTGTCATTTAATGTAATTGATTTCAGGAGTGAAAAATACACAAATGCCGATTCTATCCTGACTCTAACAGAACAAGTTTCTCTCCTCACCCGTTTTTTTTTTTTTGATCTCTACAATAGAAATAACTGTAATGTAATCTAAGTGGTCATGTATATAACCAACATTCTAAGAGCCCTCAGGTTAGTGCACACAATATTGCACAGAGTATTGTCATAATGTCAGTATCATGAAAGTAAACCCTAAATCCTGATTTCTTAAGTTAGGTTTTAGATTTATAATTTCCATCTTTATGTAAACCACATTTATAATTTCAAGCACTATAATCAGGCAAAACAAGAACTATAAAATCAACACATAAGCTGAATAATTCTTGATATATTTTAGTCCAATATTTCATGTTCCTGTCCAGTTCTGTGTAAATACACCTTCAATTAATGTTACATGTAGAGTCAATCTACACGAGCAGTTCATTGAGATGATTGTGGTACTTGGGGCTGGACACAGCCCAGAGGGGACCATCAAACAGCCAGAGTATGCGCTCTCTGCCTGAAAGCATCCAGTACCAATATTGTACAGTCCTTTTTATTGTTTGTATGGGAACCAAACCATAAAAACATCCACAAGCATTTACAAGTTTACAAAACCTGATACTTGCCTCCAGCCCGCGAATGCACTGTCACACCTCTCCCCCACAGACGTTACTCACCCACAGTCACAAAAGTTGCTACCACTCCTGACTGCTCTATCCCTGGTCACTACACATACATTTCTCTCTGTAAAGTCCTCCCTGAACAGTGTTCCCACCAAGTGCACCATGGCTCTTGCCCTAATTTAACCCTCCCCTCCTGACTCCCCCACATACACAGTCCCCCAGGTCAGTACTCCCTTGCCCATGAATGGCATACCCCAGTCTTGTGGCCCCACCTGTTAAAATAGCCTTAGCACTCCGGGTGTTTTCAGCTACCCTTTATTTTGTCCTTCTCTGGGCTAAGAAGAGCTCATTCCTGTCCTGGAAAATAATAACTAATAATAACAACAATAAACCCCAGCAACAACAATACCAGCAATAATAATAGTAGTAATATTGATTGCAAAATGAGCAGTGGTGGGTCTCTTTTTGAAGTCAGCCTCTCTGTACCTGTTTCATTCAGAGTTGCTTATGTGCTCTTACTGTTCAGGAATAAGAAGCCTTATAGAAGCCTTTTTCTCACAAAACTCTGGGTTTCTCATGTAAATTTGTGCTCTCTTCAGCATGAAATATGAAAACTCCTCGTACATCTTTCCCCTGTGTCTGCCTTGGCCCATGGAGTCCCTCATCTCCATGCTGATAGAATTAAGAGCTGGTTCTCACAAAGACACCCATGGATGAATTGTGACAAAGGAGAGGCAAGAAGCTCCTTCAGGGATCCATCGTTTATGGGAATCAAACACAAATTAACACAGATGATCCAGCTCATGGTTTTTACCCCCCATAAACTGCCTCCCCAGACAAGTCCCTGCAGCCGGGTTACACCATGTACTCTCCCAAAGGAGAACCTGAGGTCCTAAGCCTCTATGTTCATCACAGTTCCTCTGGGTGCTTGTGGGGAGGGAGCAGACATCAGCTGAGCAGCACCAGAACACTTGAACCTTGGTTTCTAGTCCTGTCCTGACCTGGCTGATGGCACACAGGAACACTTGCCGTAGTTTTGGAGAAACACTTAGCCTCTCCCTCTGAGTGCTAGAGATTCCCACGTGAATTAAAACACCCAAAATACCATCATCAGAACATTGACTTTATTAACAGAGACAAACAAAGGATAAAAACACATTATGAGTTTGCTGAAACACACAGTGTACCTGTGGAGGACAGACATAATTATATACATCAGTTCATTGTAGAAACGTGAGGCATTTGGTGTAGATGACTAGGATATCCCCAGGTAGTTTGCAACGAATCCAGACAGCTTTCTCTCCGTGGTGGCCCCGGTAAAGCAACCGATTTCCCCCCAGCCCCACCCCAGCCAAGCTGGTACCGGACGCCTGCACACCACCAGTGTCTCATGCAGGACTTTCTACAGCACAGGGTGAGCACAGCTGGGTTTGGCCTGAGGCCAGCGGTGCGGGTGAACCCCACTGAGGGCTGTGGGCCGCTTCTTCTGGGGTGTGCCGAGCTGGGTCCTCTCAGAGGAGAGGCAAGAGAGAGACGGTCAGAGTGCTTTGGACACACCAGCATCCCGTCCCTCCCCGCTACCCAGAACCACCCCAGGGGAATCCCTGCCCCCGGCTCCTCCAGCCGGCAGTGGGTGGATGTTTCCCGCCCGAGGAAGGAGCCGGAGAGCCCGGGGTACTGCCATGGGGTCAGCATCGCTTCCCGGCACGGCTTGGCACTACTCGGGTCTGCACCGGGACGGCACTGCAGCTCCCGGGACCGACACCACTACTCCCAAGGCCCGGCCCGGGATTTTCCTGGACGGACAAAAACAAGCGAAGGGGAGGGAGAAGACGGGGTGGGGCGGGGGAGAGAAAGAAAACAGCTCCACGGATGTCGGATGTCACGGACGGCGTTACACGGGCGACGCGGGGGCTTCTCGCTGCGTTTCTCGGGCGGAGGACCTGCGGGAAGTCGCCGGCACGTCGGGGCGGCCAGACGTCGGTGCCTGCGCTCCCGACGGCTTGTCCCGGGGCGCCTCTGCTTACAGGCACTTGAGGAGGAAGGAATTGCACGAAGTCCCCCGGGGGCAGTCGCAGAGCTTCCCGATGCGAGCCCCCTTCCTTACGGCGCACTGCTCCCCGGCGTCGCACTGCGGACAGCGGCCGGCGGTGAGTGGGACCGTCACCAGCGGCTGCCCAGTCCTGCCCCGTCCCGTTTAGCCTAGTCTCATTTTGTCCCGTGTCGTCCTGTCCCGTCTAGTCCAGTCCCATTCTGTCCCGTCCCGTCTCGTTTAGTCCCCTTCCCTTCCCTTCCCTTCCCTTCCCTTCCCTTCCCTTCCCTTCCCTTCCCTTCCCTTCCCTTCCCTTCCCTTCCCTTCCCTTCCCGTCCCGTCCCGTCCCGTCCCGTCCCGTCCCGTCCCGCCGCGACACTCACCATGGGAACCTGCCCAAACTTCTTCTCGTAGTGCGGTCCCCTCTTGCTCTTGAGCTTCTCCAGCACCTCCTGCAGCGCCTCGATCTGCCGAGAGACCCCAGAGCTGCCGTCAGACCGCGCCCGCCCCGGCGGTGCCCCCCGCCCGGCCTCGGTCCCCGCCCCACCAGTTCCTTCTCCCGGGAGGAGCCGCCGCCGCCGGGGGGTCCCAGGTCGCGGGCGCGGCGCGGCGGGGTCGCTCCGTGCCCGCGGGCGCTCAGCAGCAGCGCGGCCGCCACGGCGCACAGCGCCAGCGCCCGGCAGCTCTCCATGGTGCTGCCGCCCCGCCGCCGCCGCCGCCGCCTTTATAGCGCCGCGCCCGCCCCGCCGTGCGTCAGCGCCCACCGCCGCCGCGCCCCGAGTGCCGGCACGGCACGGCTGGGCTCCGCGCCCCCCACCTCCCGACCGCCCCAGTCCGTGCCCCAAAGCGCCGGCCGTCCCTCACCCTCGGGACAAACAGCGGATCCGTCTCTGAGTGCGCGCGGGGGGAAGGTGGCCAGCCCAGCCGCACCCTGCCCGCACTCCTGGACTCGTCCACAGCCGAGGGCTGGGTCGATCCCGTGTTATGTGAGCAGAGCGGGAAACTCTTCCCTCGCCCCTTGGGGCTGGGATGGTTGAGGGAGAGGGTGGACATTGGACATACAGAGATGAAAGTGGAAGCTGGGCTTGCAGACTTGGGAGACTAGGCTTGGAAATCAACACAGGGATCTGACAGGAAGGAGAGTAAGTACCCCGTGGGCTAAGAAAAAGCACGACGTGATAGAGGATTAGCCTGAAGGAGTTGGGGTAGGGGGGCAGAAGGCAGATGGTAGATAGTGATGATGAGCAACAAGCTGATGAGGATGTGAATGCCTGAGTAAGGACAGGTGTGGGGAGGCTCAGGGCCACCGAGAGCAAGGTAAGAAGCAGCATCAAAGGGCCCAGGATAAAAGTAACTGCTAATATGTCAAGCAGAACTGTGAATGGTGCTTGAGGTCAAATATCGTATCACTGAGCAGGTTCTTGAGGAGCATCATACATCCTGTGTGTGAAATGAGGTCACCTCCATTTTGGGAGAGAAAAAGTGCAGTCACCAAAAGGAGACTTAGCATCAGTGAACACATGTCATTCAGACTTTCCCACTGACATATGGTTCTGCAAGCCCAGTGGCCTTGTGTCCATGAATACTCTCACTGAAAAGATCCCTGGCAGGCTCAAACCTGTCCAGGCATCATGGCCATGGTGGTTGCAGGAGCAGCTCTTCCCGCTAAGAAAAGCAGTGGCATGCCAAGAAGAGTGTGCAAGATGAAGGACAGTGCTCAGGTTTCTCCAGCCTCCTCTGGGCCAAGGCTGGGGTAAAACAGGGTTGCTGAGCAGCAGTTTTGCTGGCATGAGACATTTGGCCATCTGGTTGTTGGGACAAGGAGGTAGGGAGCTATGTCTGCCTGTGAGAGGAGGCTTCACTTCAAGCTTACAGCTCTGAAGTGGCTATGGGGATGTTCCTGCCTGCAAGTCAACAGCAGCAGGAACTGGGCTGTGTCTCCTTAGGTGAAGGGAGGATCATTTGGAGAAGGAAGAAACTGGAAAACCTGGTTAACAAAACTCTCCCAGCTGGTCATTTGTAGGGAAGCTAGGAAGGGGAGCTAGTAACAGCTTGAAAAGGCAATACATTGTGAGCACACACACAAAGAAAATTATTTAAAAAAAAATTAAACTGGTTCAGACATGTATTTTTCCAAGCAGGCAGGCATTCTTTAAAGGGAACAACAGGAGTGTGGTTTAGCAAGCAATTTTCAACAACAGCATTTTGTCTGAGGCAATAAAAAGGCTCTGATCTATCACGTTGCTTGCCTCCAGTGCTGCGTGTTCACCTCTTGCTGTTACCACCTCCCACACACTCCTATTTATCATTGCATCCAGCAAAGGTCTCATTTGTAATTGCTGGTCAGAGCAGAGATCCTCTGCCCATTTGTGTGGATCCTCCAGTTTCATTTAGCCACAGGGAAGGCTAGGATTTCAGATGTCATGCTGGTGGTAAACCACTCGTAGCAAAGTCCAGGCTTTGCTCTCAGGCTGGAACAAAAACACAACCATGTGCAGTACTGAAAATGATGGGCGTGCCAGAACAAAGTTTCTTAGAACAGAGAAACAACCCAGGCTATGAAAAATGCAACACTTCATACAGAGAGGCAGATACATGGCCTATTCAACTTTAAAAGCAGCGTCTGTGAAGCCTGACCAAAAACTCAAACCATATTTTATAGTATGAGGATTACTCATGCAGTGTTGAACACACCAGAGATGCTCAGAAAACATCACTGTTTTCTTTCCAACTTGCACTTCCAGTAAAAAGCTGAATTTAATGTTAGCTACTCCAGTAAAATTATTGTTGAATGTGGAGGCAATTACAAATTTCTGTTTCCCGAAGTCATTATATGTGTCTGGATACAGACACCGATAAAACTGTGTAAGTTGCTGTGCCTGTTACTATCTCTGTATCACACTGTCTCTGCAGACCTCACTGTCCCTTGTTCCCCATTCACCCATTCTTGAACACTTTGTCTCCAGCACTAGGGGAAAAAAAATCAGCAGGATTAACACCAGCAGGATAGCTGAATATTAAGTAAGAGTGTCAGAAGCTACCAGGAGGAGCAGGAAAAGGGTCAAGATATAAAAACACAAAATCAGTGTTTACAATTACAAAAGGGCAGGTACTTTCTAACAGCATCAGTAGCCAGTCATAAGACAGCTGGCTATGGAATGATGGGAGCCTGTGGCACTTCAGAGCTCAGCTCTGGATAATCTGCATAAAATTCCATCAGACCTTGGGGACAGACAGCTCTGTTGTACCTAAGTACTAATTCAAGCTTTTCAAAGCTAACCTTCTCCATGCAAATGTTATTGCAGACAAGGTGCAAACAGAACACTACCAATGTGCATTAGCAGCTGTACATCAAATGGGTAATTTTGAAAGTCATACATGCATTTCATAATCACATTCTTCCATCATGACCAATTAATTAAGTGTACTTCTAAAAGCAGGAAAATAATGGAGGTTTATGTTGATGCTGGTGAGCAGTTCTGAAGCATTTAGGTGTGTTCTAGATTTGGCTTGACATAGAGTTGGATGGATTTTAGGACTACTAGACTGTAGAGATCAGTGTCAAGCATGTGAACAAGTGCCTCTACTGAATCAGAGACATGAAAATGGACATCTGGCTTTAAGTGGATGCTTTAAGGCTTTGCATAAAAGCATTGGGCTTTTATAAGTGCCTTGTTAAATTGCCTTAATTTATAAACCACAGTTAAAAAAAATAATATACCATCAATGGTTTTCTGAATCAAGACATTTCTTTGGCTGAAACCTCGAACAGCGAGGAAAATCTAAGATAAATCAGAGTTCTGCCACATCTGAAGTAATGAGTCCAGAGGCATACTTGAAAGATAACATCTATTTCAGCAGGAGATAGCAATTCATCTTGATGAGTAATAGTTTGGAAAAAAGCCATTTAAATAAAAGATGGATTCTCAGAACAACAGTCCATACACCAATGCCCACACAAACACTGAGGCTACACACTCCCCATTAAACTAATCCCATATGGGTGGAAGAGTGGTAGAAACAGGTCCCCACTGGCTTCTCCATTTCTGCAGGCAGAGTTATCACAGAGGCTGTGCACTATCCACGTCTCATTTCAGCCCTGGAAGCAGACTCATAATGATTGTGTTCCAGAGGCTCTACCTTGATGTTTGTTAAACAAACTGACACCAATTTGATTGGAGACCAAATTGTACCTCCCAGGTTCCTAGCACCTTCCTAGCTGCCATGAAAATAAAAAGCAAAATGGCTATGGGTACATTTTTATGATCCATCCTGAATTCACCATCTCAGCCCAGGTAACTTGAGAAGGAAACCCTTGGTTACTGAGAAGCTTAGCCCACGTAATTCACAGCTTCCCATTTCCTTCTATAGAGGTGTTTTAAAACATCCTCAAGGTCACAGTACTGACTCTTTTAAAAACTCCTTGTAGTCAAACATTAACCTCTTAAATAGACTATGTCTAACTATCACCGAGAAACAGAACTAGGTAACCTCTTGGCCTTCCCTCTTCTCAGGGGCAGGAAGGAGGCACACAGCTCAGAACAGCCATGACCAAAGCAAGACTAGATGGGAGCAAAGGTCCCCAGGAAGTCTAGAGCACCACGTGTGATGTCCTGGTCGACCACAGTTTGTGTGCTTGATACGGCACAACCATTTCCCTGGTTCCTCAACCTCCATCTGAAAAATCAGTGCCATCCCAAGTACCACCGTTTCCAGTAAGGAAACAGATTAGTGGTTGGGAACTGCTTCAATACTACACTGAAGAAGTTATGTGTACCAGAGAAGAGCAGGAGAAGTCTTGAAATAGTCACCCACCGCTTTTACATTGCCCCTGCCATCAGGAGTATTACACCCCTACAGTGGGAGCTACCTTTAATTTAGGTTTATTTAAAATTTACTTTCATGCCAAAAGAGATCCCACTGGTACCACAATGCCAATGAAAACTGAAAATTACTGTTGTAATGGCATCCATGTTACACCTAAAAGATAGCTGCTACTGCAAAAGCATGAGACTCCTGGTGGCAGACACAATGCAAGAGCTCTGGGTGATTATTTTGAGACAGCATGAATAGATCTACCAACATCATCAAATGAGGTACAAGCCTGGGGTCCAACTCCTCACTCCTGCTGGCTCCACAGAAAACAATGTTCTTCAGCAAACCTCTGGGCAGCAAGAGACCCTCTCAGAGATGAGAACACCATCACATACAAGGGGCACTGCATACAGTCAGTGCCCCATACAGAACGCTTCACGGTAATATGCAAAAGCTTTTCCCAAATAGCTGTGTGGTGGAGGAGTGATAACCACTAGTGACTCTCTGAACTGCTGTTCTGCACTGAAGATCCTGCTCAGTAGCAACCACTAACCAGATCATGCTAAGCCTGTGATGATTAATTTCATTTGCTTAACATGTTTCCAAAGCTAAGTATTATTATGGCAGAACACTCCTATTTAATCAGGTACGTGTTTTGACTTTGCTTGCACATATATTCAGAGGAAGAAATTTTGACAAATGTAAAGAACTGTCTTTTCAGATGTACCAAGAAAAGAGTTACCCATCTCAGAAGCATCTTTCCAAACACACCTGCTTCTATCTCTGTATCCCAGGATTATCTGTCTCCAACGTGGCATGATTTAGTTATCAGCATAATTGAAAGAATACATTCAAAATAAAAATATTATTCAGAAGAGATCAGACTTCTCAGCAGAAACAGGCAGTAGTCCTTATGGCTTTGGGAGTGACAGACAGGTGAAAGTGACCCCCATAATTAAGGACGACAAGTGCCTGAACTGATTATTCAACTGGAGTAGGAGAAAACACAGTGTGTTTCTTCTTATTGGAAGCCACTAACGGCATTTCAGGGTCCAAAACTCTTTTTCTCCTTGCTTATATTTTATATATATATTTTATAAATCTGTATTTTAAAGTAGGGTATTTTTAAAGGCATTTCAGAAGCGTACTAACCATAAATAATTTCACTTTACGTTCAGGATTAAGAAATCTTGGGTCTATGCCAGACATGTTCACAAACGTGTGTAGTGAGACAAGAACAAGTGGCACAAAAGCACAGCCCTGTGCCTAGTTGGCAGTATTTTAAACTATTATTCTCTCCTAAATATTTAATATACTAAGAACATGCATGTAAGCATGAGAGTGCAGACGTACTCTCATGTAACGTAATTACTCATGTAGAGTAATCTCTCTAGTGGTGCAGAACACTCGAGGCTTTGGATACATTTCATCTCAGTAAAAAGAGAGGGAAAACTGCTTTTAGTGCAATATAGAAGTGCGCCAGAGACCACACAGCTCAACATATACTAGGCTGTCTGTTTTCTACATTGAAGATCCCCACTCCAAAGAACTATTTCATTTTCTCTTTTGCATCTGTCTGAGACACAACTGGGAAGGCTGGTAGATAGCAGACTTTCCATCCTCCTCCTGGATCCAAAGGGAATTCCTCTCCACACAAGCCTAGGAAGATTACAGCTAGCACCTTACCAAGGATGATCACTCCTGTCAGGAGTCCTTCCTCTCCCCACAGACCAGCACAGGATAGGACTTCTACTCATGTACACTGGCTCTTCTTGGATTTGACTCTCAGTTAAGAATATTTCTGGCAATGGATATCTGGGCTGGGCACCTGTAGAGCAAAGCTAGATAACATAAAATCACCCTCCTGTTCTCAGCTAGAACAGTATTTAGTTTCTACAAGGTGCAATGTTTCTGAAGAGAACAAATTAAATGACAGACACTGAATTCTTGAAAAGCTTTACACTCCAACAAGCTACCCTAAATAAATCAGAATAACCAAAGCACTCCAGCATCTCAAAACTCCTTAAGTCAGTGGATTTCAGGCTTCTGCTCTGAGTGAAGCATTGATCCTTGTGCAGAGAACACTCTGTCTCTGTGAAACCAAAATTACCAGAAGGACCACACGCCAAGATGTTGAAACACCTTTGCAGCCAATCCCTGTCCTCACACATGCTCTCAGCAACCTGCTGATTTCACAGATACCAGCACACGCTTCCATCTCTTCCAGAAAACATTATGCATCCATCAGGTTCAACAGTTGTTTTGATTTCAGGGAACCACACAGAAGAGCAATGTTTTTTAGATGAAAGCCAGAGACAGAACAAGATGACAATAACTGCATGAAACCTGTAATTTCATGCTGTGTTGAAGTCCCTGCCTGCTCTTACAGCACTTCCCTTTCACAGAAATTATTTACTAGCAAATGTGGGTTTTTCTCTGTTGGACTGCAAAAATATTTTGCATTTATAGGAGACATACAAAAAAGAATTAAAAGAAACAAAGGAGCTGATAAGCACCAAATATATAGCTTACTTTGCACATTTATTTATATAAGATAGTATCAATAGTTTCTTGTAAAAGATGAAGTATAATGCTAGAACCTGCAGTTTATTCATGCAATGCAGTTATATAAACACTTAAGTGACTAATCTCAAACCACTATCAAAAAACTGAAGCACCATGTGACAATTACAGCCAGTGAAAATAACGATGAAAGTTTCATTAAAAATAGCATCTTACAAATCTTTATTTTTAATCACCGCAATATTGTCATTAGCATGCTGCCCAGCCCCAAGTAAAATATACAGAGGTAATTCTGATGATCACATGTTTAAGTTTACATCCTGAAAACTCCAAATTCTGTCTTCTTCGTGGGTGCATTTAGTGCTGCGCTGAGACTGAGGCCCAAAACCAGTCTTGTGTCAGCTGGATCAATAATTCCATCATCCCATAATCTAGAGAAAAACCAAAAACATAACAAACCAAAACTTTTAATAATTAAAGGAAATCAACATATACAGCTGGCATACTTTCAAACCCATGAAACTGGAAATGGTTTCTGTTAAAGAAAGAGGAATAAAATAGCTATATTATACTTAAAACAGTGGAGTCAATTCATGCTGTTCATTAGTGCAATAGACTGGTGTGCATTACTCCATGGAATTGTCTTCTAGAACAAAGTATACATTTTAGATAAGTGAAGAACGTCAGACCTACATATTTTAAATAGATTCTTCATACTCAATCATCTCCTTAAAGAAAAAAGCCCCTCTGCTTGTTAATGTTCACATGGAGAACGATCATCTGCCAATGACATACCTTCTTCTATTAAGAATGCTTACACTTTAAGGATTATGTCACATCATTATTTACACTATTCAGGTTACTTCAACTGCCAGATGAGGATGATACAAGTGTTTATTCTTTCATCATTAAAAAGCCAGAATAAATTTCAAGTATTTTCAGAATTGCTGTTGTGGGTTGACCTTTGTTGGATTCCAGGTGCCCACCGGGCCACTCTATCACTCCCCCTTCCCAGCTGGACAGAGGAGAGAAAATAAGATGGAAAACAACTCATAGGTTGAGATAAGGCAGTTTACTAAAGCATAAGTGAAAGTTTGCAGGTGCACAAAGAGAAAAAAAACCTAACATTATTCTCTACTTCCCATCAG
The DNA here is from genome assembly GCA_014706295.1 of Lycocorax pyrrhopterus obiensis. Lineage (NCBI taxonomy): Eukaryota > Metazoa > Chordata > Aves > Passeriformes > Paradisaeidae > Lycocorax > Lycocorax pyrrhopterus. The sequence continues at coordinate 45,640,874 of JACSVZ010000014.1, read as the reverse complement.
CAGGCGATGTCCAGCCACTTCCCAGGAAGCAGGGCTTCAGCAGGTGTGGCATTTGCTTGGGAAAGCAAACACTGTAAATAACCAATGTTCTGCCTTCCTCCTCCTTTCCTTAGCTTTTGGAACTGAGCTGAAGTCATATGCTATGGAATATCCCTTTGGTTAATTCATGTCAGCAGGCCTAGTTGAGTCCCCTCCCAGGATCTTGCCCACCCCAGAACACTGCTGGGGGGAAAATGTTGGAGAGAGAGGCTTTCCAGCTACTAATGCAAAGCACAGGACTGTGAGGGCTGCTGTGGGAAAATGAACTCCATCTCAGCAAGACTCAATACAATTTCTTTCATTTATTTTACCATTAAGTCCATTTCTAAACAACTGGAAGATACACCCTCCTCAACCCAGGCCTGAAGGCAATTAAATTATAAATGAGCAATTGTCAAATTCCCAGGTCCCCCAAACCACCAACACTTTTAAGTAGTCCCTTCGATATCCAAAAATTAAGGTCTTTGTGGCATCAGTTCTCAATGACAGCTGCATCCTACCTAAATTAAAATCTATGTTCAAATTCCCAGCAGGCCATGGAACTGTAAATATTGTTATTTCCCCAGAAAGATATTTAAGCAAGATATCACACTGCTCATTGAAACCCAGTCTCACTTAAACAAACACATCAGCATCTGCAGAACATATGCACAGTATCTTTGGTTAAGACAGGGATGCTTCTCCTCCATCCCATTTTTCCCTAGAGAGACTTATTTTGCATTCTTTATGAACTTACTTCAGTGTTGGCTAACACTTAATTCTTTGTCTGTGGAAAATTTAAAAATACGAGAAACAGTCACGAATAGGGAGCCAAGACTGACTCTACCAAGAGAAGGCACAGCCTTTCCTTTCTAACTGAAGTTCCATCTGCAAATTTTATATTGTTTGGAGATTATTTAGCAAAATCTGTTAGACAGGAAACAATATATTTTGCACTCTTCTTTCAGTCCTAAATGTGCCAACTTCACCCCCAAGAGCACTGCAAACTGTACATAAATACATGCTGATAAGCTCAAGGCAGCAGCAGACACTTCTGAGTGTTTTCCGTATTTGCTTTATTTTGCCATTTGCTGGGAAAGCAATATTCGTCAAATCAGATAAAATACTAAGAGACTGACAATGTATGCTTTTTATTTTACAACGTGTATCTATCCTACGATGCACAAAATGGAATTGCAGTAGAAGACACCTTTAACAACATCAGGCACAAGGGTTCAGGCTCAGCTCTAGGAGCATGTTTTTCAACTATTAGATAGAGAAGAAAAAGGATACCCAGCTCAGAAAGAATGCTCTACTATAAACAGATCTTATCATGGTGCAGCTTCCCAGGCAGGAGACTGTTAAACTAAATAGGGCACAAGAGCAAAACTGAAGTAAAGAAGAAGAAAGGGTTTGGAGAAGGGAAGACTTTGCTGCTAACTGGGCAAAATCAGGCTCTTTCTTTCTTGGGAGTGAAAATCAAATTGTGATTTAAGAAGTCTTGCACCACAGTAGTTGTGGCCACAACTCACTGACCCAGCTGCCAGGTCCCAACCAGCAGAGAAAGAAGTCTGGAAAAATGACAGAATCATAGAATGGTTTGGGTTGGAAGGGACCTTAAAGATCATCTAGTTCTAATCCCTCCACCATGGGCAAGGACACCTTCCACTAGACCAGAGGTTTCTAAAGCTATGAGTTGCTCAAAGCTCCAATCAACCTGGCCTTGAACACTTCCAGGGATGGGCCATCCACAGCTTCTCTAGGCAACCTGTTCCAGTGCCTCCCCACCCTTGCAGTAAAGAATTTCCTCAAATGTAAACAGGAGAAAAACTTCTGGCATGGCAAAAACCCCCCTGCTATAAACCCAAAATACAAATATAAGAAAACCGCAGCTCTATCTAATTTCTTCTCATTTTAGGATTCTCAGTCAGTACGTCCCTTCTAGTGGGCTAGTAACCCAAGCATTGGAATACTCTAACAGCCACACTCGTACCTGCAGGGAAGCGGTACTACCAGCAAATTCTGTTTCAGATGACACAAGAGCTGTCTGTGTCATAACTTGGATAAAGTGCATGGCCTAAGCTCCTGCTGTCTGACTCCTGTAACTTCTTTCCTAAGTGTATCTTTAAATTTTAAGTAGTAACTCATGAAAATATTTGGGCTTATTTGGGCAATACTCCATTGAAAAGGATCAGAGGAACTGCTTCTTACCATACAAAAGAAAAAGCAATTGGAAGCTTTTTTTTGTTTCAAATAGCCGAAGAAAAGTGCAACTGGGTTTTACAGAACTTACGTAAGAGATGTTGGAATTTGCTTGATTTTTCCCAAGACAGTGGTTGTAGCTGTTGATATAACCTAGCATGACAGAATGGCCAAGACAGTATTTCCTACACTTGCAACTTCATAGAGTGTGCATTACCAAAGTTTAATGCATATGCTTTTTTCCTTCTCCTTGTATTTATATTTTGGTTTAGTTATGATGAATATAGTCAGATTAATCTGCCAAAGGGATGGAGAAGATCCTCCTTAATATTTGTGGGGTCAAATAAATCCCAACCCTTCTGTTTTCTTAAGACTGTGAAAGAAATCTCAACTTTATGAACAATCTCAAATACAGTAACTTCTACTTTTAAGCAAATTTTGGTTTTTTGAGTGATACAGGTTTGTTTGCTCTGCATATAAACTTTTTTTTCCCCAACAAATACCTGCAATTAACTTTTTTTATTTATGAAACACATTGAAACAGAATGAGGGAATTCATAATACTTAAAATGTTCAACACATCTGCTAAGGGCCTGGAAAGGGCAGGGATGAACTGAATCCAAAAGAATCACCAACTTAGTGCAGTACCTTCCAAGCTGCAACTTCATAGTGATTACTGCCATAATAACCACTTCCAAACGTAAAGCACATTTTAATGGCAGATTTGGGGTTTTTTTTTCTTTTTTTGTAACAACACAATTAATTGACTTGTATTGACAACCATAGAGATTTGATGTTGCGTGGAAGTCAAGCCGCTTTCGTATGGTCACCCCTGGCTTCTGCTTCTCTTTGTTTAAAGAAAACTGCATTCTCTGCTGGGATATAACATTAATAATTCAACTATCTATTAAAACCCCATTGCTGGAACATGAGTCACCCTACACTCATAAAATATCTGTAACTGAGACAGTGTGAGTAAAAGAAATGAAGTTGCCTAAAGTAAAATGCTTGTGCAATTTGTTAAGGTGCAAACCACTGAAATCTTTTAAGAAACCTGTGAGCAGATTAATATAACTCATTAAAAAGGGTGCTGCCTAATGACTGCCATTAATTAAGACTGCTCATTGTGAAAGGTTCTAATCAAAAAATTGGTTAATGTCTGATTAGAAAACACAGCTGCAGGGAACAGTATTGACATCCTGTACATACAGCAAGTTATCACTTATAAGCAAAATGATTAAAGAATAAATAGGGATATTTGCTTGTCTTTTAAGATCACTAGGGCATTTTCCTTCTCTCTCCTTATTGGTGCAAAAAGCTTGATTCAAAGCCTAATGAAGTCAAGTGGAAGGGTCACATCAATCTCAACGGCCATTAAGGGTGAGGCAGACATTATGCAGGAGAACAGCATGAGGGAGCTTCCAAACCAGCTGCACATGAGCAGCAGAACAGACAACAATCTTTGTGTTCATCTATCATTTTTGTTCTCTCAGAAATGCAAAGTTGTTTGCTGGAGTTTCCTTGTTGACCAATTTGGTGGAGGGATCTTACAAAAAACAAAGGCTGTCCAGATTCAGTTTCAATTACAGCACCCTGACATTTGGTTGACAATCAGCTGTGTTTTTACCATGCTTGGAGCCCAATAGGAAGCACCCTTTAGAGCAAAGGGGACCGGTTACTTCACCCTGGATTACAGCAAATGCTTGCTAATAAGCAGCTGCTGATGTTGACTAAAGAAAGGGTTGTCTCCAAGGTGCAAGGTGAGCAGTACATCCTTCCCCTTAAGTACACTTGCTGCAAAGACTGTAATCCACTTCATCGCATTGTTTCTGCTGGGACAGCCTACTCCACAGTAATGAAAACTTCTGAACTATTGATCTGAGATCTTGCTTAGGAATTAGATAATGCAAAGCATGAAAGGGCAGGAAATATGAATATATCCACTCAAATACCCAATTAACTCTATGAGAGAGCAATTAAAAAGCTCCTAGACAATGCAGACTGCACCTACTTGAACTGAAAAGCGAGATAAACCAGCCAGGACTGCTTTGACCTGAGCCACTCACACACTGCTGTCAAAAGCACTCCTTTGTGAAAAGAGGCATTTAACTTTCATTGCTTATAGCCAGATAAGCCTCAGTGGGATTTCAGCTCTGACATTTGACTTCATGTCTCAGCTGGGCTTATTATCTTGAGTGCAGCGTCACATGAACCCAACCTCATGCAATCCAGACCCACGCTAGTTTTCAGCCAACTCACATCTCTGCACGTCACATTGCCTTTCCAAGCGCAAGCAGTAAGAAGTGCTTAACTACCCTGCTTTTTCAAATAAAGGACAGGTCACGTAGCACTAAAAGCACTTTCTAACACCTAGGCTGGGCAGATTTAAGCTATTTACTGGGGTGACTATTAGATTTGCAACCTAACTTCACAAAATGGCCAGATATTCTGAAAACATAAACTGGTACAAGTTGTTCATCAGAGAGCACAAATCTGGTGTTAAACGCTCAAGTTTCATGTCTAAAAATCACTGGACATTATTAAAAATTTAAAATGGGGTATTTTTTAATGCCAATCTTAACCCTACAGGTAAAACTGCTTTCTTACACATTAGTAAATTACTGCTGTAAATACTGACAAATATCGTAAATCATCTGTTGGTTTTTGGGAGAGGGTAAGTTTTTATATTGCTATTATACCTAATATGTTGAATGTTAAATAAATCATGAATACAAAGAGTCTGAGTGTTTCCAGTGAATGTATTAAAAAAAACAAATGTAAAAAAAAAATCACATTATTCGTCTTCTCTGGAGTAGGGATTAATTTTAAATACACACCGTTTGACTCATTTTTTAAATGTTATTATAAGAGTGGAAAATTCTTCTTCTTAAAATCCAGTTAAAAAAATGATAACTCATATTTTTTTCATTTTTCCTTCTTGCTTTAGAGCACAAGGTCAGCTGTTAAAAACTTCTGTGCTATTTCTTTTACTACCCATTAAAGATCAAGCCTGATGAAGGTATTCATTTGATTAAACATTAAAATTAATGTAGATTTCCCAGGTATAAATATGTCAGTTAAGTTAAGATACAACTCAGTCATAAGTCAGTTATAAGTCAGATATTCCACTATCCCTACAGAAAAGAGTAAAAGTTAACAGTAATTTCGTATCCTACGTCTGATCGTGAAGAAGGAGCTCTTCTCAGGTTACCTGTCCCTGCTTCAAGTGGGTGTACATTTCCTTCTTACTACTCAGTTTGAGGAGCAAATCCTTGCTCAGCCATGCCAGTTTCCAGCCTGCCATGCTCTATTTCCTACACACTGGAATGAAGAGCTCTTGTGCTCTAAGAAAAGTGTCTTTAAAGAACTGCCAGCTCTAATCAGCTCCTCTGTCCTTAAGGACACTTTCCCAGGCCATCTCATCCACTAACCCTTAAATATCTGGAAGTTCACTCTTCCAAATTTTAGGGTCCAGAGTTTCTCTTTGCCAGCTCACAAATCCTTGAGATCCTGAACTCAGCCAGGGTGTGGCTGCAACAGCCCCGGCCGCTTCCAACCACGACCCCTTTAATGAGCTCCTCTGCACTGGTGAGCGCCAGGCCCAGGAACGCCTCACCTCTGGCTGGCTTGGCTGATACCTGGACCAGGAAGTTGTCTTCCACATGCTCCAGGAGTCTCCTGGGTTGTTCACTGCCAGCTGTGCTGCTTTCACAGCTGACATCTGGGTCACTGAAATACGCTACCCTCTACCGTCATCAGCAGCTGAGAGCCTGTGGAAAAGCTCTTGGATACCACAAGCAGAAATATGTGGAGGAACTTCAGCACTGGCAGGATGAAACTAATGCAGAATAACAATCAAAGGCCAAAAAAGCCTCAAAGCCACTTTCCACACCTATCACTTCAGGATGCCACTTTGCTTCATTAGCCTAACTAGTTCCTGGGCATTTACCAATATTCCACCAGCCTGAGCATGAAATGCTGCAGAGGACTTCTCAGCAAACATGAGTATGCTGCACCTCTCAGCTAAAAAGCCCTACAAAAATTGCTATCATCCAATACAATCACTTACCATGACCATGACCTGAAATTTGCCAATGGCTTCAGGTCTTCTTGAAACTGCTAGCTCCTTTTTCACTGGCCTCTTCTACTTGCAGGATCCCACTAATAAATTCCTCCCAACACACATGCAGCCACTCATTACATTGTCCAATAGGCTTTAGAAAGGTGATCAGATACTACACTGGGGAGAATGATATAAAACCTATCCAGAATAAAACACATAACATAGAAACTCCACGCTACCACATCATTACTTACAGAACCAGCAAAGTAATTCCTGCAAGTGCATGCCGTCTTCTGAAACAGTTCATGGTAGCAGGTCCCAGAGATAAGACAGACAAGACATTGGTTTGAATGCACATCAAACACAATCTTTGTTTTCGATTGCTCTGTTCTGCTGTTCTTTAATACCAAGAGCTAGATTTCAAGTCCCGTGATTACAATTAAGTTTTAGAATAGTTATTTATATGTTACCTTGCACTGGAATAATAAGGGTTTCCTTCCTCCTCGAACCTCCTAATGATTGGCTCCTTCAAAGCTGCTTCATCTGCCTCAGACAACTAAAAAACCAGATAAAATATTCTTTAATATTTTCTTCTACAATGATAGCAGAGCTTTATATGCAGCACCAACCTGAAGAAAATGCCTACATGATCTCCCCAAAGTATTTTTACTCTTTTAGCACACAATCATCAATTTTGCATGTTTGATAATAAAATTAAAATACCACTTTTCAAAATAAGTGGGTGGAAAAAAGGAGAACAAACATACACTTAAGTGCAAGAGTAACTGGTGATTAGCACTTGAAAAATTACTGAAGCTACTGCAATGAGAAAAAAATTCAGGTTGCCTTTGGCAAGACTTTTTTTTTTAAAAAGTGAATCTGTGCTATTCTAACACTGGGTTTCTCTATGATCCAGACTGGTCACTGTGTAGTTCAGGAAACTTTCAAGTTTCTAACACATTTTACTGACAATTAACTACTACTAATTATTTTTCTTGAACTTCTTTCTGGGTATCATGGATCTGGGAAAGTAAGACAGACAGAGATGGGGGTGAATATATTCTACCCACAGAAAGAACAAGTCAAGTGTTGAAAAGGAATGACATTGAGATAACATGTTCATACTGCTTCACTATTCTGCTTAACTATTCATGATAAATATGAACAATTTTAAGACGTCACAATAAAACCACTTCTTATGGGATCAAGGCACTAATATAACTATAAACCTCATAATTAAAAAACCCAACTCTGCAGAAAAGAGTGTGCAGAGAAACTATAAAATATTACTAAACAATATACCTCTAATTTTCAATTAAAATGATGCAACGAGCAAAAACCTTTCCAAACCTCTCCAGACTTCTGCTGTTACAATCTTCATAATTCTCAATCACTGAATCATTCGAAGATTGACTTCCTCTAAAACTGCCACCTTCATAATAATTGGAAAGACACTTTATCCTGACATACTCCTCTTCATACCCCTGAACCAAGGAGATTCCTGGTTGCTCATCTTGGGTAGAACTAATAACTTGGTGCACAAAGTACAAAAATACGATGGCATATGAAATACTCCTCTTTTTAAGCAAGATAAGAAATGTTATGAACGATCTTCACATTTCAAAGAGGTAAGCAATAACATTTCACAAATGCTTCATGTTTGTTAGTGCACTAGGTGGCACTGGGGTAGTTCACTGATGTCTCACTCTCTTGTACTCGCTCCTAGCTCACAAAATGACCAACTCCAGTGAAAGAGTAAGTGATAATGACTTTACTACAAACGAAGGAAGAAAGATGTACCTGTTTCCCCTCCCTTGCTTTTTGGTCCTTAGCTATTGTAGCTAGAACAGTTGCAGCTTGTTCCCCTCCCATCACCGATATGCGAGCATTTGGCCACATATATAGAAATCTTGGACTGAAAAAATGCACATTAAACATTAAGGTAAGACACTGCCATATTTCCTAGTGAAGAACTAATTCTCACTCAACTACAAATTCATTTTTATGCATGACAGTATTACAATATATTTTTTTAAAAAAGGAACATTAACATACTTCAGTGCTTGCAGCATTGCGTTTGAAAATTTAAAAATTCTGTTCATTTCCATTATTCAAACACTTTTTTTAAAATATTTCCTTTCTTGAGCCTCTTCATCTCACATCCCCAACCCACAGGAATTTTTCTCCCAAACATCCCAACTGACTTCAATATTATCAGGAACCTTGAAAAATGAAATTAAAAAATCACATAAGCCATGTCCAAAGGGTCAACCAAAAAATCTTTAGGGGTTCTAAAAACCTTACTCATAAAAACAGGCTCATTGAAGTGAACAAGGAATTTTTACACAAGCTGATACACTCTTCCAATGAATGCAGAATAAATGACCAGCCTATACTGCCCAATGATTGTAAAGGACTACAATTTTTCCACAAAGAACTGAAATGGGAGAAAAAGATGTGAACAGGTTTACATGTTAGAAGGTCTCCTCTGTCACCTGATTCAAGGTGAATCATGAGCCTTATCAGTCTCTACAAATGTCAGGCTGTTATTTACTTATGAATATATTCATCGAGAACTGTTATATTTTCCAAACAGCACAACTTCTTCAAGAGTTCAGATCGTTTTTCAGAATGGTACTTCAAGTTTATGCTCTCTTAAATTATTTCTATCTGCTGTCATAATTTGGAGCAACACTTACCTATATGCTCTTCCACACATCCCATAGTTTCCAGCTCCGTAAGAGCCACCAATAATGACAGTTATTTTAGGTACATTGGCACAAGCTACAGCAGTTACCATCTTGGCACCATCTTTTGCTATCCCTCCAGCCTCATATTCTCTGCCAACCATGAAGCCTAAAGAAATACATGAACAAAAGGCTCACCAGCTTCATATTACAATACTGTGCCATATGTCATACTACGTGCTTCACAGCACATGCAGAAAGAACTGAGGAGCAAATCATAAGGCAAGGCCTTCACCAGCTGCTGACAGGCTGATTTCCAAACAGGCTGGAGATGTAGGTACTACAAAGCACACAAGAGCCTGTCTAAAACGCAGCCTCAACAGTTAACAGCCAAGTCTACAACATAGTGAAACCTCACAATATTGATCTTACTCACCTGTAATATTCTGCAAAAACACAATGGGAATATTTCTCTGACAACACAACTGGATAAAATGCGTACCCTGTGGAGAGGAAAAAAATAAAAGAGTAAGCCATTAAAAGTTGGACTAGTGAAGCTACCACGACCAGCACTTTGAAGACTGTGCTAAATCCTTCCACTGAAGTCCAGCAGAGTATTTCCATCAGGAAGTGCTATACTACTTCTCCTTCACCCAAAGTTAACTGCAAAACATGCATACATGGTAGCAGAATTAAGAGATCTCCAAAAATGTGTGAGGCCATGGTAAAACAGAAATAATATCCTTAAAAAGCATAATTACTAATACTGAAAAGCTCAACTGCTGTGACTCAGCCAATATGCAGTTAAATCACAGACAGCTTCAGTGTGGCATCTGACACTGAGTTTGGAAAGACTCTGTCAGAGAAATTAAGACAGTCAGTCAGAAAAACATATCTCCTCATTTTCTGTACAAAATAGAAGCACTCTCTGAAAATGGGAAAGGCCCACATACATTATTTACTCATGGTCCTGCCAACTGCTGCAATGTTTTCTCCTTTTCCTGAGGGCAGACGCCCTCTCCCTATTTACTAGTAGAAGACCAATTTCCTAGCACAGCTACAAACAGTAGATTCCAAGCCTCTGTTTCAACTAATCTAAATCAATAAAGTTCCTCAGGTTATTTATCTGCTTGTTAGTGAACAAAACAAAACAAAGTTATGTAGCACAACAGCTGAGAAAACATCTAACCTCTTCATATATAAAACCTGCAAAGGTTATAAAAAGAAAAAAGAGAGAACAATAAAGTATAATCTTCTTCAGAGAAGCACGTGAATAGCATAGTGATGATACAGGAAAAATGTACAACAATTCATTACAAAAATGCAAAGGAAAAAAAAAGGAGCATTGGTAGAGTATGTTGCTTATAGAAGCAACATCATGGACAAAGGTTTCTCTAGAAGTGAATTTCCTTTTACAGTGCTGATATGCCAGTAACAGTCAGAAAATGAAGATTCCTTACATTTTTTTCATTGTTAGGAACAGAAGTTGCAGCACAAAATTGTTAGAAAAATACTGAAAGTATTAGAAATACTGCAAGAGTTATTTTCTACTTGGAAATAACTGTTAAAACAAATGTCAGACGAAAAAAAGTCATTTACTGCAGTGCTCCAAGTTGGAACTACTCCTTCAGCACATGAAACTCAATTTTGTGTATTGTTTTATAACAGCAATAAATCCAGTAAAATTACTTCCTTTCTCCACATTTCTCATCAAAGCGTCCTTTTTCTATATATTCTCAATACCAATTTCCTCACCATTAGCTAAAGAAGCATGTTAGAACAAAACTAGCATATATAATTGCTACTACAAAAAATTCAACTGACAGTTGTTTCTTGAAAAAATAAAGAACCGAAGCAAACAACACAGACCAAAGTAAACACTTTGCCATACCCAGATACTCTTTATCACCACCATGCCCTGAACTCCAAACTGTAAAGCAGTGTTAACTGTAATAAAATCACAATATTCCTTCATAGATGGCCTTTCATTCACCAAACAGGTATTTTAGCTCACAGATTTTGAGAGACTGCACAGGTTTTCACTCATTATTCTAAGACAGGAGATGCTGCAGCAAAGTATAAAAATTAAAAGTCTAGTAAACCAATGAACTGAGTGCTGGAATCCAGGTTTTACATTTTCCAGTTATTACAAAAACAATGATGTGATTTTCTGTAGTACTTCACGGTTTAGAGGTTAGGAATACCCAAGAGGGTACTTGATGCAATCAGCATGGACTTGTAACAGCTCTAAGTTTCAGGATACACTATTTCAACTACGCTGTATTCAGACAAATCCAAATGCTGTTCTGCTATTGGCTTATCTTCTCCACATCAGAAAAATCTACCACTGCTCCTAAAATATGGTCAATTGTTTTTTACAGCTTGTTAACAGCTTATACCTGTTTCACATTTACAAGAAAAATGTGGAGCCACTTCTCTGTCTCTGTTTAAAAAAGTTCCTCATTTCAAGAGCAAGTTGTCCACCAGAAGTTTTGTTTCTCAATGGCAAAGAAGCTAATAATCTATCTATTTACCTTTTTTGCTGACTCTGAGAAAAGAACTCCATTGTTTCCAATAATTCCTACTGGGTAACCAAAAATTCTTGCAAATCCTAAAGGAGAAAGATTAATTTGTAAATTTCCACATGTATTTATTTTTCCATAGCATATAAAGGTAACACTTTCTCCTGGTAACAGAAACTGCCATACTTCTGAAGATAAACGTCATTAAAAATATCAGTGGATGAGCCAGAACAAATACAACTATAAAACTAGTGGGAACATATACAGAATAATTATATTTCTACTTACCTGTAACTAAAGTATCCCCATACAAGGCTTTGAATTCATCAAATCTACTTCCATCTACAATTCTAGCAATGACCTTAAGAGAAAAAGGAAAAATAACATTAAATTCCTAATCCTTCAAGGCTTTTAATTTGTTTACAAGGAAAGACCACGGTAACACATAACCTGAAATCTTTACATTTATAGAACATTAAGCAGCCCACCGTATATAAACAGTTTGGATGGCAGGCAAAGCTCATTTAGTTTTTTAAGTGTGATTCATCTACATGTTTGTAAAAGACGGAATTTCAAGATTAAGAATGTTCTAACCAAATAGTTAAATTACACAAAGAAGAAAGTTTTCCATATTAGTTGAATTTCAAACAAAAACCTCTGCTTATATTAAACATTAATCAACAGCCTCTCATTTGTAAAGAAAAAACCATATACACTCATGAGTCACTTTCTTAGAGATATGATTATTTTTAGGCTTGCTCGAGTTTGTGACATACAAAAATAATGAAGATCTGATTTGAGTTTTCTCTGTGATGCAAAGGAGCCATTTTTAATAAATACAGATCCACCGCTAGCAAGACATTTGTCAGAAGATATTTATTTCAACTTTAAAAGAACATAAATCGGAACTATTCCAACTTTTGAGAGTGAAGTATGAAACTCAATGAAACTGCTCATCTCTTTTTCCCTTTAATGCAAAGCAAACCCTAGTAATTTCTGTCAAACTTTTTAAGAGAGGTACATACTAAGACATTTCCTAAAATACATATTCGGTTAGTAGTGAAAAAAGCTCTGAATGTGGGATTTATAAAAAATATGAGAAAGGATGTTGGCTCAGATGAAGGTTCCAAGGCAGATAATTACACTAGACCAGCAGTAGAGTACAATAGTATTTGTATGCAGAAGGGAGAAGGCTCAATTGTTTGGTGTGCTTATACTACATGAGTCATTAAACAATTCATCTTTCACAGGGTCAGCAGAAGAAGAAAGCCACCATATCCCTGGGCAAGTCTGTAGAATGCTTTGCCAGTGAGGAGTTCCCATTTCTGTCAGCTTTTTCAGAATGCTACCAAACTCTCATCCTTGCTCATTCTTCTTAAAAGTACAACCAAAAAGTACTATATTTTCAACAGTCACTGTTATTGCAATGGATCTGCTGGACAAAACTATAAAGAAATAACTACCCAAATCACTTATTATCAATTATTGACAATATAAAGAGTGATTTCCTGCAACGAAATGGGTGCACGTATGTATGGGCATACGGATCTTGCATTAATACTCATACCTCTTTGACATCAAAATTTCTTTTTAGCTGGTCGCCAACTATTCCATATATTTCATCAGCTGGAAATAAAGGCTCTTCTGATGGTTCTATAGTCACCTATAGCAATTTAACAAAACAATTTACACAACAAAGGAACCATCAGCCCACATTATGAGTTAAAAATTCAAACACAATTAATTTGTCACCTTCTTTGAGCACAGACTTCTCTTCACCAACCATATCAAAATGCCTGTACTGGCTCGTCATTTTGCATAAAGACCAAGTTCCCTAAACTGAAGGCTGATAACAGTTTCTCACTTACTGTTACCTTTTTTCTACTCCTGCATATATCTCCACATGTGCCCCACTTCTTCCATGTTATAAAAAAACTAGGCATGTCCTCCTATTTGCTTACTTTCCCCCCCTGCACCCTGTAAGGCAGGCAACATTCTGAAAAACTGGTGAAGATTTTTGTCACACAACTGAATACAACTTCTTGCCTTCCGTGAGCTTCCATTTACCCTCTCGTATCTCCTACTAAAATAAAATAAGGGAATTCCACCCCCATATGCTATCCATCCCATTTACTACATGGAATTCTTAAATCATTACAATTCATTGACAAGATTCAGGTCTATCCCCTCAGGTTTCAACTTCTCATTAATAATCCCAGATAATGTCTATTCAAAAAGATCCTTTAGCAGGTATCTAATTTTAAGTCCATGGAAATGATCATGTGGGTTTAAAATTAAATTAAGCGTCTTGCAAGACTAGATTAATCTAAAAGTGCAATTCTATGACTCTGAAGCACTCTTCCAGTTGCTCCACTCTTGCATTTAATCCCAGTAGTTTTATTGGGAATAATACAGCAGGAATGTAATCGCAACATCAGAGAAATCTTTAAAGATGAGAACCATAACTTCCATTTTCAAACATGTAAAATCATAGACAAAACATGTATTATATAAAATAAGTGTTATATCAATCAGGCTAAGAAAAGCATTCCGAATTTCAGCAATGCAATGTTTTCAGACTCTATACACTTACATCTACTTTCTTCTGGAGATTCAAACTTCTTACAACTTTCCTTGCCAGATGAAGTGCATGATTGTCATCCAAAGCATAATGATCTGTTACACCAGATTTTCTGTATATAAATAACAATAACAATATGAATGCTTAGGAAAAAAACCCATAAATGGGGCAATGAAAACTTGACATTTTAAAGGTGCTAAGACCTTGAAAATACAGATGCAACAATTCAGCTGTGTTTTATTATTAAATTACCTAAAAATAAAACCTATATTTGATATTTTCTTCAAAATAGTACATTCAAGTTATCAGACATGAAATAAAATAGCAACTGCAGGAAATAAAAAACCCAAATGATGATATAAAATATAACAAGCATTGTTCAAATGCAGCAAAAATGCATTTCAATTATAAAGAAAAACATGTTTACAAAAACGGCATGAACTGCCCTTCAAAATAATTCTTTATTCACTTCAGCAAACTGAAGTAACAAATAAGCATTTCTGTGCAGTAATACCTAATTTCGTTTATTATTAATTGCAGCACTTATAAGTGCATCGATTCTTCTGGTTTGGTAACAAATATTTTTTTACAAAAAGCACAAGCTATTTTGATCTTGCTTGTAGTGAACTCTATGTGGCAGTAAGAAAAATACAATCTGCAAAGTGTATTAACTTTCTCAATACATATTATTCTATTAACACGCAGTATTAAAACCCTCCACATTATGCATGATGCTGCAGTATACTAGACATGTGAGTATTTTAAAGCAGTAAATGAAGGAAGCAATCCTAACTAGAGTAACACAATGTAACTGTGACATTCTAACAATAAAACGATCCGTCAGCACCAGACAACAACACAGAAATAATTTTAAAAATGTAAATACAGCTTAAAAAAGATCTAAAACCAAAATAAAAAATAAAACAAAATAAAACAGGGAAGGGAAGGGAAGGGGAAGGGGAAGGGGAAGGGGAAGGGGAAGGGGAAGGGGAAGGGGAAGGGGAAGGGGAAGGGGAAGTCTAAAATACAGAAGAAATTAACTCTAGGAAAATGTTTCTTTAAACCTGCAATGAAGATCTGCCCCTCCAAGATCCTCTGCTGATACCTGTTCACCTGTTGCTGCTTTAACCTACCACAAGAAAAGGAAAATGAGCTTCACAGTTGACACTTGTCTTGCATTAATATTTATACTATCTTAGGTACAGCAATAATGGAGATCTTTGCAAATGCTTCTTCATTAATCATATTTCCCTGCTTACTCTCCCTCAGAGCATCAAAATGTGACAACACAGAATCTTGCCAAAATTACTTTTTTTCTTTGACTTTGCATCCTTACTCTAACGTTAATATGTAGTTTTTATTGACAAAGACACTCCCTGCTGTTCTATTTACTGCTGTGTCCATCATTAGTGTGAATATACTTACGCATCCTTTAGATTCATAAACATGCTTTTTCACAAAAATTTTCTCAGCACTTAACACGGAATTTCAAATGGGATATTTCCATTTCAAGCAAACAACAATCCAGCTGAAACTTAGCATTTTTCAATTTTGCTTTCTCTACACAAACTCTTCCGTGAATTTTAACTTACTCATTTTAAACATTAGCCATAAAACAACCATTAGCAGTTTTTTATTTTTTAAACCTTCCAGTATACACACAATAATTTATTAACAACTATTTTCTTTAAAAGAGCATAACAGTGGCATGTAACTGTTTGGATCAAGTATGATGTGTCCATAAAAGTACCTGGACTGCAAATCCAAAGCCTAAATCTGTGTCATCTTAGACTTGAAAGGGTAGTTTAAGAGTGAATGGTCTCCTTCTTAGAACAAAGCAGTATAATTTACTACTGAGGTTAAAAAAAAACCCAGAAGACTTCTTGAGGCATTTCCACTCTACAGTAAGTGCTTTGAAAAGGATTCCTTGAAAGCTGGTGAAACCATTATTCATCATCCACAGAGAGTACAGAGGTAGAGTACAAGCAAGGGAAGGGAAAACTATCATCATTTCCAAAACAGATTTCAGTTTCCAAGTTTCATGTCTAAAAACAAAGCACACTAATTATATAAATACATATATATATATATTCTCACACACATACTTCCAAACTGTCAAGTTTGCAAATTTAAGTATAGATATTTCTTCAACAGTAGGATTTTTGCTTTGACATTTGAATTACCCATGGAATATGAAGGTGTGGCATACTAATTAATGGAAAGTTTCTGTCAGAGACATAATTAACTTGAGTCTTCATTAAACAGTGAACATAAGAACATACTTCTTTTAAAAGAAGTTAGGAAGATTTCTTCACTGAAAGGGTTATGCAGCATTGGAACAGGCTGTCCAGGGTAGTGGTTGAGTCATTGGAAGTATTTAAATGCATATAGATGTGACACTTAAGGGGCACGGTTTAGTGGTGCATTTGGCAGTGTGAGGTTAATGGCCAGACTCAATGATCTTTAGGGTGTATTACAACATAAGCCATTCTACCATTTGATTATAGGATTTTATGATTGTATGAAATAATTACATAAATATCTCTTTATGCAACCCGTTATAACATATTGTTACCTACTTCGGAACTTGGCACAAAGCTGAACAGCACAATGATTTACATTAGCACAGAAATCCAGAGACTGATTTTAAGGTATTTTACAAAAACGGCTTTTTTATTTTTTCCACAGAAGATAAAGCTTTCCTTCTCCAAACCACAGTATCGGAGCTGTGGGCTCTGTCTGCCACCATCTGAAACTGCAAAGTTTAACTCCTCTGCTCAAAGCAGGGTCAACCAGAGAAGGTTGCTAATGACCGCATAATGACCATGACTTTCGAATATCTCAAGGATGGAGATTCCACAAACTCTCTGGACAACTTGTTTTGGCATGATCATCCTTGCAGTAAAAAGTGTTTTCTTACGACTAAACAGAACTTCCTGTATTTCAGTTTGTGCCTGGCAGCCTCTTGACCTACCACTGGGCACCAATGAGAAGCTTGGCTCTACTATCTTTACTCCCCCTTGCAAGGTATGGATAGATTTGCCCTAAGATATGTTTTTATCAGATTGAAAGGTCACATCTCTCTCAGACCCTCCTCATTTCACAGATGCTCCAGTCCCTTCATCATCTTCACGGAACTTCACTGGCTCACTCAAGCTTATTCTAGAGAGCCCAGAGCTGGACCCTGCAGCCCCAACGTATCTCATGAGGGCTGAGTACGTGAGAAGGAGCATTTGCTCCATCACCTTTCCAGATAGCAGGGGAACAGAGCATGCTACAAACTGTAGTTTTAAGTAACAGTTAAAGTTACTTAGAGCTAGTGGTTGAAGTTACCCTAAAGTTCATTAGATTCTAACAGACTGCAAGTAAGAGCCTCAACAAGATATGTGGGCATTTTCAAAGCCTGTTCAAGCTACTTCAGCTAGAAATCATGAAAAGAAATAAACACAAACTTTAGATATAATATGCATTTCCCACAACAGACGAGGCCGATATGTAGGAAGGTCCTCAGTATATAAATACACATGAATTTGAAAAACTTATTCCCTCTTTTTACCAGACTTTTTTTCACCTCTGAGCACAGAAAAGTAGCAAATTTTCCATCGGGAAAGAAGAATCAGAAGTTTCTGAAACAGGAGCCTATAGGTCTACACGACATCCTGAACTACCATGCAGTACTGCCGAAGATGAGGACAGAGACACGCCACTTGGGGAAGTGCAGAAGAATGGCCCTGAATATTACTGCTCCTGTGACACCTGTCCTCTTCTATCGAGATCTGTCTATGAAGTTATTACTCCTCACCTTTCTAAAAAAGGAGGCCAAGAAAACTTCCATTTTAGACGGTGGACTGTACCTACAATTCACTTTTTTCTTTATCATACACATCTCAAGACTAGCTATAAGTAACATCAGGGATTTTTCTTTTTTCACTTCCTCAGGATGTTTTGTTTTAGGCAGGTAAGCAATAACATCCAATCCAAATTTTCTTCACATAGGAAAGACGTTTTGGAGAACGGAGCTTACACAATAACAGCTACAATATCTGCTACAGCATGGAATGGCAGTTTCTATGGGAGTCTGAAGTAGTTTTGATGCTTAGAAGAAGGCAAATAGAATATTTTCAGTGAGAATATCAAAAGTTCTACAGAACAGAAAGGCTGACAGGTAGAGATAATAAAGTTTGATCTATAAGTTGAAAGATAAGGATCATTACATCTGCAGGTTGCTAAGAAACAAATTAAATTGGAGGATAGCTGTGAAATCTTTTTCTGAAAATGGGGAAAGATTTTAAAACTTTCTAACTTCGCAACATCCTTGCAGTCACTGACTTGCCTAGTCAAGTCTTCCCCTCGAGGCCTGACTTGGGTCACCCTTTTCTAGATGCCTATCCTGGCAAAAGTCTCGTGCTACATCTCAGTGACACACATGTATGATCTGAATTGCCTTGTGATGTGAAATGATTACCACTCCCAGAGAACAAGAGTCTGGTTCTCTTTTTTCATCTTCCAAGCCAGCTTTCTGGGTTATACCAGGTATTACATTTCTTACTGAAAATCTTTTGGAAAGGTTTGTACTTGGACAGCTCAGGTGTTCCTGCAACCAGGGTAGTTATTCTTAGTTATAGTAACGAAGCTACTAACAGTCTGATGTACAAAATTCATGTCTTTCACCACGAAAATTTTCTTATCCCAAGGAAGAGTTGTATGAATCACAGAAAGTTAGTCACTCAACTAACGTTATTCTCAGATAGTATCTTCATTCATGTTTACGCCACTTTTCAACAAGAAACTCCAAATATCTAAATTACAATGCTAAGTTTACAGAGAATTACTTAATTCTGACGAGGATTTGTCTTTGTTTACCTACAAACAAGCTGAAAAACACTAATACAAGATAAAAAGGAACAGAAACCTAGGTAAGACATTTGAAACAATTACTGTCAATGAAATTCTAACAACCAAATTCTAATGAGCAGTAAATAAATTAGTCTGACATTACATAGTTGCTATTCATTACTTCATCTGCTTTTTCTGCTTACTTTGTTCTTCGTATCAACTTGAAAAGCCTCCACCAAAATGATAAATTTCTTCAAACTAAATGCCTTGTTTTATTAGGGTAGACAACAAAGTATCCCTGTACTTTCAAATGTCTGTCCCATGCCCCTGCTTTCCATATGCCAGTTAAATTCTGAATTTATTTAAGATGTACAAATGTAAAACTTCTTTTTTTTCTTCTTTTCTTTTTTCTTTTCTCTTTTTTTTTAAACTGCACAAGAATTTAAAAACCATCTATACACTGAACTTTGAAAAAGTACAAAATGACAAATCCACTTTTATCAACAAGATGATGCAGTGGGGAAAAATTCACTCTAAAGTAAAGGAAAAGAATGCAATACAAAAATATGCTGTGGAAATGAGAGCAAAGCTATACAAGTAAACACTAAATCACACTAAAGTATGAGTCCGTCATACCTTTAATGAGAGTAACGCAATCTTGCCTTAGGAACTAGTCAACAAACAAATCTGTCAGTGGCTGTTTTCCCATAGTTTAATGCATTGGACATGCCACATTTTCCCAGTATCTTAATTGAAGGAACCGACTTCCAAGAGACTTTGCCTCCTCTGTTACTAGAGGAATCAATGGAGCAGGATCTTCATTAACAATGCTTTTACAAAGCAGATTCTCCATTCCAGCATGCTCAAGTTGGAAGGACTTTCAAGAGACATTTGATTTACATTTGGCTTTGTCACAGGAAGCACACCTAAAAGTTCCCAAAAGACTGTAACCAAAACAGAGCTGTCGTGCTGCCTCAGACCAGTTTGTACAATAAATCTGACAAATATTTGGCTATTTCAAAAGAGCAGGTTTATCCAGCCATGTTTCATCAATACTTGAATAGTTGCGATGAATGACGCTCTGTTAGTTCTAGCACTAACATTTATTACTGACAATTCATTTTTTCTCATAAAGCTTGTGTTAAGTAGAATAATCTTTGTCACCAAAAGACATTATTGTATTATTATTTGTGTTGGTATAGAACTGAGCATACACTAGAACATACAGTTATTTCTAAAATAATAAAACACATTCAAGCATTCCTTCTGTTGTGCCAAGCTACTGTAATTTTAAAGCTCTCTTATACTGCAGTATTTTGCAGCCACAAATTCCACTGTGAGTTCCGCAATAAAGCAAGTTTTCATTCACAGGAATTCTTCGGGTCAGTTTCCTTAGAAGCAATGTCCTTACAAAGACAGGAACAAAGAAAGACAGAAAGAAAGACAATGGCAGAAAGACGGAAAGACAAAAAGACAAAGTACTATAACAAACACCATCATAAGTGTGTCTCCTTTGTCAGCAAACTGACGTAAAAACACAGCAGAACAGCCCTGCTTCAGAAGTTCTTTGATCTTGACTTTGAGATACAATACAGATGGTTGTACTTTTTTCAAATTTCATGTCAAACCTAGAGAGTACATAATTGAATAAAGAAACAATTTTTATAATTTAAAATGTGCACAGCAATCTAAAAGCAGTACTATAAGAACACCTTAACACAGTCCAGTTTATATATATACACCTCTAATGAACAGATTTGATTTAGATAGAAACATTCAGACATAATTAAAAATACGAACTAATCTACAGAAGATCTAGAAATATCTCTCCAAGAAATGTCTCAATTGTTTAAGGTAGACAATTACCACAGCATGATTTGGGAGGAGTGGGAGGAGGGGGGCCATGTCAGTAGAAACTTCTGTATCCTTACCAGTGGCGGCCCTCCCAGGAATATTGTTCCCTGTTTGCCGACAATAATACTTTCATCAGCCATTGCAGGTACGTATGCTCCTCCTGCTGTACAGGATCCCATGACTACTGCTATCTGTCGGGAAAACAAAAAGGACAAGTTAATGAACTGTTCAACCCTCAAAAACAGCAAAGGCACAAGACATTATGTATTTTAATACAGGTCATTGGACAGCATTGCAAGATTATTTTTTGCCTAACAGAGCAAACATTTTTATGTTTAAGCATTTCTTTAAAAAATAAGGAACAGCCTTTTGACCTATGATCTTCAGACCACCCTGCTGGAAAATTCACATATAAAGTACCATTAGCTACATACGTAGTATGTTTGAAGAGACACACATTCTACCATGGAATTTGGTTTTACTGATGAACAGTAAAGGTTAAAACGTAGAGGTTTCTCCTGGTATTTATGCTTAAGTCAGGACTTCAGTTACTGATTATTGGCATAACTTCACCAGTGTTAACATCCTTTGAAGGAAATTTCTCCCATCTCCTAGTATGCTACTTCAGGTCTTCAACCGACCAACTAATTAATTTTGCCCTTACGAGGTGTGTTGAGCATCTCATTATAGGCTTCAACAAGAATAATCTCTGCTTCATCCTTTTGCCTAATTTTGAGATGAACGCCTATCCAGTGAACATTTTCTACCAGTAATATCTTGGTGATACTTTTACAAAACTGACTTGACCCCAGATATGATGAATACTTTAACTGTAGACGATCATGGAAGTGAAGTTTCTCAAATTCTCCTTCACAGGAGCATCCTCAAAGACCCTTTCAAGGCACTTGTAGAGCAGAAGAAAAGGAATACTCATACAGAAAAGGCAAACACTTTCTTTCACAATCACACATATACACACAAAAAAACCCAAAAAAACCCCAGGAAACAATGTTATTTCATGTTAAGGTTGTTTCAAGATATTTCTAATCAATTGACAAGAGTAAGTGTTCTCTGTTACATGATAATTTAGAAGAAGAAAACAGCATATAGAAAAATCACATTATGCTTATCTAAAGCAGGAGTAGATGAACTATGTCAATCTGCTATCATCAAATCAAACAGCCTTTTCAGCAAACAGTTTTCAGTACTGTAAGCTATATTCAGAGTCACATAATTAATCTGCAGTATTTCTGTTGTGCCTTTAATAAATAACTCAGAGTGAATTCAAAAATAACATAAGCCTCTAGAAATGGGAGAAACTTGGGGTAAATACGTTTATTTAATTTTTTCCTCCAGGATTGGTGGTTTTTTTTCCTATTCTTAATTTCACCATGTTCACACTGAAAAAACGTGCCTGCATTTAAACTTTAACTCAGGTGTTAATTTTTTCTAACTGGAATATGTATCTACTGGAAAAAATAAAACCTACCCATCAAATTCCCAAATAATGTACTACAGCCTGACTTAATTTTCTAAATTCCTGCAAAAAAATTCTTGATGTGTTCAACAAAAATCAACAGTCCTGAGTGCACATAACACTATTTCATATCCACTGATCCATCCCCCACCGTTATCCATGCAGCATATGAGTGTGAGAGAGCTCAGGAAGCAGCTAATGAGGAGCTAATCACAGCTTTCTGATTCAACCCCATACAGGCAACAATGTAATTTAAGATGTAGTGGGTGTAAAATAAATTAGTCACAGGTAAAAGTGGAGGGGGAAATTAAAAGTACTATCAGCAACCAGAAAGTAAAAAAGGGAAAAAAAGCAAGCACTGTAAGGGCCAAACTGAGAAGAACTAATGAACTGATGAACAGACCTTCAGGCAGGCCACAGCATAGAACATCAGGTAGCAAACTAACAATACCCAGACTCTCATGTCAGAAGAATTGACCAGAGTGGAGATCAGAGAGACCCTAATTCCTAATCCCATTTTCTAATGAAACATGCTGTCAGATAGGGAAGATGGCTCTAGCTACCACTATCTGTTAGCACAGGACCAATAACAGATTTACAAATGTTAACAGTGCCTCTTTGAAATAAAACAAAGGATAGATACATCTCCCAAACAAAATGCACCCTTATCAGACTCTTTAAATAAAAGAAGTATTTCAGTACAACATCTTTCCCAGTCTTTCATAAATATTTAAAGAAAGTTTCATCAGTGTCATACTTGGGAAATTTAACTTTCATCAGTGTCATAACAAACAGAAATGTGTTTTATTAAAAGACAAATCTTTCTTACATTTAGTTTTTATTGTATATGAATACAATTACTCCTAATACAACACCATATGGTAATCAAAAGAAAAACAAATTCAACTTTTTTATGCAACTTTACAAATACGTTAAATACATTTCAAGATATGCTGGAAACATGAGCATGACTGTAAGGTCAGGCATTTTTAGAAAGGTCCAGCCCAACATCAGCAATTTCAGCCTTGCAAGCTGGATATACATATTCATCTTCAACATAACATCTAAAAATCATTACTCCTATAGCAGATCATGATTGAAGTCTCTAGCAAAAATAAGGTTTTCCAAAACTTCTCTAAAAAAGATAATTCAGCAAAACATCACTCCTTTGACACCTGCTCTTCCACAAAAACACTAGGACCAATCTAGACCTCGGAGTCTGCATGATGACCAGCTTACAAACTTTTTCTCCTACATATTTCTGTTCTAACTAAACACTGCTTTTCTCTGGAAATCACTACAATTGGTCCACCTCTACTGTTGGAAAGAACTGCAGAAGGTAAATTATACTTCCTAAAGAGACTTAGTGTCTTGTTGGAATCTTCAGACTTGGATTTTTATGGAGGCAATGGATTTCAGGATTCTTTAGAAAAGATGACTGAAGATTTGAACTCTGGCTTGCTTCCAAAATGTGCCAAAAAGGTATCAAGGTAACACAGGCAGTTTCCTCAAAAATCCTGCAAAGCCAGTATCTGTCATGTAAGGAGTGAGATGGAATACTGTACCCTTGACCGGTGAATCTGCTTCACCCTGGAAGTACTGGCTTCTACTACCTCCTTCCCCCAGAAAAAAAACCCGTGTCCAGTGCCCCAGTGGAATCTGCTGTGTGAGTGATTGCAATCATGCCCCTGCAAGCCCCAGGGCAGGAGAATCCAGTGAGAATAGTCTCTCAACAGTTTTATTACTGGTGAAAAAGAACACCAGACAGTGGTACTACGGTGGGATTTGTGTCACAGCACTGCCATGGGCTCTGGTGGTGTGACAGCCCAGCCTCAGACAACGTGAGGTGAAATAACTGCTATGACATATCACTTGGGAGAACCTCAGAGCACATTGCAGGCTTCCACAAATTAAACTGTATCCCAGCCCTTTGCCAGGATAATGACTAGCTTTTTCAGGCTTTCAAAGTGTGGTAGAGAACTTCTTTTTCTTGAAAACAAATATTGTCATCACAAGTTCCACAGTATGTGTGACCTATTTCTCACTTAGAATAGATTTTGCTGTTCTCATTGTATAGAAAACAGAGGTTTGATAATTTTTTAATGTTCTGCATTCCTCAGCTCTTACTGTAATCAGGTGTAGATTAATCTGCCAGGATTGTACATATCACAGGCCTAAAAGAGAACCTGGATTTATGATCATAACTTCTTTTTTGCTCTGACCACTTCCAGATGCCCATGAAGAATGCCGGTTTCAAACAATGTCTTTATTCTTTTATTAATTCTTTGTTTTGTTGGAAGGTTTTATATACTTTTCCCAGTAAACAGAAACAGTTCTGCAGGATCAAATGAACTTTGCTGTGCCTCAGTGCTAAACAAGGAAGCTGACTGCTCTCCCTTGGGACCAAAGAAAAAAAAGACTAGTTCTGAGAACTGATCCTCAGAATTGGTAGTCCTAAGAAATTCCTCACAATCTGCCTTTTTTGACTTGTTTTAAGGACTGTTGGTACAGTCTGTCTCCTTCATGTTAAAAAAGATACAGTAAGATCTAGAAAAGATGAACGAGGGCCATCAAAGGTGTGGAACACTATCCAGGAAGAAGTGCAGAACTTGAATTTTTTGGTCTGCAAAAAACAAGGCAGGTATAAGAGGTGGCTACAAAACCATACAAAGAGGTGGGAGTTGACTGAGTAGACAGCAACTCTGTAGGAACTACCTGGTCATTTTCTTTCCTGTAGTGTTCCTTTATCTGCAGGAGGTTATCCTCAAAGATCATGGATTTCTCCAGCTCTGTGGCAGCTTCTCACAGGTCCCTGCTAACAATTCCCTTCAAGTCTTTTTCCTGTCACCTGGCTTTCTCAACTCCACTGGGACTGTACATCCTGCCCTCCACTTTCACTGCAGCCACAGCTGCCTGTCAGCAATCCTCAATCATTTTACATTCTTCATGAGTAATAGATCCAGAAGTGCGCCTTCCATAGCACACCACCCGCATCAAAAAACGGATCCCTATGTACTCCTGAGTGAACCATGACACAAAACCACTTCTAAACCCAGGAACTGTGACAAACAGTAATTATATGCATCATTAATACATTAGAAAATAACCGCATTATTAGGGCAGTTTTATCATAAAGCACATAAGGGTATAAAACGGATTTATAAATATATACATACCCCTGTTAGTGGAAAGTATATCTCATTTACTAGCTGTCATCAAGGGGGTCCTCACCTTTGCAGTGCTGATGCAGAATAATCAACTGCTCCAAAAAATTTTCCAGTGCTTTCTCAAATGGCCCTACATACCATGTGCCCAAGTCCATCTCTCTCCTACTCCCAGACAGGAGCAGGTAGGTCAAATCATTAACACGAAGACTACGAAAGAAGACAGTTTCTTCAAAACTATAATGAATTCTTGTGGACAGTTACTGTGCTTACAGTGCTTCCAAGGCCCAGACTGGGCCATCAGGTCAGCACAACACAGTGCTGTCAGAAACAAAATATGGGCACAAGCCTTGAAAAGAGGTAATGGCAGCAAGCATAAAAACTATTTAGTACATTTAATTCTTAGATAAAAGCAAATTACCTGCGGAATTCCTTGTGAGGACATGACTGCTTGGTTATAGAAAATACGGCCAAAATGATCTCGATCTGGAAATACTTCTGCTTGCCGAGGTAAATTTGCTCCTCCTGAATCAACTAGAACAAATTAAATTATATTAACATGTTTTGAAGAGTGTTATATACTTCTTGGTAAAGTATCTGCATGTTACTTAAAATATACAGCAATTACTATCACTAATACTGTATATATTTCTATGAATCTAGGTATAATAGGACCTTCTTTTCGGAAAAATAAAGAAGGAAAATAGTAAACACACCTCCCCAAAATAGCATCCATCCCAATAATTTCCATGGAAAATAAACTCAGGCATGCGTAAGGATGCAACCATACCTCCCTAAACAAACTTCTAAACTCATCTTGCTGCAAAATATTTAAACTAAGAACGCTTTTAATGTACAATTTAAATGCAACTATTCCATCGCAATTCTGTCACAAGCTCCAGAAACAGGCAGAGCTTACCACCTTGAGTTCAAAAGGTGCTGTCTGTGTACTTTCATACCTTGATTAAACTTCACAAAAACACTGAACTACTTTTACGAAGATTCATTTATTATGTGCCCTTGCCTCAGAATAAACCCTCCAGAGCTTACAGGTCTCCAACAGGAGCTACCTCTCTGCTTCCAACTAATGAAAATACAACTCCAGGTAATTAATTTTTACCTACAACCACCAGTCTGTATGCACATTCTCCTCTTACATGACTGCAGCCAAAAGAAAATGCCCACACCACTGACTGACTCAGTGACAAATGGCACCAGGTGTCCGTGTGAGAATTAGCACTGAGGCAGTTGTTATCACTGATGGAAAAGGCAGTTCAAACAACATGAAAATTACATGGTCAGCACAGTGCTGACTGCCTACAAAGCACTCCCTCTTATCACACAGCCCAAATGAACTGGAACAAGCCCAGGTACAGAAACTGCAAAGGTAAAATAACTTACCAGGTATGAATGACAGTGTACACTCAAGGACTATACATCTCAAAGATGGAATAAAACCCCTAAACTTTTATTCCAAAAGCATAGCTGTGTCCCACAGTTCCTCATTCCGTAAGATCTTAAAACAGTAAAATCATCCACAGTTGCTCACTGATAACTCACTAAAAAAATAAAGAGTTCTCTGAACAGACAGAATTTGCTGGTAATTCAGACAAAAAAAATCGTAACAGTTGTTTTGCAAACAGCAAAGCTGTTTCTTCTGTTTTTTTAACAAGTAAGATAAAATATAGCCCTCCCTTCCCTCCAGGACTCTTTCTATGGCAATCCCACAAAATCTACACCCACACTGTCCCTGTATCCACCTCACCAACAGTTTCAAGTTCACACTTCTCCTAATCCTTCTATTGGTATTATTCACACGTTTGGCCTATCAGCAGGGCGAGAAACTTCAAACATTTGTGCTGGCCAGGACCTGTACTTATGCTGACTATTTAACTAGTACAAGCATCCAGACTGGCAAACCAATGAATGCCCCTCAGCTGATATTTAAGTTGCTAAACTAAGCTGAACAGACAAGAAATAACCTGCTCTATTTTTTAAAATGGAGTAGAAGGTCTTTCTCCTCTGATGCTGACATACACAACACCAAGAGGAATATACACTTTCTTACAACTCTCTGTCAAATCTGACTGAAACTGGCTAATAGGTTCAAAAGTCATTATACTGGGAATTCAGGCTGAAAGGAAGACAGTGGCAGAAACCTCTTGTATTTGTATAAAACCAGACTAAGAAAACACTACCAGTAATATATTACAGATACCTGTCACTCAGTTCTTCATCTTTTATAATGAAAGTATACGTAAGTAAAACTTACATGAAGGTTTGGCTAAATACTGATCTAGACTAAATAGATTAAGTTAATAGACTAAACTCAAAATGTAAAGTAAAATACAACTAAAATTCTGCTTCAGAAAAATTAATCCCAAATCCTAAAAATATATTGATCCAAACTATTATTGACAATTTTGGCACTCTTATTATTTTTATTTCCTTGGGATGTTTTCTCATATAGATATATCCTCCACCAGAACGTACTTTTTTTTTTTTTTTTAAATGTAATTTGAATTGACTGGATGAGACTACCCAAAGATTGCTCATCCCTGACAGAAAGAAGTGATACAGTGTTAACAATTGCACCTGAATTTTTTGAACCCAGCCCTACAGCAGTGCAGCAGATAGTGCTGAGACCCTGTACACACCCTCCAGTTAAGATGTGCCACCAATCCGTAGAGGTAATACAGTATTAATGAAAATGTATTTGAATAGGTGTGCTTTAAATACATTCCTGCTTAGTCAGATCTGCGGGCACACGAGCTGCCCTTCATACAGGACCTGGGCTATTTCTGCAATGGGACTTACCCAAATAAAGGCAAGGGAGATGATTCTGCATTGCAATTTCTTGAGCACGCAGATGTTTCTTAACAGTGATGGGATAATAGGTACCACCTTTGACAGTTGCATCATTAGCAACAATCAAGCATTCCACCCTAAAAATAAAACACGTTTATGAGAGAGAAAAGCATTTCTAATGAGTAAGTATGTGTGATGGTTAAGAGCTACAACATGCCAAGGACTCTTGAAGCCCTGATGTTCTAAGAGAGCTCTTCTCACCTGCACTCCCTCAAGTGCTCATTGTAACAACAGCCTCAGCACTATAATGTCCTGTCCATTATTTTAGGGAGTAAAATAATGCTATATAGCACCATAATGAATTTCAAGAATAGTCTTGGAGGTACTTCGAGTAAGCAAAACTAATTTTTAGTTTAAATTGAGTTTAAGAAATTTGAGTTTAAAATACCACCCTATTTTTTGAAAATTGCTTTCCAGATACACTAATCTCTTTCCTTCACCGGACACCAGAAACTCCATGTGTGTTTTGTTTAGTTAGTGGGATACACTAACTAAAAAAAACCCAACAAACAAACAAAAAAACCCCCACAAAACCTAAAAACTCACTTCCTCTTAGCTACGACTAAACAAATTGAGATACCAACTTTGTTGATTTTTTGAGTGTCAGAAATGAAACACTAAAAATGGTCACAGGCTAGTACTGGAAACTGAAGAAAACGATACCTTATCATTAGTAATGCAGATGACTAGAATCTCTCACCCAGATACTCGTCCAATGCCTGTGATAATGCCTCCTGCAGGTACCTCTTCATTACCATACAACTGGTAACCAGCAAACTGCGAGAACTCCAAGAACGGAGACCTGAATGACAAATAAAACAAAACTGTAAAAAATTACTGACTATAACTGCCACTGAATCTCACTTAAAAGGTTAAATTAAAAAAAAATTTTTAAAGAGATCAGTATTTCAGAGAATGCTTCTGTAAAATGTCAATGATGCTATTTGCCAGTCTTAACGGAAGCTAAAGAGAAAAGAAGCCTGTTGCAATATTTACCTGCAAAAGATAACCTGAAATGTTTTTAAAAAAAAAAAAAAGGAAGTACCTACCCAGGATCAATAAGCTTGTCAATTCTCTCTCTGGGTAACAGCTTTCCTCTTGATGTGTGAAGCTTCCGAGCTTTTTCTCCGCCTCCTGTGATACAACAGTAAATTGTCACATTTTCTATGGAGTCAGATAAGATAAATCACCCGTTATATTAAAACTTAGAATGGAAACGCTGACGAGTTCCCAGTTTTTGAAGTATGGACCTTAATAATAAATTTAATAAATAATAGTTTCCACTTCAAACAGATTTAAGGTATTGATAAAAATGCTTGCTTTTTAGAACTCATTTTATTTCCCCCCTCATTTTTTACAGTTAGTCTTGAGGTAAAGATTTTAATAAACACAGTTGTCTGAAACTTTCCCCCACTGCTTGGCAACAAACACAAGGGAAGCAAACACAAATATACAGAAAGCACAGCTGTAGAACTACAGGAAATACTGATCCCTAGAATTGATTCAGAAGAGCTATGCTGTATGCAATCCTGAATGACCCAGCACCATCTGGACTAATTTCCTTAGATCATGCCATAACTGTAAGCAGAATTCAGACACACAGCATTTAATATCAAGTTTATATTTGTTTCATTTCAACCCTTCACTAAAGGTCATCCTAAATCATATCTTCTGCTCTCCAGAGCTTTGTATCATTCAATACTTCAAGATTTGTTGACACGCCTCAGCCTCTTTATAACAACAGCTTATACAAACATTGTCTCTCTGTGTAGACAGATCACTGATCCACCTCATCACTCTAAAATTGTCTCCCTGTCCAAAATAAAGAAGGCCCTGTTTTGCTAACATTTCTCCTGAGACTCCAGGATTTCTCTGTCAGCTAGGCATTACTAAAACAGAGCTTCTACGCCTACCTTTGAAGTCCTTTCTCCCACCTCCTTCCTTGATCACTACACACATAATTTCCTACCTGTTAGGCATGCCAGAAAGCCCACCATTTATTTTCAGTTCAGCCAGTTCATTAGGTCTATATATCCAGCCTAAGCCTAAATCTTGCAAATTCTTTCTGTAGAAGTTTAAGAAACAACCTCTCATATCCACCCACAGAGATACTACTCTCATCCATGTTCTCAACATCCCACATCATAACTACAGTTTCTCTGACCTCTGGAGTCTTTCATTTACACTGAGTGATGCTGCAAAAATAATTTCCATCCTGTGACTTTTGTCATTTTTGTGCACTCCTCCTCTTCACACATTAATAATAAAAGCTTGCTTCCCAGGTCCTGTAGCCGTTCTACTGAACGTTCCTCTTCCAACACCTAGACACTCTACCCTGCACTAATCTCCATTCTGTAGACTGAGAAACAGTGTCCTTGACAATGAAACAAACTTGAAGGCATTTAGTTTGAAACCTTTTTCTTTTCTCCTTTACAACAACGCCTACACCACTGTGACTGCAATGTGCAAGGATCAGTCACGGGGATTAAATGTATCTCACCTGCTTCTTATGCTTCCTATCAGAAAACCATCTGTTGTAAAGGGGCAGGGACCACTTCCTTTTGCATAGCTGGGCATTGCTCAGTAGAGTGGGAAATGGGTTCACAAAACCCCTACACACTGAAGTAACAGCTAACATATGAAGCACCCATTACAAAGACCTCAAACAAGAACCCATCCTCTGACAGACAGCTTTTACAGCGAAATCTAAAGATGTCGCACGTATCCTTCAGAAGTATTCAACACAGATACCTAATTCTTCTCATATACGTAAATAATAGGTAAAGCAATTTCAATCAATGCCACTCAAAACTGTGTATTAACATCCTAGTAGAGCTTGCTATGATGAAGGAAAGACAAGCACCATGGTCTTGTCCCGTCATTGTGTAACAGGCAACGAGCAGTAATGAAGAAGGCCATGATCATTAGCTCATGAGCTACGCATCATTAGTTCATGAATTGCTGAACAGTCTCTACACCCATAAAAGACAGACGCAGTCCACGGGTTTTAACATCAGGAAACTCCGGACCTCTCTTTCACAGCAAGCAAGAAAAAGCACTGAGCACAAGATGTTAACTGCGCACTGTTCCAAAGTCGTAGAAGGAATTGCATTATATAAGAAACTGTGCGTAAAATGACAAAACCAGTATCATGATAGTCAGAAGAAGGTGAGAATTAAAGCTGCTCAGCCTCTGGCAGCATAATTAAGCATTTATTAAATGTTTTCCTTTTATTGTCTCCATTAATTATAGTCAACTGCAATTCATTCGGGTAGTCTTACAAGTCAAAAATAAGAAACACAGATTGCAAGCTTTTAAACTACTACAGGCCTGCTTTCTCTTTGCCAGCACAGCTACAGCTAGGAACTTGGAAAAGATCTACCAACAAAAAGAGGGCAAAGGAGAATCCCCATCCTTTATTGGATGCATGGGGAAACACAGTGGCAGAGGATGAGGAAAAGTACTTAAGACCTTCTTTGATTCAGTCTTTAACTGGATTCGCAGCCCACTGAGTTGGAAGATGGGGACAGGGAGCAAACTGAAGCCCCCATAAACCAAGGGGAACTGGTTAGTGACCTGTGATCCAGCCAAGGGTAGTGAGGGAACTGGTGGAAGAGCTCACAGAGGCACAATGCATCATTTATTAGCAGTCCTGGCTAACCTGGGGTCCCAGGTGACTGGAGGTTGGCCAATGTTACCACATATCCACAAGAAGGGCTGGAGAGACAATCCAGGGAGCTACAGGCCTGTCAGTCTGACAGTGGTGCCAGGGAAGGACATGGAGCAGATCGTGTTGGGTGCCATTATGCAGCACATACAGGACAACCAGGGCATCAGACCCAGCCAGCAAAGGTTTAGGAAAGGCAGGCCCTGCTTGACCAACCTGATCTCCTTCTATAACAGGATGACTCACTTAGTGGATGATGGAAAGGCTGTGGATGTTGTCTGTGTGAACTTTGGCAAAGCCTTCGACACTGTCTCCCACAGCCTTCTCCTGGAGAAACTGGCTGTTCATGGCTTGGATGGGTGCACTCCTGGCTGGGTAAAATGCCGTGTCCAGACTGCTGCGCCCAGAGAGTGGAGGTGGCTGGAGTTACATCCAGCTCATGGCTGGCCACTAGTGGGGTTCCCCAGGGCTCGGTTTTGGGGCCCATCCTGTTTAACAAGTTTAACAACAATCTGGACAGGAGGATCGAGTGCACCCTCAGTAAATTCACTGATGACACCACACTGCGTGGGAGTGTTGAGCTGCTGGAGGGCAGGAAGGCTCTGCAGAGGGATCTGGACAGGCTGGATCGATTGGCCAAGGCCAACTCTTTGAGGTTCAACAAGGTCAAGTGCCAGGTTTTTATTCTAAAATCTAGACTATCATACTTACCTAATCTGATTTTTTCTGCTTGTTCTTGTAGTTCAGTTACCAGTGCTTTCATTCGTTCATAGTTTTCCTAAGTGGGGAACAAAACAGAATTTTAAATTCAATCAAGAGTGACTATATTAATTTTTAATAAACAAATGTAAGAAGTACAAGACTAATTTCTCTTCCAAATCTAATTTTACCTTACTAAATACTGTCTCTGTACTCTCTTTAAAGTAGTAACAATTCTACCTATGTACTGGCTTTTCTCAAGTATCCCAAAGCACTTAATAAAAATGCTTCACAAAAATTCTGATTGTGTTAGGATAGTAAAAGACCAATTCGGAATATAATAAAATAAAGTAGAACTATTAACAACAAAGCTGAAGTGCTGTTTCTCAGATTTTGTTTTATTTTTGCATAGTTCTGTTTGCTTTTTAAATGTAATTTTGTAAAAAACGCAAGATATAATTAAGCTCCCAAACAATTACACACTCTTTTAGTAGAAATGCAAAACAAAACAAAAATAAATTATTTTGGCATAGTGTGGTTAAAATGCCAGATAATACTTTTGATTATTAGTGCTCTTTAAGAGGTGGAAATATTTGCTTAAGAGAAGATAACATGTTTAGACAAACAACCCTCTCAAATTTCACCAATAAACTAGCTACACCAATGCTTTTAGGCCCATTATTAAATTAAAAACATTTATGTACGGCACACCTAGTTTATGGCAGAAAACATGGAATGGTGGTATTAGTGTAGTACCAGGAAAATCTGTTTCTACTTTTATATTAGATGGCCTCAGACAGAATTATTTAGCATGACAACCAGTATTAAGTTGTGATGTGTTTACATTCATTATGCTTTGGCTTACAAGTTTAAGTGTACCTACCAGAAGTTATCACTGGCATATCTGTGGATTTAATTGAATAACCCTGTATTTAAAAAAGAAAAAAAATGGTTTTTTATTGCTCTCAATACAGAAGAGACAATTAAGTTGATAAACTCGTATCACACATGCACAATTCTAAGAGCAGGACTGATACAGAAGACAGTGCAGCATCATTCATCACTCAACTCATTTCCCGAGCAGGCTTTTCAAGGTGTTCTTATGACAAACGACTCAAGACAAGGATATTGAGATAAGAGATCAAAGAAGGAAGAAGACTGTTATCCAGCCCTTCATAGAAAAGCTCTCTGAATCATGTAGAGCATTACCACCCATTCCCACACCAAGGTACACTGTACAATCTTAGCCCACTTACAAAGATCAATGGTAGTCACTGCCACAAGCTTGGTCATATTGTAAAAAAGCACAGAAGGAAGCTGGAAAGATGGTGGCTTGTTTTCACTGGCAGCTTGCTCTTTTAAACTAGTACCTGCTATGTTAAAAATTGATAGGAACACATCTATCCAACAGCTTCTTGACAATGCATATTCAAAACATCATTCAGTGAACCTAGACAGTCTGCCAGTCATCCAATATACATCCAGAGTTTCCCCTCCTGCAATGTTATTGTCTGAAGGGTGATGCAGAATGAACCAAGTAAGACATATTACCAGTCTGTCTACTAGGAAGTCGAATTAAAAAAACCTGAGAGCCTACAGATTCTCAAAAAACTCTAATACTAAATAAACGAACATCCAAAACCTGTTGTAGATTTCAAAATTAAAAGCAATCTATAGATTTTGATTTTCCTTTTAAGTTTTACAGACAGTACATATTTAAGCAAGTGACACCATTAAAAAATAAACATAATTAAAATGCTCTGTTATGTGTTATGCATCTAGCCCATGCATGAAAACTCACCAAATTATGATCTCACCTTGTAAGTGGTTTCCAGGTTATCTTCCACTGCAACAGTAGACAGAGTTTTCTTGGAAGGAGGAAAATCATTCTCTTCAAGCTCTGCAGCCAACCGTTTTTGAGCTGTCTGCAACTTTGGAACAGGGTCTACTGATGCACTCTCTAGTTGTTTGGTTTCCATACTGCTGTTTAAAGGTGCAGCAACTTCACCAGCTGCAGTTGTCAAGGATCCGATACTGTTTACATATAAAGTCATTATTGTGATGGTACAAGAAGCCAAAATTTACTTTGTATAAGGTTTCTGTATGGAAATTACACATGAATCTGTGATGATACTCCTTCTTGCTTAATGTCAATATTAACTTCAAATGTACCACTTACTACCAATAAACATTTTGTTGTGCTATCTGGAGTTAGTTTTTCTAGCCATAATTGAATCTAGTTACTTTAGCTCTTCTATTTGAACTCCACCTGGTCTTTTCATATGAAGTAAAAAATATGGCAACTTACTAACTGCCCTAGAAAATGTGAAAATACAGTATTATGTATCTGCACAGTTGAACCCCCACACACTGTATGATCTCAAAAGACACACAGACATATATAAGACATACAGAGAAGCAGCAGAGACTAGGAAAATAGGGTAAAGCAGTATGGGAACAGCGAGACAGAACATGTACTCTAACTCTGCCTGTCAGCTATTCTGTTTATCATCAGTAGTTCCACAGGAGTTAGAATTCTTACACTCTATAGCCAACATTCCCTCAAAGACCTATCCTTTCAATAAAGGAATGATATTAGCATCTGATATCACAGGGCAAGATTCTCCACAATTATGTGGAATTGCATCACATCTCCACTTATGATCTGAGGACTTGCATTAGTATAGTATTAGGGTTTGGGGGTCTTTTACTACTTTGCAACAATTCCATCCTTCAGAATGTCTTTTTCCTTTGACTTTTTTTTTCTCCCAAGCTGACTAGGAGATTTAGTTCAACTGTAATGTTGACATAACAATTTTGTTACACTGCATTGAGAGGTACTCTTTGTAAAAGAAATTCAAACCCTTTTGGATTGCAGTAGACAAACCAGCTATTATTCTTTTGAGTAATTAATTAGTGTTTTCATCTTGTCTGCCTTTTGAACATAGCACAAACTCAAGAGAACGATGTAAGAATTTATATCTAGTTTTATCATGTTTTCCAGAAGATCATCTACATGAAAAATCTGGAAGAGCAATTAATAAACAGCCACTCTACAAAACTGTTAATGTACTGTAAAAATGCAAACATGCTTAGATTTTTACATTTCAATTGCTTTGCATTGTAAGGATCCATGGCAAAATAAGGCACAAGCTGGACAAATGACTTCTACTAAAAAGGAAGACTTACTCTAAAGGATAAATCAGAATTAAAGTGACACCAAAATCCCAGCTAACTAAAACACTAACTTTAAAACACCTAGGGAATCCTCCTCAAATCTGATTAAAGCCCTTTTTACTTTCTTAATTCTCTAACCAGTCCGTCAAGACTACTTCCTCTTGCATTTCTTCTTTTGAGAAGTTCTAATCTGTACTGCACATTCAGAGAACAATCAAGGTACACAAAAAGTGTTTCACTTTGATAAAAAATAAAG
Organism: Lycocorax pyrrhopterus obiensis; assembly: GCA_014706295.1. Lineage (NCBI taxonomy): Eukaryota > Metazoa > Chordata > Aves > Passeriformes > Paradisaeidae > Lycocorax > Lycocorax pyrrhopterus. The sequence goes on along the minus strand of JACSVZ010000014.1, from coordinate 45,604,803 downwards.
CATTTACCTCTCCACTTCAGTCCCAGTTGTTTCACTTGTATTTATCGGGCTGATAAGTATTGGGGCTGGTAGTACTGGTTCTGAAGTTTGTTCCAGCATAACAGATGCATTAAACTCTTTTGAGTCAGCTGGGATTTCCACCAGTGTTAAAATGAATGTCTGTTCTTCCTCTGGACATCTATGATCATCATTCACTACTATAATTTTTTCAGGGAAATAAAGAAATAACGGAAAATTATTAATCAAATATGAAATTATGCTGTTCTCTTCATGTCTTCCCTACATGGAGTACTGAAACTTTAGGCACTCATTTCTCCATGGAAAAAGGCACTGGGCATATTCTTGAGACAATAAGCTTCCTGTCTTCTTAGATGAGATACAGTCATCATCTCCTGGTGCCTATTCACTGCAGTGGAATTCTGATTACCATTCGGAATGAGGAATATTAAAAATGCCTAGTAATGATGAAGATTTTTAAATAGGTGTTCTAGCATTAAAGAGCAATTTGCAGTTCTATTAAACTTGTGTCATGGTGGTCAAATGGCACTCTGTCTTTAATTGCAACTCTCAGCTATTAAGAGTTACTTCTTTAAATGGCAGATGTCTGCTGTTTTGAAGGTAAACACAGGATTTTTCCCCTCACTGAGGATTGGCAGAAGAGAAGCAAAGTCTTGAATTTAATAGATGAAAAATATAAATAATTTAGTCAGCAAACAGACATTAATAGATAACTGCCAAATGTCATTCATTAGAATTTAAGGAACAAACATTTGTAAAGTTTTCAAAAGATGGAAAACAACAATGGTACTCCATTATTTAAGACAGCTCTCAATGATGTAAAACTCTTATTCCAACCACAACTTGCTTGGGTTCCTTATCTAATTAAACATGATTTAAGATGCTTCATCCCACAATTCTTGCAATAAAAGAGCATAGCAACAGATGTCTAAGAAGAAGTATTAGTCCCTTCTTTTGCACAAGCTCGTGAGTTACAGCTTTGGACTGCAGTTTCCATGTAAAGTAAGTATGCTGGGCTTCTGTCACTGTGACTATCTCATATGTTAGACAAGCAGTGGTTCCAAACCAACTGCATTTCAATTTGTTCTAGGGAAAAGCAGACATCACCTTCGTAACTTTCATAACACCTATCAGTTAGGCATTAATCTGTTGACTCCGTACAGCTAAAGAAGGAAATTTGATTGTCTTACTTACACTTCTCCTTCTTTCTCTCCACATTTGCACAGTACAGCCCTCCTACTCACACAACTCTGACAACAGCATTCACTTGATAACTTCATGAGCAACTATAGCTCACTAAGCCAGTGGAAAACTACACAGTTTCTCTCCCTCTGTCATGTTCAGTTTTTGACAGGTGAGTCAGAGGTGCATAAAGGGCTCTAAAACCTGCTATACCTACCACGAGGTAAGCAGCAGGAGCTCACAACAGGGAAAAGAGAACAAAAGTTTCCCTTCCACTGATATTTAATCTTAATGAAGGGCCATTCAAAAAGTTCCCAAGTCTAGTTTCTGTTAACCAAATGTAATGACAAGAGGCTAGGGAGGGGAATGTCACAGTGCTGTGGATCATTATCTGTGTTAATGGAATAGACTGATTAATCATGTCAATGAAAATTCTTTTTTTAAATGAAAATTTTAGGTGTTTTATTGTTTTAGTAACTGCAAAATACACAAATGTGGGCTTTTGCTAAACTTTGAATATTAGGACATTATACCTGAAGTTTCTTCTGTGCTGCTTACGCAATGTTGTTGAGCATCCTGAGTACAAGCTTCATTCTAGAAACAACACAGTTGAAATAAAACAACTTAATAAATCTGGGAAATAACTGTAGGAAACAGGAAGAAACAAAGAATGTCAAATGATGAAGAGCTAAAAAAATCTAATCACACCATCATTATTGCATGTGTCAGTTTTCACTTCTAGCTGTTCTAGGTTGAATAGTATTAGCCTGACAAGGACAAGAGACACTGGGGAAATATAAAATTCATGTTCAGCTCGTTGTCTGTATGATGGTTTGTCAAAATAAATTTATACTTCCTACAGCACAACTCTGTCAGAGATGACTCACACAATAAACTGTTCAGTGGCACTAAGAAAGCAGCTTTCTACAACCCTTAACAAACCACTGAGTGCCAAAGAAAAACACCCAGCTCTGTAGCTCATCTATCCCTTCCCTTTCATGGTTTGCCCCTTTGCCAAAACCAGGAATAATCTACTGCAAGTTGCCTTTTCTCATACTCTCTGCCAGGCCTGTAAGAGCCACATCATTCTTGCACATTGTTCTAATATGAAATCAGCCTTGACACATCTGTGCCAAATAAGCTTCTGTGCATCAGCTGTTCCACCATAACTACGTGCTCACTGATCTCAGACAACACTAGAAACCCTGAGGGAACTGTGAATGAACCTTCTCTCATGAAGAAATAAGGTGACTCTCATTTATACTAGAACACAGACACACAAACCACTGCAAAGAAATGGATGTGAAAGACAGTGCTTGTCCATGACAATATACATGATGATGATATAAATTATATAGATGTATGTAAAAATACGCAAAATTTGTATATGCCATATAATAATATGCATATAAAGCTCTTAACTGTTTTTTTAAATAAATGAGAAAGAGCATGACAAAGGTTGCAGTTTGCTTTAAACAAAGCAAATGAAAGTGACAAATGAAGATGCTCCATCCAAGCAGTAACGTTTTAACTTTGTTTTAATTTAAACAAATGTAACAGTAAGAGGTGATGCTAAATGGATACATGAATCCTAGGTAACTTCTTCCATCAAGACTCCTTAAAAATTCCTCACCATTTTGTCAATGCATATCACTTATTGCTGAAATGTTCTAAACAGAGTTTGCAAAGATTAAGTTTGTCTGAAAGATTGTTTGGATATGCCCCTGCAAAAAATCAAGTTTCATTTACCAGCTGAAGCATCAGGTCTTTAGAGCTGGTCAGTACGTTTGCACTGAAAACCTCTTTCTTCACGGAATTTCAAAAACTGGACACTTCTGGACTGTAATTAAGTTCTTTACCTGAGTCAAGTTGACTGGACATATATTGTCCCCAAGAGGACAAGGACTTTGCTCAGGAAGTTCATCCACAGAACTTGGATTTGGATAATCCTCTAGTCCACGGTGTGATTTTTCAGGTTTCGGTGATGCAGTTAGAGGTGTTAAATCTCCTGAATTTCCACAAGCATCTCTTATCTGCTTTTCTGTTCTGCAAGGTATATATCTAGTTAATTTGAAACCAAATGAAGATACCCTGTGCATTTGCTAAATTCGGTATTGCAATTTATTTAATATGAAGCATATGTAATTACAGGGAAACAAAGCACCTGTTTAAAAACTACATCAATAAAATGCACAATCTTTGAACAGGTCTACATGAAGACTTTCAGGGAAAAGCCTCTGTAACTCCATTAATGGAGGCATTTCTACTGAAAGAACAACCAAGCAGGAAGCCTTTTAAGCTCCTTAACATTTCTAAATGAATCAACTCCTTAACATTTCCTTGCAGTTCCATGAAAGACAGTTAAGCAGCAAGGTAGTTACTAAGTTCTGAAATAGCAAACATAAGTTAATGTTCTACCCCCAAAAGCTGTAGCACAACAAGCAAGGGAGAAAAACCTAAACCGTACACTATCTGTATAAACATGCACAGTGTCCGTGAGCACACTGTTTCCATTACAGTCGCATACTACACCTGAACTTCAGCTGCATATTTTAAGAGACAGCAGGAATAAAGTCAGTATTAAGTGATGAGTCTTCCTACCTCTCAGTTTTGTCTACTTGCTTGCTAAGTTCCATACTTCCAGTTGCAAAGTCATGAAGAACTGAAGAATCATCTGCAGCTAGTCTGATTGGTTCTAGTTCCACCATCTGCATTTCTGCAGTACCCTTCAGGGTTGTAGGATCTAAGTTTTATGAGAACAAAAATTAAAATAATGTCTTTTCAATCTGCAGGTGTATATACATATTCATATTACTTTTTACATATAACCTTGTATATATTAAAATTTTGTAGTATATTTGGACACATATACATAAATGTGCACATGTATACTTGTGTCTTATTAAGGCACATACACATATCTCATTTTGCCTTTCACATCATGTGCATTTTGCCAGTGATATGAAGATAATTAAGAGTTTGAAGACTAACTTTTTTGCAACTGCTTTAAGAACAGAAAATCAGTTCTTTCTATCTCCTCTTCTACTTTTAATGGAAGGAAAAGACAGTAATAAACAGAAAAAAGTACACTGTATTGGACTGTATTTCTGTAATTGGCAGTCTGGTAATTTAAGTGCTTTCCCGGTAACTCAATACCTGCAGAAAAAAACTGCTATTCAAATTTCATTTAATTTTATACTGAAAGGTATACTTATGTATAAAACTATACCAAATATGAGTACCCTGTGTTACAATGGTGATGTATCATCTGTGAACATGAATGGAAAGTGAAGACTTTCGGCTTTGTTTCATTTCATGAACAGATGTGAATCTATCTGAATAACCATTTTCAGAGCCCTAGGATAAGAAACAGGCTTACCAGTTGGAATTTGCTCTAGTTGTTCCACAAGTACATTTGCGTTCAGTAACTCCTGCAATATGTTTTCACTGGACCTCAGTATTCCAGAGGTTGGCTCAGGCTCCAGGTGTCCGCTTCCTGCCAGTCTCGTACTATTCACCACAGGCAAAGAGCTATCACTGCAAGTAAAAGGAAAAATGTCACCAATAGAGTTCTTTATTTTTGACAGTTAGTGAAGAGAAGATACAAGGGATATGGGGTAGATCAGACAATGGAGACTTGAAATGCAGGCTGCAACTGGCAGAGAAGATAGAAAGCTATTTGGCAGAATAAAAAAAACAAAAATCATCTGCAAATTGAAACAGACAGGTATGCTGCAAACTAGTATGTTTCCAATGTAAAGGAAGAAAAAAAAAGAATAATTGAAATGTTTAAATAACACGAGAAGATCAGAAATCTAATACATATCACATGGTAGTAAGTTCTGGTTTAATAATATAATTAAACTGGATGCAAAATGAAGTATCTTTGATTATTATTTTTCGAAGAGTATAATCTCATAGTTTGTTCAAGCAATCAACAGTTAAACAGTCTTTCAAATAATACATGATCACCAGCAGATGTTTCTCTGGAGAAGTGTCTGATTAAGTTGTCTCGTAATTCACAAATGCAGAATTATAAAAAATCAATCACTAAAAACCATAATGATAGAAGATCAGCTGGTTTCTTGCCATCTCTTTGCTCTAAATCTTTGATCTACACCCCATAGCAGCAGTGATACTTAAGCAATTTGTCTTGGTCTAATTAGCTTTAGAGAACTTTAGGAAAAAGAGCTTGGTAATTAACAGGGATCCAGTACAATATAGTCTGCATATTTTATTCCCCCCCTGCTTCCCCAGGTAAACTTAATTTCATGAGACAAAAACTAGTTGTAGATCCCCAAAATTACATACAAACACCTCATGAAAGTCATAAGAAGGAGACAAAAGGAGTTTTTGCAGATTACATAGCAAATTAAATAAACTGAGAAACTTTTGCTAAAGCAAGACTGCTTGCAAATCAAATAAAAATGCCAGAAAGAACCTAGCAAAAGTAAGCAGTGTCAGAGGATCTCTCTCACTAAAGAAAATGAAGTAGTAATTTAACCTGGTGTCAGTAGCATCCTTCTCTGAATATTCTTCTACACATATTCTTGTGCCAGTGATTTGATGCTCTACATTGATGTTGTTTCCATCCTCAGAAGGCAGCAATTCCTTGATAGAAGTGTCTGAAGCAAGCAAATACTGACTAGAAGTTCGGTTTTCTTTGGCGTAGGCGTGAGTTACAAGGCTAGCAGCTATGTCCAAGTCATCTTGAGCAGGTGCCATGTGTGTCCATTCTGGTTATAACAATAAACAGAATGGGAAAACTTCATTTAAAACACTCAGGTTTGGCATGCATATAAAGATATACAACTTCAAGCTGCATTTAACACAGTTTGTATCCTCCAAAGACACAGATTCAAATCCCAGATAAATACAGTCCTAAGAGAACACTTTTGGTAGTAAGAACACAAAAACTAGGATTCAACCAATGAAAGCAGATAATAAATGCTACACAAAATCTATAAAACCCAGGTAATTTCACATTCCACCTACTTAGCGTGAAAAGGCCATGCTTCACATTAAAGGTCTGAAAAGATCACTGAAAGTTACAGTCATTTAAGCTTGATCCCTTTCTTGTGTCCAGTTTATGTGACCAGATCAATTCAAACATGTGCTTCCTAAAACAGGTCCCACAAGCAACTTTCTAGCACTGATGCAGCTGGCAGTATTCAGTAGGGTGCCTGCCATTTTCCAGCCACCCTGCATTGGCTAGATCCACTATGTGTTACAGTGCAACAGGACTAAAAGCATAAAAGATTCTTGACCTCCTGCTATGCAGCAGTATGTAGAAGAGCTTTGCACCCCCTGCTCCATCCCTCCTTAGGCGGACCCAGAACGCACGAGAGTAAGGCTTTGTCCCATAAATCAGATCATACCTTCAGAGCTTGTTTTTATCTGGAAATTTGGATCACCCATTGCAAGTAAAGTCATAGCAGCTTCAGTGCTTCCATCGTTAATTCCTGTGAAGTTGTACACACACATTAAAAATCACAAGCACATTAATCAGAAATATTCAAAAAGTATTTGACACTACCACCAATACAGTGAAGTACATATTTTTTAAATTGACTTTACTTATCGATCAAAATGCTTGTAGACAAGCAGCCATTCTCATCCAGCAAATTCAAACTACTGTTAAAACACTGAGCAGCAACATGACTGCCTTTAATGGTGTACTGGATACAGATGGCAAGGTGTTGGCAGCGGGGGCGCTGCCCTGGACAGAGACAGTTCCAGCTGATCCACTGCAGGACACAGCTGAGCCTGAGAGTCAAGATGGTGGCACCTTTGGGAAATATATTTTAAGAAAGAGGAAAATGTATATATTGGTAGCAAGTTAACAGGAAATACATGAGCAAGATTATTTCATATCTACCTTTGTCCACATCTGGATTCTCCTGTATGGTTGTTTCCTTAAATACAAAGAAAAACAGTATCAAAGTTCTATATAAAATGACTCCGTAATTTTTATTTAATGCTTTCATGTAAATTCTGTGCCCACAGGTTACCCTGGTTTTAAGGCTAACAGTATTTACCTACATAGTACTTACATAGTTTTCCCATAGCTGTGCCTCATACCTGTGTGGGACAGGTAGCAGTCTAATAAGCTACAGTTACATTCAGACACAGCAACAAGAGACTGCTGAAACAGCTTTGTATGAACTATGAAACGAAGAAAAGACATTTGATCAGCTGTTGAGGTGCTTACTTTTTCTTCCCTCTGTACTACTGGTTGGATAGATGCACAAGAAAGACTTTCAGCATCAGTAGCCACCTGCACATCTGGGATATTCACAGATATTTCCAGCTGTAAAAATAATTTTACAGGTATTTCAGTTCATCAGATGCAAAAGAAAATCTGTCAAATGCAAATTTTTATAAACCTCACATATTTAACAAATGTTCGCTATCTAGAGGGATCCTTCACAAAAATCATACCTTCTGATTTGAGAAGGAAGCAGTGGTATGAACAGGAGGCAGAACTGTAGCTAAGTGGAAGCATCAGACAACCTAAGGCCTCATTTCTAGCCACTCCACCAAATTAAGTTATGCAGCTGAGATCTTTTATGGTGACTGTTTACCTCAAATGAGTTTTGTTAGTTTTCACTCTTTTTCTGCTTCTTAAGTCTTCAGGAAGGAAAAACAATTCACACTTATTTCCAAAGTGAGATAAGGAATAGACATACAGGCACATAGAAACACACCCACTCATCATTTTACCTCTTTTTGTTTCTTCTTCAGCTCTGTGTTTTCACTGAGAACTTCAGACATTTGACATTTTCAGAAATGAGGACTTGAAATTTGACAGAAAGATTATGATATTTCCAGGGAAGTTCTCGCAAAAAACACTGCTCAGCCTGGGCTGCTCTCAAAGGCTTGCGCTTTTTACTGACACTTTTCACTGACCTATTTAAATTTTACAACAGCTGAGTCCTCAAGTCCTCTAACCACATCCCTCACCAGTACTCCTGTCTCCTAAGCGTTAAACCAGGCAACTTGGTTGTCGTCCCCCCACATAATATATATTCCACATCTCTGAAATCAAAGATTTAGCAAAAGTTTCCATGCAGCAACTTTGCTGCCCATTATTATTCTAGAGACTCCTTGGTGTTTCGACTGAGCTTTAAATTATTCTGCCGTTTCACCTAGAGAAAGAAACAGTGTCATGAATTCAGGAGACAATAAAAAGCAGGATTTCAGTGGGCACAAAGAGGAAGAGGACTAGCTGTAGCAGTAAGCAAAAAAGCACTAGAAAGCATAAATCACTGAAGTGAACGGAAAATAGCAATGACAGGGAAAAAACCAGAAAAATGTCTAATCCTTTGAACACAATCCCTTCCGACGCCTTGAACAGAGGCCACTGCTCCCAAATCTGCCCAGTTCCCTGGTGTCAAAAAATGTATGCCACGTCCCCTCTAGTGATTGGTCTAAGTAGATACAATACCATGTGTTGCTACAGTGTTACACGCTCAAGTTTAATACAGTCTAAGGGTGCACATGAAATATAGGCCTGCATTCCAGGTGTGTAAGTTTACAACTCTACAAATCATCTATGAAAGACTAAAAATGTATAGTATTTGAAAAAAACTAACAAAGATACAGATGGTCTCTCACTGACAGCATCAGGGACTGTTGATCTGCCCCTGCCAGACAGAGCAAGAACAGCCTTAGATGGACTGCATCCCATGGAGAACCCACACTGGAGCATGGACAAGGAAGGAGTGGATTCCACCACACCACCAAACTCTACTGCAGGAGCCAAAGCAACAAGGGCTGGAGATTTTAATGGACTTACATTTAAATTTTTTAACCCATCATCTGAGTTGTACATTACAGTAAGAAGAACATGAATCAAGGGAAAGCAGGTCTCACAAGAAACCAGGCAAGTACAGCTGTCACTGACCTGAGCTGGCTTTGGTACCCAAAAACTCAACACAGCATGCCACCTCTCCTGAGCAACCATGTAATATGGAGCCCAATGCATGGCTTAAATAACTAAAAAGGCCATTTGATGGACATTATAAGGTAGGGGGGCAGGGCACTGACCAAGAGAATGATAGCCATATATTTTTCAAAGAACAGAGAGAGAAACTATGGTTAATAAGGATGTACTGGATAGTGTAAGACCTGGGCATGATACAAATGATATGAAATAAAGAGCAAAGACTGTACTGGGCATGGCTGGGATGTATATGCTGTCTTTTGGATTTATAACTACAACAGTGTTGGTAACACACCGGTGTTTTTGCTATTCCTGCACATCATCAAAGCTTTTTTCCTATTCTTTTACCCAGCAAGGAGGCCAGGGGGTAAGCAAGAGGCCAGGAGAGCACACACCTAGGACAGCTGACCCAAAATGAACAAAGGGAAATTCTGTATCATATGATAACATGCTCAGCAATAAAAGCTCAGGAAAAGGAGGGAGAAGAGGAGGCCATTTGTGGTTAGGGCATTTGTCTTCCAAAGTTACTCTTACACAGATTGAGGCCCTGCTTCCTAAGAAGTAACCTGACAATGGAAAGTAGCAAACAAATTCCTTATTTTGCTTTTTATTTACACGCTGCTTTTCCTTCATGTATGTAACTGTTTTTGTATCAATACAGAAATCTTCTGACTCTCCTTCTAAATTCTCCTCGTCCCACTGGAAAAGGGAGTGAGTATGCAGATGTGTGTGTCTGGCTGCTGGTCAGGTCAGCCTGCCTGACAGTTAAAGGTTTCTTGGCAAGAGGGATATGACATACAGAAACATTTTTGTCATACCCTCATTTCCTAACATTCAAATATGAAATTGAAGTGCTCCATTTGATCCATCTTGGGCCTCAAAACACATGGATAAGGACTGAGTCTGGACCTATATTCAATCCCAGTAAACAAACTGGTGAGTACCCTGCAGACCTATATACAGTTGCAAACATAATTACATAACTGGATTTTAGGCTGATGCAGTATTAAGTTCAAATCTAAGTGTATGTGCCAAGTAACATCCCTGCTACTCTCAACACCATTCTTAACCTGAACTCAGATAAAACCCAAATACTCAGAGATACAAATAGAATAAAATCTTTTAAAACAATCAGAACAAAATTACATATGCAGAACCCAGCTATACAATACCTCCTCCATGGTTTCCTGTATCTGCACAGGAATTGGTTTTGGAGATCGAAGACCTACGGGAACAAACACTGGAGCCTTGTTTACTTCCTCTGGTGCAAAGCATTCATCTTCATCATCAAGCTCAAAGTCATCTGCCTCAGCATCCTCCTCCTCTTGAGAAGCCCGAAGGGTGACAAAGGTTATCTTTGAACTTCTGTGTTCCTTCCCAGATTTTCTTCTCTGTCTAGTTTTCAAACTTTTGCCTCTGGTAACACTCAGTGTAGCACCTTGCCTTTGATTCCCCTTCTCACTGCAATCAGCTTCACATTCGGAGGCAGAAGAAGTAGCAGCTTTTGGCTCCAACACATGTTCTGGCAGTGCTGTCCGTTTTGATGATCTCCTGAACTGGCCTCTAAAGCACAGAACAAAAACAGTGAAGTCCAAGACATTCCAAAAAGTGGGATACTACAAATCAAAACAAACTCAATTAAAAAAAAAAAGTTATCATGACCAACAATGCAAACTATTTACTTCTTTATAGTGACAAATAAGCATTTAATCAGAAATTTAATTTCTTCCTGTGTACATAAAGTACTGATTGTCAATGTGTATTAAGCAGTTTCAGAATGCTAGAAATCTTCACAATTAAACTTGCAAAATACAGAATTCCTTGATTAGAAAAGTATGAAACAATTTTAATTTTGAGGGATGTGGAAGTCATATACTTTTTAAGTCATGTTTTAAGAGAACTTCCAGTTGTCTTTTGCTAAAGCTACACTTGAAGCCCCAAACTATGGTACTTTAGTTGATCAGACTATTGTTTACAAACTGAAACTGTTAGATGATAACTACTTATGTCCTTTGGTTTCTCACACAGCATTCTCTTCAATAATCAGTTTATTCTGTTTCCTTCCTCAAAATCATGGGCACAACCACTTTGAGTATCAAAAATAATTAAAAACTTCCCCCCCCAAAACATCCTCCTTGGTAAACTGGTGGGGAGTGGAAGCAAATGGCGGCAGAGGACACTTTTAGCCGAAGTTTCTCTTTAGGTTAATCCCACAATCCTTGTGCCCCCAAATATGGGTACTCTCAAGTCCTCCCCTACAAAATCAGGAATTTCTGCTGAAACCATGGGATGGATTGGTGAGAGTGTTGGCTGTGTTCATTTTATCAGAATACAGGCAGAGCAAGAGACATAGGGATATCTGCACACATCTGCTAAGTTCAGATGGAAGACACAAGAACTGACACAATGCACTCATGTAACACATGGCAGAACCACGGCCAGTAATTATCAATCAGTTGAGTTTACAAACCAAAACAGTTGTTTTACCTCGTGAGATTGTCTGAATGTTTTTCCTGAGAGGCAGAAAGCTGAGAATCATCATCTTGTTCTACTTGACTCTCACTCTCTGATGATATCCCTGGAGACTGGAGTGTAATGTCGTCCTGCCTGATTCCCTTACAAGATGTTTCTTCAACGTTCTCTGCAAAATTGTGTTTCCTTGTAGCTTCTGAGAAGGATCCAGCTTCCACTATATTACTGGAATTTTGCTGAACAGAGGAGATAATTATGACCATATTAAGTGCCAAACATTTATAACTGGCTTTGGTGACTTAAAGAACTTAGTTTGAAGATCTTGAGAATGTGCCCAGCTGTCATCTCTGATAACTTAGGACATTTTTACTCATTGTCTTTAATTTTGGGCTCTATAGCAGAGGTGTCATTAACTGGCATTATCTATGATGCCTGAATTCCCAGTGCTGCTGGTAGTTAATAGACCAAGACCATGCTCAATTTATCAAGTGTACCAACTCTTTAGAAGCTGGAAAGATGAATCATTTTCTAAAATTACCTATTAATTTAAAGAACAAATTGGAGGAAGGAATTTTTTTTTTCTGCCTTGGGAACAAACTAGGAAGAAAAAACTATCATCCTTTATATAAAAGCATTTAAATGTTGTTCAACATATACACAGACAAACATCAGCAACCACAGTTCATCAATTATGGACACTTGGCAAAAATAATATGTTAACTAGAAGATTTTAGTCATCCATATAGAAAATAGGGAACACCAGATATACTTGACTCAGTTATCAGAGCATTAGACAGAGATGGAACTAGTCTGGGCTAAGTTAGGCCTGCTGAGCAAATTTAAGGTCTGAACTTTGTTCATACTCACTTTAATTTCTAAGTATACTAATACAGATTTTAGGTAGTATCTGAAGTTAGTTAACTGCCTTGTTTTCCATTGTTCAATGAATAGCAAACAGTAAATTATTTTTTAACAGTGTTAGCATGTATTTATTATAATGCAAATTTCTGACCATACAAACCACAGAACTTAAGACAACAGCGTATACTAAATATTTCCACAGTTTTTAGATTCTAAGTCCATTTATTCAGCATAATTTTCAATAGAGAATTAAAAAAAAATTCAAATAGTCACATTAACCTTTTCCAGCCATATACTGGATTTCTGTGCCAGCTATGGTTCTACGAACTTGGGCAAAAGGATTGAGGTATAACTAGCTCAAAATACATGATCACACTTACCATTGATATACCTGTTTTTAATAACACTGAACACTCTTCTTCATTTCTGCTCTCAGTGTTGTCCTCTTCTCTGTTTTCACCTGCTTCAGGAAAGCCTCTTTTCCTAGTAAGTCTCTTTAGGTCTGGCCTTGGGTTCCAGTGGGGTTCCCTTGCTCTCTGTTCACTTTCTTGTCCAGAACTTAATTTATCATTGGACCTATAAAAACATGTTTCAACTTTTACTTCTGAAGAACTACAAAGTACACCCTATAAGCTTGGCTTACTATCAGATATTTAATACTTCCAGCAAGAGATGTACTTGTGTCTCAAATTTTTATTTGCTGTCTTGGGGTGACAAGACACCAAATATTGCTACATTTTAGCCAAACCGGCACATTTGCTTAGTTGGTTATATGCAAAAAAACATAAAGGAAGAAAAAAACACTGCAAGAAGGAGGTAATTTGTCTGCAGCAGTGGACCTTCCTGATTACTTTTGGGAAAAATTTTTGGAAGGAAAACAAAAGTCAGAGAGAGTAGAAAGTGCCAGTTATACCAACACAGGACTCCAAAATTAAGCAGCCATAGGAACATTATATTCACAAATTCCAGTGCTCAAGGTTCCATTGCTTCCAAAAAGGATACAATTCTTACATCTGTTCAAGCACATTCAGACCAGGAAGACAGAAATCTCAGCCTTCTAAACTCATGACTTGAGAAAAAGAGACTAAGAGTAATCCAGAAGATTACAGTTTAGTCAACCTCATCTCAGTCCCTGGGAAAGTGATAGAACAAATAAACCTGGAAACTACTTCCAGACACATGAAAAACAACCGAACTTGGAGTAGTCAGCATGGATTTGTAATGGGGAAGTTATGCTTGATCAACTTGATAACCTCTTCCAATGAAATGACTGGCTCGATAAATGCAGGGAGAGCAGTAAATAGTGTCTGCCTTGACGCCAGTAAGGCTTGTAACAGTGTTGAACACTGTCTCTTCTAACATGCTCGTAAGGGAGCTGATGAAGTACGGACTGAAAGTGCACTAAAAATTGAGTTGTCCGGTTCTGAGGTCTGTGATCAGTGACACGAAGTCCAGTTGGAGACCAATAACCAACAGTGAGCCCTGTGGGTCAATACCATGTCAAATCCTGTCAGCATCTCCACAAATGATCTGGATGATGAGGCAGGCTGTAACCTCAGCAAGTTTACATATTAGGCAGATCTGGAAGGAATTGCTGAGACGCCCAAAGGTTGTACTGGCCTCCAGAGGGACCTGGAGAGGCTGGAAAAATGGGCTGACAGGAACCTCAGGAAGTTCAGCAAGGGGAGATGCAAAGTCCTATGTCAGGGGAAGAACAACGCAAGGCACCAGCACACGCTGCAAGCCACCCGGGTGGAAAGCAGCTTTGCAGAGAAGAACCCGGCTGTCCTGCTGGTCTGCAAGTTGAACATGAACCAGGAAGGTGCTGTGGCTGCACAAACAGCTAAGGGTGACCTGGGCTGCAGCAGCAGAAGCGTTGCCAGCACGCCGAGGGAGGTGATCCTTGCCCCTCATTCAGCACTGATGAAGCCACCTGGAGGACTGACCAGTTCTGGGCTCCCTGGTAGGAGAGACCTGGACACACTGGAGACAGCCCCTCAAGGGCTCACACAGATGGTGAAGGGGTGGAAGCATCTCTCCTACGACAAAAGGCTGAAGGAGCAGGAGCTGTTCAACCTGGAGAGAAGGCTCAGGGGGGTCTCTTCAACAGTTACGCAAAAACCCAAGGGGAGGGTGCAAACAGGACGGAGCCAGGGTCGTTCCAGGGGTGCCCAGTGACAGGACAAGAGACAATGGGCAAACAATGCAAGACAGGAGGTTCCTTCTGAACACCAGAAAATCCTGTTTCACTGTGAGGGTTACCAAGCACTGGCACAGGCTGCCCAGAGAGACTGTGGAGTCTCCATCCTTGGCAAGATTCAAAAGCTGTCTGGACACAGTATCGGGCAACCAGCTCCAGGTGGCTTGACTGGGGGCTTGGACCAGAAGACTTTTAGCAGACCCTTCTACCCTCAACCATTCTGTGAGTCTGTGAAAGTCCGCCATCATAGAAGATACGAAAACTGTGAAGTAAGGCCCTTGTCTTGTTAGCACAAAGACTCTGGGACATGATTTCAATGTAATTTATGGAAGAGATTTTAAGCACAGTTTCAGAGACAGATGCAAACCAGAAGATGCTTTCAGAAAACAGCAAAATAAATTGATTTGAGACTGCTGTGTATTAATTAAGACTAAGCAAAAGGTAGCTTATATCATAACCCAGAGCTGTCACATGTAAATGGCACTATCTGCCTCATACTGCACACACATAAAAAGCATCATTACAGGAAGTTCTCCTACTGGAAAGGAAAATTGAAGAGACTCAGAATATATCTTACAGAAACATAAAATGAGCTTGCTGTCTACTTGCCACTTCTCAATTATAAGGGAGTGCAAATGGCACTGCTCAGTCTTTGGTCCACATTCATGGTGCACCATACCCCAAGAATTTATTACTGAGAAATTCAGACAGCTAAACCCTGATTACTTAATTCTACTCTCACCCATGAAGTACCTTCTAAAAAGGAAAACAGCCTTGAAAAAAATCCTGTAATCCTGTTAAAAACTCCTACATTACTTAAGAATGCCACCTAGTGACTTTCACAGCACACAGTAGAAAACAACTAATACAGCTCAGAGCCTCTGCTTCCAAAAGCAAGTGCTGTATGAAAACAACTGGACAAATGCACAAAGTTTTTAAAGTACTGTCGTGTCTTAACCCCAGCTGATAAGTAAGTGCCATGCAGTCAGTTCCCAAACCAAAAGGAGGAGGAGAATTGGAAAGAAAAGGTAAACCTTGTGGGTTTAGATAAGAACAGTTTAATAATCAAAACAAAGTAAAATATAAAATAATGAAAAGGAGAGGCAGACATACAGAGGGGAATAAAATGCGAGGAAAATAAGTAATGCCCAATTGCTCACTGCTTGCTAACTGATGCCCAGCCCATCCCCAAGCAGTGTTCAGTAGCCCCTGGCCAATTCCCTTCATTACTGAGTGCGATGCTCCATCGTATGGAATATCCCTTCAGCCAGTTCAGATCAGCTGTCCTGGCTGTGCTCCCTCCCAGCTGCTTGTGCACCTGCTCACTGGCAGCCCATGAGACACTGAAAAGTCCTCAATTCAGGGTAAGCACTGCTCAGCAACAACTAAAATGTCAGTGTGTTATCAATGCTATTCTCATACTGAATCCAAAATGCAGCACCATACCAGCTACGAAGAAGAAAATAAACTCTACCCCAGCCGAAACTAATATAAGGGTTTACTTTGTCAACAGGTAACTTTACCTTTCTGTGGTATCCTGAATGCTTCCTATAGCATCTGTAGATAGACATTCTTCTTGCTCTCTGTTGCTATGGCAATTTGGTGATTTTTTAGAAGAACAAAGCATTTCTGATGTCATGCTTCTCAAATTTATGTCTAGATTGTCATTCTTGGCTGTATTTCCCACAAGCAACAATACCTCCATGTCATCCTTTGATTTGAGAAAAAAACCAACAACAGAATTAGCACAAAATATATCACCTGTAAAAAAAAAGTATTGCAGATTATGATCAAGTTGTTAATCTGAGGCAAAACTTCATTTAAAAACTTCCAAGTAGTCTATGGCACCATCACAACATTTCCTTGTTCCTCTAGGAAAGCATTTAGCTAATAAAAACAGATACTGCAACCAACATAGTCCTTCAGGAGCAGCCACCACAGAGCTCAGAAGAAACCCAGCGACAGAAATACAGCATGCAGGTAACTATTCATGTATCATGAATATGGCTGGAATGTCAAAGTTCAAGTGAAGTCTTTAGATGTCTTATCAATGTGTCACTAACAGAATTTTGGAAAACCCTGTAATAGCATGCAAATACTGAACAAGAATTTTTACTAGGCTGAAATTAACTAATGCATTTGCAACAGCTTACTTAGATATCTTAAAAACAGCTAGTGTGAACCAAGCATCAGAAAGTATAATCAGAAATACATGAACAGAATTCTCACTTTTGAGGAGAGAGGGTTTTCAGATTCTTCTGCCAAAGGCAGATTCTCTCCTTGATCCATTTCTTCCTCATCTGGGGCAGCAAGTTTTTGTACTACTGGAGATTCTTTTTCGCTGTATGTTCTTTCTAGGTTTGGTCTAGTTCTTGGAGACTCAATCTTTCCGAATTGTCCTGATTTCAGAGCACTCAGCTTACCTTCTTGGGAGGTAAATTTTTCAGCACTGGTGAATTTAAAGCAAACAAACAAAAACAGATAAAACCACACTTGACTTTGGCTGTGAGGGAAAATAAGCACTTCTGCATTAAAGTTTTGAATCAACACTTATACATGAGACTAATAGATTGCTTTGTTTAAGATCAATAAAATTGTATTTTTTAATACATTTCTCATTTATGGTTAACTTTGGAGCAGGAATAACAAATGTCTTTGTCAAGACATCTTTAACATAAAAAACAAGTTGGGTTGCTAACCATACCAACATCAAAGTATCGGCAGTCTAACACACACTTAAGATCTTATTTTAACAAGAGTAGCAGTAAAATAGAAGAGCACATACGGGGATCAATGAAAGTCAAGTCTCTGACATTTTGCAAAATTTATATGTTACATATGTTACATGTGTGATTGCTACTTATGCAAATACAGACCCAGTAATAAAAAACCTTGGTCAAGAAGAGCTATGAGCTTATACAGATCAAGTACCAGATAAACAATGTCAAGGAGTGCAGCTAAAAAAAAAAGTGCTCTGAAAACACTGGAAGAAGCCGTTTGGAGGCATTGGAAATGAAATACTGTAGAAAGACAAAAGACAAGGAGCAGAGGAATTGACATTTGCAAAAGTGTCTCATCATGCACAGACAAAAGCTTTTCAAATGCAATTTTGCTCAACTCAAACCTCACCTGCTTTGTTCAGACAACAAATTTTCAGAAATAGAGGGCACCTGAAGCACCTCTTGCTGTTCCTGTTCCTCTTTGCTCAAGACATCTGCTTGACACAATACAGCTTCATTTTCACCCTTAAATTTACAGTAAAAGAAGCATGAAGAAAAATAGAAGTATGTAAGCTTCTTAAACAGACATATATTTTATATAAAAAAACAGAAACTATGCTATTTTCCCAATTGGAATAAAAGTAAGAATCATGTTATCATAGGTCAATTTATATGCAAAAAGGAACAGAAGTCTTCATAGTCCTGGGATACCTAGAGTTAAGCTCTTAAATACTGCATGCACCCAAGCATTATGGGAAACACTTGTCTATTTAACATTCAATCAACTCCCTAATACATGAAGCACTGTGGAAACAAAATACTTCAGCAAACTGAAAGCCTTAGAAAACTGGACACTGCAGAGGGCAGCACAGACACACTCAAGCCACAATAACATAACCTCAAGATCCAGAAGGCTGAATAAGCTTTACGTCTGTATATGCCACATTGGTTCCACACAGAAGCCATTCAAACATATCCTTCACCACTTCAGGCCTGTGACAGCTTTATTAGTAAAGACGAGCATCAGATCTGCTCTGGTTCTACAGATTTGCCCAGTACAGAGCAGATGCCTGTGCATGGTTCACAGGCCACAGGTCTAGAGCAGCCAAAGCTGAACCACAAGGTACTATCTCAGCTAGGGGGGAGCTGACTGTGGCGCTGAAGGGAGATGAGAGGTGAATGCACGACACAAGTGCTTTACACAGGCTAAAGAACAAAACCAGCTATAACCATTCCAACACGAGGCACTCCTGCAAAGTTTAGCTGTACTCCAAATCTAAGGCAAGTCAATGCAGACATCCCTACATCTATGACATGATTCATGTACAACCCACAAAAAGGTTACAGAGAACGCATCACACTGTAAACGGCTTTTGAGGATTTTCACAACTTTTACAGTCGCTAGTAAAGTATCTGTGGGGATGCACAGTGTCAGTTACTTGTATGAAGCAGAGGAGTACCAGGTACTGTAGTGACGAAGCCAGTTAAAGCTTATCAAATTAAAAAAAACTTTTTTGCATAAAATGCCTGTCGTCTGCCTTCACTTGAGACATTATACTACACTGGTCAACACAGACTTGATTCATCCAATCAGGAGAGATGAAATGAGCAAAAGAAGCTAATTTTTATGCATTTTTATTCTAGAGTTTATATTAAATGTGCATAATTTTTTCCTATCATGCAATCCAATCAAATTCAGATCCTTTGTAAAAAAAAAAAATAATACTTTAAGTTGTAGACCTCACTGATTTCATACTCATAATACCTCAGCTTACCAGGGTTTGGGAATTTTTTTTATCTAATATATTGTCTCAACTTCAGGCAATGCTACTTCAAAGTTTTCATTTAACTTCATAAAACTGAACATGCACTTCGAACTAACCTTGAAGGCAAAACCTTACTCTTATTAAAGCTTACCATGACAGTACAGTCAAACTCATCTTTTTGCTCTGCTTCAGGCTTTTTCTTCCTCTCATTTTCTGATATTTGTAACTCCTTCTTTCCAACAGCTCTTACCAAGTTTGGTTTGTACCTCTTTTTTCGTGCCAGCTGGATAGGTGGAAGATGTGCTTGTTGACTTTCTTCTTGAGTGCTGTTTTTGCTATCAATGCAAAGTTAAGATAGAAAAAATAATCCAAAACTTAATACAAATGCATAATACAAAACCAAACACAGGTCCGTTAGTATTACATGCAAAAAACACTTGAGTTTTTAAGAGATACCTTGTAAACAAAAAGTTCTGCTGAGTTTAAGTCACAAACAACAATTTGTTACAGCAAAAATTTCAAACTAACCATCTTCTAAATACTTCTACAATAGAATTAACTAGCTCACTGAAGGTGTTAACTTACTGACTACTTATTGCTATAAAACTGAAGCAATTTTCACATTGTTTCTCTGATAAGCAAACTAGCATTTCCCTGCTTACATGAAATGAATCGAGTCTTTCAGACGATGAAACAGTTGTAAAGAGAATGCTCATTAAATTCATTCTTAGCATAGAAGCTACTGAAATTTTAGTATCACTAGTGTTGGAACTATGAGAACGGAAATTTTGTGCAGTATTTTCATCAGACCACGTTTCCCAGATGGCAATCCATTGGCACGACGACTTCCTTGTAAAACACTTTCATTGTTACAGTCAAGAATCAAAAGTAGCTAAGCCCTTACCCTGCATTAGTAGTTGAGATGTCATCTTGGTTAACTTCAGGTAGACAGAACTGCACTTCACCATCCTCTGATCTTGAAAATGTTTTTGGGGACTTAGAACTTGGCCTCTCAGAAACCTCCTGAGAGCAAAGCGACTTCTCCTTTCCCAAGGATTCTAGTGGGTTTAAGACTTCACATTTTCCTGCTTTCTGAAAAATGTAAACACAAGAACCAGAACAAGTTGTAATAATAAATCAAAAGGAGACTTTATAATGTCTATGAAGTTTGGTACTTATCACTTTCTGAAAAACTCAAGAGGGTTTTTTGCACTCTCCTACAAAACTCCTCAGTAACGGCTCACTAATGATTTCCTAGTCTTTCGAGGACAAATACACACTTTTTTAGTTAAGACAAAATAGCTTGAAATTGGTATTTCTTCTGTGCCCTCTTCTATTAATACTTTTTCTTTCTTCACTGTCAACTCTATAATGCCACCTTGGGTCAGAAAGACATCTGGACACATAGCAAGAGATACAGTCATCTTTTTCTCCTCACATACGACCAAGTGTAAAATACACAAGTTTTAATATATAAAATCTTAGCTTTTGAAAAAATTATTTCAAAAAGTTATTAACTTCATATTTTTTTAAATCATCGGTATTTCATTTCACAAAACCAAAAGCTCAAATATAACTAAAGACAAAAAAAAAGCCTTACATCTGTGTCAGGAGGGATGCTACATTCACTATCACACCGTGTCAAACTTTCTTCCTTGTTGGTATCTTTCTGTGATGCACCTTTACTATTTACATCCAGCACTTCCTTTCTAGTAGTTGTTGGTCTTAAATTTGGCTTTGGTCTCTGGAATCGACTCCTCAGTAGCCGAGAGGATGATACAACAGTTTTCTCCTCTTCCTTCTGAGGATGAGATTCCCTATGAAAACAAACAAAAGCACAGTCAAAGGGACAATATGGCATACTTGCACACAGCTCTCAGAGCAATAACAGTGTTAGTGACATGAAAAAAGATCCAATAAAAACACAGAGATCATCACCAACAGCCTGTGTATCTTATAAGTAGGTAAGCAAAGGTAAGTTAACTGCGGCTTCCAGTTGAGACCTGGAAGACAAGTTGAGACATTTTAACATGATACATATGTTTTACAAATGCCTTTGTCTAATCATGTTTAAAGTTACCCAGTAGACTTACAGAACACCTGTGGTTGACTATTTTTTTTTTAAGAGACACTTTAATAGAAAACCAGACCCTGTACTCAAGTATTTATATAAGCACACTGGGATGCACTGTGGAGACCGACACGGAGAAGACAGTCACAGGGACCAAGCATTAGAAAACCACATTTATTTGAAAATTAGGCCAATAGTCCAAAGATCAAATTAACATCCAACAGCATGTAAATTTAATGCTTTTAAGCTCTTGAGGGTTTTGTTAGTTAAAGTCTAGTATTGTCTTGATTAAACATCTCTTCATATATATAAAACTTGTTTGTAATGCTGGAGTTGAATGTAAAATGGTACAATACCTAGAGATACTGATGGCTTTGAACCATTCCTTCTCTCCATTTAAGTGGAATAACCTTACCCTGCATTGGAATCTGAAACTTCTTTCAAGACATCTGACAATCCCTTTTCACTTCCATAGCTTTCTGCTTCTGAGGGCTTTTCTTGGAAACACTGTCTTGTATTTATTGAATTCATCTTAGAATCTGTAGAAACATCTTCTAACGTCACAGTGGATGGCTGAGCGTCTTCATGAACTGTTAAATCCTAAAACAAATAAAAGTTCCACTCTATTAAGATGAAATATTTGCTCAATCTCTCTTTTAGGAGAACAGAAGGAACATAAGAAAGTTTTAATATTTCCTACAGAAACACTGAGATTTCTCTTGCTTCTTGTGCATCCAACTAATATCAGTGTCTACTATAAAAGTAAGTTATTTTTCTTTATACTTTATTTTTTAAGTGGTTCATCTTCCAAGATATTTTTGGTTTGCATTTCTCTTTTCAGAGCTGGTACCATAATATGACAAAGTGAGATATATTCAATTTTCATGTATGCTCATTTTGACCAGGGTACAGCTAGCTTTCTTCACAGTGTCAAGTACAGGGCTGTGTTTTGGGTTTGTGCTGCACAAAGGGTTGATAATATAGAGATGTTTTAGTTATTGCTGAGCAGGGCCTACTCAGAGCCAAGGCCTTTTCTGCTTTTCATACTGATAAACTGGAGAAGAAATTGGAGGGGGCACAGAAAGATGGGAGGAGACACAGTCAGAACAGGAGACCCCAACTGACCAAAGGGATATTCCATGTGACACGCAGCTTAGTATATAAAGCGGGGAAAAAAGGCTTCTGTCTTCCTATATAACCATTATGTGTGATGAAGCCCAGCTTTCCTGGAGATGGCTGAATACCTGCCTGTTCACGGAAAGTAGTAAATGAATTTCTGTTGATGCTCTGCATGTGAGTATAGCTTCTGCTTTCCCTATTAAACCCTACATCCAGCACTCAGGGGTTTATCTCAGCCCGTTTTCCAGCTTTTACCCTTCCAATTCTGTCCCCAGTGCTGCTAGTGGGGCAGTGAGCAAGCGAGTTAGTACTTGGTTGCTGACTGGGGTTAAACCTGACGCCACGGAAAACAGAACCCAAGTGCAAAAATCTTATGACAATTTAGATTATTCTGAAAAAATAAATAAAGCATGCAAAGCCTATCCCTACAAATTATGTGGTATGTACCCAGGTTTTTGTTACCAAGGCTTCTACTAAGGACCCAGCAAAACAGTGTGTGTAAGCAACTGCTCAAGAAACTTACACTTTCGAGGCAGGGATCATTGTTTTCATCTTGATGATGTATTACACCTTTTTCTGCTTCTCCAACTTCAGCTGTCTCCTCTTCAGGATCTTTTTCATCTATCATTTCTTTTTGCCTTGCAACAGGTCTTTCTAGATTTGGTTTTGGTCTCTGTATTCTACCTCTCTTTAGAGGTGTTGGATCCAACATGCTCCATTTGCCATCTTGTTTTAAACCAGCTGTTTCATTAGACCTGGAAAAACATATATGATACATGAAGTATGTACCACAACTGAAAGTGGGAGAAGACTTGGGAGAAGTGATTTTTTTCTCCTTTTTTTTTAAACAGTTATTAACACTTACCTGAACAGTACTACTAGCTTCTTGAAAGAATAAAATTAGAAGTGTATCTACTAGGGACTGAGAGTTTAAACATATGTTTGCCCTGTTATCTTTCTCTTTCCATTGGTGACAGGGTACCACACTAGAGAGACCTTCTTCTGGCCCATAATGGACCTCTCTGTATTTCTATCTAGTCTAGAGGCAGACAGACCTAATTTAACAAAGAGTTTTAAAAAATTCGCAAATATTCAGAGTTTTTCTTCAGTATATTCAGAAAATACATAAAGAACTTTGTTATCTTACTAAGGTAAAAATATCAGTAGTGCACTACTAGAACTGTCAGATTCTTCTACGCCTTTTTACACTGAGAATCAAGTTACAGAGCAGGTTAATGAAAGAAATAACTGAAAATATTTTTTTGGCAGATTGTCAAACCCAGTTTAGCTCCATCCATCCTCTTCAACTATCTCCCTTTAAAAACAAAAGTTTGAGGCTTTGATATTTTTTTTATTTCTGTTCTTGGTTTAGGTTGTTTGTGGGATTTTGGGGGGGGTATTTGGAGGAAAGTTGGCTTTTTTTAGTTTTTATTTTTTACAATCTCTGCTGTAAAACATATTATTCCTTTTACACTACAGCTGCCACTTCTGTAGTGGCACATTGAAGAAAAATGCAACACTTAATAAATATGTGCATTAAATTGCCCACATACTGGGTGTTTTTCTTCCTTTAATTTGATGCCTAACACTTAACTACATTTTAAGAACACTTACTCCTGTTTAAATACTTAAGCACTGAAAAGGATGCATTTTAGTATTAAAAGCCAGTAGCTAAGGCTTGTTTTAGTTTTCAAGGGACTAAACTTTCAAGCTTTTTTGCATTTACCATGACTGACTTATAATTTAAAAGCACCACTTTAAAACCAGAAGTGCTTAATTTATGTTTCATAAGTTAATGAAGATTCCTATTTTGCCCTCAATTTCTGTCTCACTGCAGAAGTTTCTGCAAAAACTTCTATAATTACCACACTATAAAATACTACGGAAGTGACAGGAATGGTAAATTGCAGGACAGCAGCACTTTTCTTATTTTTCTCATACTCACTGAGACATTGTCTCCAGGACTTTGTCATCTTTTTCTGCAGCATCTTCACTGGTAACATCAGATCTATTACCTTGGCCATTATTCTGAACAGAAACAGAATATTATGACATGAACTGCCTTAGGTTTATGAAGTACAACATCACCTAACTGACCAAGTAACTGTTCTTAAGAGGAGACAAAATAGATTGCTTATGACACACATACAATTACAGGGTACATTTCACAGTCAGACAGGTGCAGTAAAAGCTAGATCAAACACCTAAAGTCGTATTTGCTGCAGGACATGAAAGATTATTGGTATCTACTGTGTGTGTAACAACCTCTCAGCATAGCTGAGGTTACTAAGCAATACCACACTGTCACTGAAAGCAGGTTAAGTAAGTGGCTAATTCCTGGTCATATTCAGGAGCAAAAAAGTAAAGAAAAAACCCAAAAAGATAACATTACTGCTGCATCCAGCAGCTTTTTGGCTAACACATTATCTTCAGTTATGTTACTTTATTAAATACCTTCTCAGTTTCCCCCTTAGGCTGTAGATGGGACATTTTATCATTTCCTGCGTCTTTTTCAGGCTCTTCTTTCCTTCCAGATGCTCTTGTGACATTAGGTTTAAATCTCTGTCGATATCCTCTAACTATTGGCTTTGCAATGGAAGTTTTTTCAGGTTCTCTGCACAAAGGATCCACAACAGTGACATTTACTCCATAATATTCAAGCCTATCTAACATACAATGTCTTGCACAGATTTCTTTACTGGAATTGTGTTGTCTTCAGAAAGATTTGCCCAAACTTACGCAAGTTGCTTCACACGAGAAACAAGATTTGTTTAGTCTTACAACGTGTGAAAATTCAATTTGTCTATGTATTAAAAAGAGATTAATTTATCACACAGGGGAGGAACCTAACTAGACTACATACCATAGCTGCTTCTGCAAGCATCAGAAGCAGAGCCATTACCTGATAACTGAGGCTGGGAGGAAAGCAAAGCCATAGTTATCACTTTCCCTCTCTCAACTTACAGGCATTGTTGGTACTTCAAAAAGCAATGCTTTCCTCAACTTCCCAGAAAAGATGTACATACTTTCTACCAAAGTACAACCTGGTATCATCAAAAGAAAAACGCTCAAGTCAATTTTGAGATTTATATTAAAGCTTCACAGTTATTGCAATCTTTTTTTAAGAGAACTATATGGAACAAATTAACAATTATAGTCAGTTAATTCCAGGAAAGTGGAAAAGTGATCTCAATACTTACTCAGATGCAGTATCCAAACCCCTGCTCTCTACTTCTGTGGCTTCATTTCTGTTTCTTCTACTGTCCTCTTCAGAGCACTGGAATTGAGGCAAGCAGTATTACTCTTCGACAAGTGCAGATATCTCAGTAGCAGTTTCCAAAATGTTACTTATAAGACCGTCGCTAGTTCACAGTATCCACATTGAGCAAACAGATGCAGCACCAAGAACAACATACTAAGTAACATTCCTCTTTCTGACCTTTTCACCTGCATTTGCAAGGGTTGGAGAGGAAGTTTTGGCCTCTGTTTTGTCTTGTGTTGCTGTCTCCCTCCTTCCAGATGATCTCACTAAATTGGGTTTAGGCCTTTGCAAGCGCCTTCTCTCTGCTGATTTTTCAGTTTTCCTTAAGATATTAAAAAAAAGGTGGTATACATTATTACCAACAAGAAACTTAAAGTCTTATATGGTTCAAGATGTACTTCAAGAGCATCACAGATTGCATGGGTCAAGACATTGCATGCAGCAAGACAGTTAACAGAAAAAAACCCATTGCATCTTTCTGATATTAAAAGACATGCTATAATGTTATGAAAAGAGCATCAAAAAAACCTTAACAATTTTGCTGACTTTCAGTGGAATCTACTTAAAAATACTTGAAGGAAGCATTTCCTGCTGTTAAATAAATAGGAATATTTCTTCTCCTAGGAATTCACAATTCATGTCAGTGTGATTAATTTTATATAGAAACAACATAAATCTGCCCTATATACAATGTTTTGCATCTGCCTCTCTTGTTCCTCCCTCCCCTTTCAAAGCTGTCTCAGTCATGGAAAAACAAACTTCTTTCAAATACCTTGTCCTACTGACAATATCCACATGTTACTAAACAATAGGGTACATACATCACTCTCTGTGTCCTTAACCATTGCAATGGAATGTCCTGGAATTCACACACTGACACAGCCCTACATCTTATCAATAATCTTCAGATTGGGAACTACCACCTTTTCTTATATTCTCCCTAGAACTGGACAAATAAAGCTTTGGCAGTCTTTATCATAAGAGTGAGCTGCCATTCCAAAAGGGAAAGTTGGAAGCATGAAAATCAACTCAGCATTAACTAGTACCACATCTCTAAATCACCTTCAAAAAACTGTATCATGAAATAAGAAGTCAATGATCATGCAAAAATGGAAACCTTAGGCACAGACTTCTTTAAAGGACTACAGATAAGACAGAGACATTTTGGAGTATCTTGTATCTTAGACGCTTGCACCAAGTTCTGAAGAGGAACAGTTTCCAAATAAGAAAGAACTACACCACATACATGATAATAAGCTCTGATGTACAACTTATTAGTGTACAGCTAATAAGCTCTGATAGACAACTATGAATATCAAAGAATTCAGTGAGCCCCTTCTATTAAAAAAACAAAAAACAAATTTCACAGCCAAGCTGTAATTTTCACATTTACCCACAATGTGGCAGAATTTCTTCATTCTCTTGCTCTTGCTGGCTGTAGAAAGACTAGTTTGGTTTTTTCCAAAGTTTAGCTGAGTCTTTATCCCTGCTCCGATCTACCATTCAGATCTTAGCTAATGCACTGCTACTCAGTAATCAAAATTTCTATCAAAAAACTTCACTGAATATGGAAAACAAATTATCGTGATCTCCTGATTGGTTCAACCTGCTATGGTCAATTGGAATTACATCCAAATTGAGTAGATACAGGTTTAGTTCAAGTGACACTGCAAAGTAAAATAATTCTACTTACATGATTTCAGACTGTGAACCACCCTCTGATGCACTCTGCTTTTCATCTGTTTTTTGTGAGTGATGTGTATCTTCGTCCTGAGGAAGAAAAGAAATGTAGAAAAGAAACAATAAACATAGATGATCTTTTACTGTAATGTAAAGAAAAGCAGAAACAAGATTCCCACAGTGGCTGAGGGTGGAAGCATCTGCTAGAGGTCTTCTAGTCCAACCAACCCCCTGATCAAGTGTAGTGGGTTAACCTGGGCCACATGCCAGGCACTCACCAAAGCTGCTCACTCACTCCTCTCTGCAGCTGGACAGAGGAGAGAAAATTTAACACAGGGTTCATGGCCTGAGATAAGGACCAGGAGAGAGATCACTCACTAAATACCATCATGGGCAAAACAGGCTCAGCTTAGAGACACAAAGTGAATTTATCACTTAACAAAATCAGAACAAGATAATGAGAAGTAAAATAACCTTAAAAACACCTTCCCCACACCTCTCCCTCCTTCCAATCTACCTCCTACCCGAGCAGTGCAAGGAGACCAGGAATGGGGGTTATGGTCAGTTCATCCCACTGCTCAGGGAGAGGAGTCGTTCTGCTGCTGCACCCTAGGGTCCCTCCCACAGGAGGCAGTTCTCCCTGAACTTCTCCAACGTGGCTCCACCTCATGGGCAACAGCTCCCTGCAAACTGCTGAAATGTGAGTCCATCCCGAGGGCACCAGTCCTGCTCAAACTGCTGCAGTGTGGGTCACTCTTCCACGGGGTGCAGTCTGTCAAGGTCAGGCTGCTCCAGCCTGGGAGCAGGGCCCCTCTCTCCATGGATCTCCCACAGGGTCACAGCCTCTTCTCCACCTGCTCCAGCACGGGGCTCCTCCACACTCCTCCAGCATCCACTCGCTACAGTGTGGGGCACCTCCATGGGGTGCAGGTGGATCTCTGCATCCCCATGGATCCTCATGGGCTGCAGGGCCACAGCTGCCTCACCGTGGCCATCACCACGGCCTGCAGAGGAATCTCAGCTCCAGTGCCTGGAGCACCTCCTCCCCCTCCTTCTCCACTGACCTTGGTGTCTGCACAGTTGTTTGTCTCACATGTTCTCACTCCACTCTTCTCTGGCTGCAATTACAACTGCACAACCCCTTTTTGTTTTGAATTCTTCTTAAATCTGTTATCACAGAGGTGTTACCATCATTTTTAATTGGCCCAGCCTTGGCCAGCAACACGTCCATCTTTGGAGCCACCAGGGATTGGCTCTGCTCGGCATGGAAGAAGCTTCCAGCAGCTTCTCACAGAAGCCACCCCTGTAGCCCCTTGTTACGAAAATCAGGTCATGCAAAAACAATGCATCAAGCCACCTGGAGCTGGTTGCCCGATACTGTGTCCAGACAGCTTTTGAATCTTGCCAAGGATGGAGACTCCACAGTCTCTCTGGGCAGCCTGTGCCAGTGCTTGGTAACCCTCACAGTGAAACAGGATTTTCTGGTGTTCAGAAGGAACCTCCTGTCTTGCATTGTTTGCCCATTGTCTCTTGTCCTGTCACTGGGCACCCCTGGAACGACCCTGGCTCCGTCCTGTTTGCACCCTCCCCTTGGGTTTTTGCGTAACTGTTGAAGAGACCCCCCTGAGCCTTCTCTCCAGGTTGAACAGCTCCTGCTCCTTCAGCCTTTTGTCGTAGGAGAGATGCTTCCACCCCTTCACCATCTGTGTGAGCCCTTGAGGGGCTGTCTCCAGTGTGTCCAGGTCTCTCCTACCAGGGAGCCCAGAACTGGTCAGTCCTCCAGGTGGCTTCATCAGTGCTGAATGAGGGGCAAGGATCACCTCCCTCGGCGTGCTGGCAACGCTTCTGCTGCTGCAGCCCAGGTCACCCTTAGCTGTTTGTGCAGCCACAGCACCTTCCTGGTTCATGTTCAACTTGCAGACCAGCAGGACAGCCGGGTTCTTCTCTGCAAAGCTGCTTTCCACCCGGGTGGCTTGCAGCGTGTGCTGGTGCCTTGCGTTGTTCTTCCCCTGACATAGGACTTTGCATCTCCCCTTGCTGAACTTCCTGAGGTTCCTGTCAGCCCATTTTTCCAGCCTCTCCAGGTCCCTCTGGAGGCCAGTACAACCTTTGGGCGTCTCAGCAATTCCTTCCAGATCTGCCTAATATGTAAACTTGCTGAGGTTACAGCCTGCCCCATCATCCAGATCATTTGTTGAGCAGCACAAACAACCCAATGCACGTTCCACTCAAATCAGTTTCCAACACTGTGCCAGTAAGCATATGCCAATAAAATCCTGCTCCAAGGCCTAGCTGCTCATATTGCAGTCCTTCACTTTTGAATAATTAAACTGTTCGGCTGTTTAAATAATCTGTGAGATAAGTCAGGCATGCACAGTATACTTTCTGAATAAATTTAGGTTAACAGACAACTCATTAAACCCAGGAAAATTGACAATATTTAAATTTTGGTGATGTTCTTAGGCCTGTTGATTGTTTTCCACCTGGTGGTGAAAATGTCACAAAAACAACCAAAAAATGGCTTTGATCTACAAACCACTTTCAATGATCAAGGGCAAGATCTTGAGAAGAACTACATTAAAAAATAATAATACCTTTGTTTCTGTAGTTTCTACAGATTGTCTTTCCTTGCTTCTAATATTTGCAACTGGTAACTCTGGACTCTGGCTTTCCTGTGATGTGTCATCTCTAATATCTCTGGTCCTCCATTTAGCAGATTCTGCTTCTAGTGTAACATCATTGCTATCTTCACGGCTGAAATAAATAAAAGCATATAGGAACATCAGTGTATTTGTAGGAAAAAGCTATTTCTGCTCACAGACAGATCAACTTGCACACAAAAACAATGCAATTTTGACACAAAATAACTACCCACGTTTCAGAGAATCTCACAAAGTTTTAGTAGTATTTGCAGAATATGAGCTTTAAAACAACTTCAGTACTTTTGCACTGGAATTATAAGATGATGTTAAAATCTCATCTGATTATCCTAGACTGATTGCTTTTAAAAAAAATAAACTTCAACATGAACAACTATATGCAGATGCTTTTTGCCTCTGATCTTTTGTAACAGTCTAGGTTGAGTACAAAGGCTCAACTGTTCCTTCATATGCTTCTAATGAAGTATTAAAGAAAATGAAAGTTTCTGGGAATCTGTATAAAATAACAAACAATTACAATACAGCTAAATACAACAAATTAACCCACAAAATTCTAAAGTAGCCCTCACAGTGTCATAATGAACTTTTAGATTTACCACTTTCACATAAAACAAGTTTAATAAACAAGCATTCACTTTCTTTCTAGCAAAGGTACGCCCAAAACTGAAACCAAAAGCTTTCCTCTCACCCAGACTCTGCATAAATAAAATCTAAGCAATAGTCCTTATCCACAAGAACCATTGTATTACAGATAAAAATTCCAAGCATATAGTAACTTGACTTAGCAACACTGTCAAGCAGTGCTTCAAGAGAAATATTAGAAGTTAGGATAAACAATGGCCTTCCTAAACACTCTTAAAAAATGAAATAACTTTTGGAAGTGACTATAGTAATTATGTACATTAATTTTGCAAGAGCAGCCATTAGGACAGAGAATATTTTGAGTGTGTAAATCATAAACAGCTTATTAAACCCCAAGACAGTCCTCAGAAACCAGAAACCTGCATATTCTGTGGCAGTTGAATGGTGGCAAATACGAATAAATAAAACCAATATTAAAACTTTAAAGTAGTTCTTGTTTTTGCCTAAGCATTCCATTATAAACATCACCTGCATAAATTGACACCACCTTCTCTCTCCATTTGGTCATTCACTGGTAAACAGGACTCTGACCTCTCTTCCTCTGTTATAGCAGTCTCATTTTGTTTTCCTCCAATAGCACAATCCACTTCTTCTCCACAGCTAGTATGACCATCATTGCTTGCATCATGCATCACTTTTTTCCCTGATAATTAATAAGAACTAAATCAGTTCAGACATTCTGGGAAAAATCTTAGAATTCCAGTAATCAAATCCTACCTACAGTGAAGAAGAGTTAATATAAGACTAAAAACCCGAGTAGAAAAAGTCTAAGTATTAAGATTTAAGAGAACTGGTCTCATCTAAAACAAAGTATGTTTCAATTTAGAATGAAAGCTGATTTTGAAAGGCATTGTTCCACAACCTCCCACAAGGCAGATCAGCAGTACGAATCAAAGACCAAATTCTGACTTTTAAGTTTGCAACGACTTTATATAAAATTTCAATTTGAATGTTTGAAAGTGAGCATTTTTGCCTCTTACTTTTATTAGATTTCCCTTCTTCAGCAGTTTTTGAAGGAACAGATATTTCTTCTGGAATATTCTCCACTTCCTCTTCAAGATCATCTTTTTTCTTTTTCTTTCTCTTCTTTTTTGCTAATGCTGGTTCTAACGCAACCTGTTCCTCTGCCTGTTCAGAAATGCCCAAAGATTCCTCATTTTCTTTCTCAGCTGTCACACCATCTGCTTCTGTTTCTGCATCAGAAATTTCAGCTTCCTGAAGTTCATCTTGATCATTAGCAGCTTCTGTGCTGGCAGCTTTTGCTATTGAGACAGTACGGTTCTTGGTTAATAGACTGGTGGAGTACTAGGAGTCATAAATAGCAAAGACATTTCTACTAAAAACATTTGTGTACTCATCTATCACTGCCAATACACTGCCAGGTGTATAAGCAGGACTGGGGAAAGTCAGTCATTGACTCGCCAGAAAAGCTTGAGCATAGAGTAACTTCAGCATTTAATACAAAATGTGTTTTGTACATGAGACAACACTTCACCAGGGGAAAGTCAATAGGGGATGTAAAGCCAATTTAGTAAATGCTATTGCGCCTATGCTTTTTCACAGTTTACACAGTCACATTTGGATTCAGGGAAAACAGACATTGCTATTCCTATAAAGAATTTCTGTATCTCTGCAGAAATAGGTGATGAAGGTTACAGAACGCATGCCATGAAGAAGTAATTTTTTATCAAGAAACCTACTACAGTTGATCATTCTAACTTACATAAGAAAGCTGAAATATTATCTAGCTAATAATTGACAAATTATTTTCTGGGTTTAATGAGTTTCTAAAATTTTACTCCCCCTTGATTTAAGGAAATTTTGTCTTGATCCTGTATTTAACCACCAAGAACCTTTCCTTTCCTTTTTATTACTCTTAAATGAACTTGTTTCCCTGTAATTAAGAAGTCCAAAACACCATAGAAGTAGAAAAGCATACTCACATTGCTTTACACACAAAGTACCTTTAATCTACTGCTAAAGTGTAGAAACGGAATTTCTCTATGTGGTTTTAAGTCCTAGTACATGGGATATTTTACTTAATCAAATCCAAAACCAAGGCTGTAGAAAAGCAGCAACTATTTCAATTTCAAGAGATGCTGCTTCCTAGCTGGCATGTCCTTTAAAAAGATGTTAACTTGTTTGTTTCACAATACCATCTACAAAAGAATGAGTCCTTGTGGAACAAATAAGCGAACAATGCCACAGATTTAGCAAGAAATTTATGAAATGGTGTCAGTATTAAAGCACATCTGTGAAAAGTCCTTTCCCAGGTACTAAGGTAGTCAGACACAGTGGTGATCAACAGTAATTAGACGTAATCTTTACTTTGAACAGACCAGAAAGATAAAACAACTTCTACATGATTCTCTGAAAAGAATCATACCCCTCAGACCTAGGAAGATAAACTACTATTAAAGGAGAAACAGAACCCTTGAAAGAGGAGGCTTTTAAATGCAAGAAAACTTTCAAAACAGAAGAGTTTGCCAAAAATATGATTTTGGCCCAAATATTCTACAAGTGAATCCATTAGCAGCGCAGGGAGATACTTTGAACCAGTAAATCAGAGCATCAGCGCTTCAGATTGTGGAAGAGCACTATTTTCACCGTGGTATCCTATTTCTGCTCTGTTACTAATTATTACCATCCTGTACATCAGTAAACTACACCTGAAAAAGTTACACTATGAAGTTAAGATCTTCTTGCCTTGTCCACAACAGGGAAAGAAAAGATTCTGTATGTCATTTGTTCTCTGCTAGATTACTGACCACTGCTCTGTAATGCCATCTCAAGCACTCTTTTAAAGTACCTTTTGACTTCTTCTGTGGCCTTGGAGACTTCTTTTCCTTTGGTTTCTGGCTTTTAACAGTCTTTTGCTTCCTCTTCTCCTCATCTGCTAAGACCTTCTCAAGCAGCTGGGCAAAGAATTCAAAATCAAAGGGTCTTTTTTCTTCTATCAGATTAAAGCAAAGACATAGAACAGATTTCAAAGTTGATTATTTTTTCGAGGTTCAGCTTTGTAAAATAATCAGTGATATACAACATGATATTAAAAAGCAAAAGTTATACACATTTAAACAGAGAATTCTTCTTGAAAATATTTTCTGTATCACTTGAGCAGGGGCTGAAGTTGACATAAAGGTGACTGGATTATGGTAGCTTAGTTTTAAAAAACAAGTTATAAATCTAAGTAGTAGATAAGTTCAGAAAACTTAAGAACTGACAAATACATAAACTGCATCATAGTACCAAATAATGTATGACCATGCTGCTGTAGGACATATGCACCTCATTCAACTAACAAAGAAAGTCTTTAAGGACTCTCAAAGCAGTTTACAATAAATAACTGCTAGAAATTCCCCCAAGTCAGAAGAATTATCTTCAACTGAATATACAGAAGAAAGTTTATATTAATCTCATTTAGCAGACATCTAGAAAAGACAGAAAATAAACCTAAAGATTGTTACTGTGAACTATGCTTGTTATAAAAACCTAAGACTCCACAGCTTCTGGACTCATCTAAGAGCAAAAACTTTCTTGTAAGTAATTCAAACATGGCAAAGCACAGAAATTACCATGAAAAGAGATGGCTACCATTTAATGACTCATTGTAGGGTGGGGAATATTTACTTACTGAAAGCTTTGTCTATTCTCCATCCATTAGCTTTTTCCTCACGTTTGAACTTGTTCTAAAAGCAAATGCACATTTGTGTTTATCATTAAGCAAGAAATGCAACAATAAGTTGTACAAAATGGCAGCTCAAGATAAGCCTTCAGTGCAACAAACCAAGTTGTTGAAATTTACATGCACATTCACAGAACACAAGTTTGTAATTAATTTTTAAATATAAAATCTGTTACCATAGCTATCCCAGTTACACATTTTTTATTATTTTCTACACCTTTTCCTGACTCTTAATCTAAGCAAGGTTTGAAATAGTGAAGACTTTCCCAGCTGTGTACAACAAAAGAGACAACACTGAAGCCCCTCACCAAACAGCCATTTAGGATTACCAGCATTCTTCAACTAGTGTGTCTAAGTATGCTAGATTTACTAGATACATTCACTGAAATTCAATGAGCATTTTAATGTTTCAGATACTTACAACCTCTTGAAACAGGTATTAAAAAAAACACCATTACTATGGAGAAAACTAGCACCAAAATTATCAACACAATAGATGAAGCATGGGAATGCAAATAAGAAAAAGAAAAGTAAAACCAGATGCTTAATTGCTCTATCGAGTACTTTAATTTTTACCTTAATTTCTGCTCTGGCTCTGTGAGGAAACAGCCGTCCAATCAAGGAGAAGTCTGTTCCTACCATACTGATAGCTAGAAAGAACATATCTGTTTCTAGAAGGGAAAAGAAAGAAAAAATTACACACACTTAAGTATTTACTAAACCATCCTTCTCACTATCAGAAATAAAAACACCTTGCAAACTTACTGTCATAAGATCAGTAACTTTGAGGCTGTCTACTGTAGCTGCAAATCCAGGTGAGTATATGTGGAATATGTTTGTTATTTTACCTAGGTCCCTCTAGTAATGTTTGCTGAATGAACTATCAACAGAAAGAATTGTCTAATCTACTAGAAAACTGCAAAATGTGAAGTATGTTTTCTACAGATAGTAAATCAATGCTAACCAACCCAAAATTGTCCATGTCCATTTTACTAACACAAGCACAAACAGAATTCAGAAAAACACCATGTAAATCTACTGTCTCCATTATTATTTAACAGGAGAAGAGTGCATTCCAAAAACAGCACAGTGAATTCTGAAGCTATTTTTTCCATCTACAGCTGAAAAAAGTAATTTCCAATTGTAAAAAGTCTTGCAGTGTTGTAAGCCTAGAGATAATAGTCAATTGACAGCAGGAGTAAGAAGAACACAACCCACTCACTCAAAAAAACACAGCTGTCCATTTGCACTGAAATCAGTCCACACAGAGATACCTTATACAATCTCTTCCTGCCTATGCTGGAAGAACTTAGTTAAGAAGTATCATACAGAGCTCAAATATCTGTAAACCAGAATCCAAAACTGTGGTTTTAATAAAGCAAACTAGCATTTCCTCAGCATTTAAACATCCATGGCAGAAAAAAGCACAGGTAGCCTACATACTAAAAGGCACTGGATTTTTTTAAAATGCCTTTTTTCACAGTAAATATCACAGCTCTGCCTGTTGTAAGAGTTTGGAGGGCTGAGATGACATGACATGTAAGTAAATCCATTTACTCCATTAGGGATAAAAACCGTCAAGTATAAAGCATAGGTGGAAAACCAGGACTTTTCTGCAGACCCAAAACTTGAAATCAAAAATATACTCACCTTTATTTGACCATGGTTTTGTGTAAAAACTTTTCCTGAAGCTAGAATATGTCGTTGTAGAGCCACGCTCAAAGATGGGATCATTTTCTTCTACAACACATGGACCTTTCGTTCTTAGAACTTCTACAGTTAAGCTGGGAAAGTAAACACACAAAAAGACTCACCTCAAAATATTGCTAAGAAAACATATAGTAGATGTTTGTAAGACAGCTATTCAAATTTTTTGCCACAAGTGAGCACTTCTACTGTGTAATTAATTTTAATAATTACACTAACACGTACTTTAACGGGAGAATGCAGCAAGAAATCACTACCCTACTCACCTTGTGTAAGTAAATTTCTTTTTTATGTTTTATAAGATTTAATACAGGCAGATATAACTAAGTAGCTCTAAAAATAAAAAAGACTTTTTAACATTTGAGAAATCTATTTTGCAAAACCACGAGAGCCTCTCAATATCCTTCCAGAATACTTTCAAATTCTTTTACCAGGCCCTCTTTATCCTTAAACCTTGGCCTAAACCTCATGTTAATAATATCTTTGGGGAACTCAGAAATCTGATACTCTACTTTTAAAAAGTCACATTCTAAGCAAAGTTACTGAAAACACTGACAGAAGAATAAAGCAGCAACATGCAAGATGCAAAACTGGAGCAAATCGTACTGAAAACCAAATAACAGTAAGCAGACACATGTTAACTGTGAGAAGCAATGAAGTCATTTGGAAGTTTGGCAAATCTTCAGTGTTCTTCCACTGTAATAAAATGTCGTCTTTCTCTCTACCTCCTTCCCCAAAAGCATTTCTCATAAAGTATGCCATTACAGAGATGCAGATTACTGCTGCTCGTATTTTGTCACATACTTGCACTGTTTCCCAAGTTAGTGTAGTTCAACTTTCAAACACAAATACACTCATACTTGTCCCAGTCCAAAGTAGTCCTCTATTTACAAACTAAGCTGCCGTGCAGTACTGTCCAAGAGTCAGGCACAGAATTTACCTTTCTTCATCCAGAATGATTGAACCATCTTCTGCTACCTTCACACGAGGAACAAGAAGTGGACCATCCTGACTCTCTTCTCCATTCTCTTCTTCTTCCTCCTCCTCTTCTTCATGATCAGGAGTACTTTTCTCTTCCTGTCTACAATTTTTAAGACAGCAAGCAAAAACACTGTTACATGTTTTGAATTGCTGCTTAGTATGCCAGACATTCAACAGTTTGATGAACCACCCAGCAATGCAATACATCAAGAAATTAGTTAATACATGAACTTTGAAACCTGCTTTTCATTCTACTGTAAAATGGAAATATGCAAAAACTTAGCACTGAAAGCAAAATGTTCTTTAACCACCCTACTTGCCCAAATAAGTATTTTTATAAATTAGGCTGTGATATTGAAACAGTAAAAAAATATACCTACACTGTTAGTATTATCACAGAAATGCAGTTTTTTCACACCAGAAAATTTTTTGACTATACTTCACCATTAAGACTTACTCTTTCATTTGACTCAGTGCAGAATTTTTTTCTGTTCTCTTTTCTTCCACCAATGAAGACCTAGAATTTCACAAAAAGCTAGAGATGACTGCTTGTACAGATACATTGCTGCTTTATTCCACAAAATTGGCTTTTAGTGGACAATGGACAAAGAAACACAAAGCTTTTTTTTTTTCAATTCTTTGTATCACATTATTTACACATTTGTATCACATAGATTTAAGCCTAACTACACAACCACCACTGCTTAATGAATTCTGCCCTTTTTTTGTACAAACAGGGACAAAAAAAGATATTTCAAGCAGAAATCCAGTGTAAGGATACAAGGAATGTGAGAGCATCTGCTACTGAAAGAACACGACCTGGATAAGTGTACTTCTATTCATGCAATTGCTTTTGGTAGTTGCAGGAAAAAGGCCCTGCCCTGCTCTGTCTGTGGCAGTCTGTGCAGCCAGCTGCATTAGTGTTCCCTGTATGCACCTCAGCCTTGCTGCTGGTGAAACATGCCAGTGGAACTGCAACAGCTACACCCATCCAGTTGGAATGTCAAGACCTCATGGGTCTTGCAGTGCCTTTTGTACTTCAGCACCTAGAAGGAGAAATGCTTAGCTTCCCAAGTCCACTAGGTCTGGTAGGCAATTATAACAGCCCCAACAGCCACAACTAAAAATTTCACAGCAGGCAGTTGGAAAAAAAAAAATCTACTATTCTGTCTTTCTACAGAGCTAAATCAACACTAGGGACAGGTTCATGTTAGTGTATTTCAACAAGTACCCTAAGCTCCATTCTCACTTCTGTACTAGAATTAAGCAGATGCGAAAACTAGAAGCTAGTCTAGAAGCTTTTGCTACCATTGCAACAATACTGTATCTGTGCTAACACTCCATCTTTAAGTAATATAGAAGTCAAAAAGTAATTCAACTTAAGGACAGAGGAAAAAAGTCATACTTACTTCATCGGATTGTTTTCTGGCAGATAGTATATTAAGTCCCTCATGGTCATTTTAGAACGATCTGGTGGAGAACGTCCTTCGATTACTGGAGGCCTGTGTTTCAACTTCTTCTGTACAAAACAAAATGAAACAAGAGAAAACAACAAACACTTGGATTCACCCTAAAAGTATTTTATATTTCACAAATTATTATTACTTTGGTTGTTTACAAAGTACCCCATTCACGGAATTCTGTTGTTCACACACACAGCACTTCCAAGAACTAAAACAAGATTATCTTAAAAGTGTCTCTTTCTCAGAAAGGGCACTACAGACCCTAAAGTCACTTACCCTTTCGGAGGCATTCAATATCTGGCACAAATAAGTTAAAAGTTATTCAAAATTACAGAACTCTGACAATTATCAACTTGAAAAAATATGAGACATCCCAAATCCAAGCTTCTTGCAGCACACTTCCCTGCTGTATTACCAACTGTGAAACTTTCAAAACTGGAATATTGACTATAAAGTAATGCTAGGTGTCATGTCAAAAAGACTTGTGGTCTAATCAAATAAAAAGATACACAATTTCTTGTGAAATCTGTATTATTAGGGAACACAGTGCTGCTACTGCTTATAAACAGAGTAAACACATAGAGAGTTATGAGGTATGACAGACTACTAGTAGTAAGCAGCTCATGACCATCAGAAAACACTACTGCAAAGAGATAATGTATGCAAGGTGAATCAGGTCTTGCCCTTCACAGATAAGCACTGCTCAACTCAGAAGCCTTACCATCCGCTCTTTCTTCAGCTCTTCTTTAAGCATTTCTCTTAACTTCCGAGCTTTAAGGATCCTTTCACGGTCAGAACATGTTCGTTTGACTTTCTCAGGAGAAGGCTTCGCAGGTAGATTTTCCTCCTGTGTTTGTGATCTTTCCTGTGTTGGTCTCTCCTTGAGAGGAGAGGGTATGTTCTTCTGCAAGCTATCATCACTTTTCTGAGCAGCTACACCAACAGTTTGCTCTTTGTTCATAGATTTTTTTAGCGGCGAAAACTGTGGCACTTGTGGCACAGGTGTTTTCTTCTCAGGAAGCATGGGAGACTTTACAGTGCTTTCAACATTACTCTTTTCTGATGGGGAGAGATCTTTCTGAAGCAAAGCATTGCCATCAGAAGCCTGTGATGTTCGCCTCTGAGGTTTAGGTGCAGAACGCTGAGCAGACGATGGTCCAGCTCTGGGTTTGACAAGATTTGGCATGGTGGAGATACGTTTTCTTCTCTGTGTAAGCATCTCTGCAGGTTTACTAGCTTCCCCAGTGTCACTTGTATTATCAGCCTTGTCATTGCTGGAAAATTTAAGAGAGTATTCTGAAATACTTTACAGTGACAGATTTGTTACTCTTACTTTCAAGATGTATTTATGGGCCAAACAGTATAAACACCATGGTACAGGAAAGCAGTTATACACAAGAAGCCATGCCAGGACCAACCTGTAGCTGGTACTTCCTCATAAAATAATCAGCTATAAGAACTGGCATGTTATTTTCTAATACTAATTACTGATCAACAAGCTTTTAACAGTAAAACATTCCCACACCTCAAAGACTCTCTCCTTTCAGCTGAAAATACCAGCACCATAAAGCTCTATAAAAAATTACCCACACAACATAGGCGACATACTAAAAACATTTTAACAAAGCTATATGTAACAAGTAGTTCGACGACTTTTCTCGCAATAAATGTGAACATTCCTCTTACACATTTGCAAGTACATGACATATAAACTCTGACTTCCAGAAAAACTTTGGCAGTCAAACTCCTACTCACACTTAACTACTGCTCACACTTAACAGATCAAAAATCCTTAGCTTCCCTGGAAAAATTTGTTATGTAAGTACTTTCGCAGAAATAATTTTCAAAGTGCAAGTAAAATTGCCAACCATTATGATCATCCCAAATCTGCTGACTCCACCAGCGTTCACCTTCACGGCTGTTGCTCATAGTAAGACTGTAGTATAATTATACCTGAGTCACAAAGAGGTTTTTTTTTAATTTTATGTTGGAACTATGCCTCGTTTCTGTATGTAAGGACAACCACACCCATGGTTCACTTAGACATTTTTAAAAATGGTCAGAAGCAAATGCTTTCCAAGGAATATAAAAAGCATAAACATTCAGTGAAACTTTTCAAAATTCTCTCCAGCTACTGTCTGTGATTCAGGCAAATGCTGCAGATGATGTTTGCATTTAGCAGCCTCTGGTAAACGGCTGAATCAATTTGTCCCACACTGTGAGTTCACACACATTTTTAGTACAGAACAAATACCCTGGGCAAAGTGTTTAGAGGGCTTATTACATGGTGCCTATTTGTGTGTTTTGAATGAGATCTGTGCAAGTTCCACTTAACACCCACCATTCTTTGTACAGCAGGAGACAGTGAAAATAATTCTTCATTCACCTTTTCCATACCACCTGTGTTATGTGGAGTTTTTAAGCAGAGTGCAACACTGGATTTCTGAACAGTTAAATACAATTTAACAGAAAGTATATTAAAAAATTAGAATTATCTTATGCTTATAAAATTTTCACTTCCCTGATAATTAACAAAACTTATTCAGTATATAGAAAACAAAACAGTGTAAAGTGACTGATGCTACAGACACTGACTCGAGCAGCCGTGAGTGAAGAGATCAGTGTCTGCCCCTCCACTTCCCCTCATGAAGAAGTTGTAACTGCAGTGAGGTCTCTCCTCAGTCTCCTCCCGGCTGAACAGACCAAGTGACCTCAGCTGTTCCTCATATGGCTTCCCCTCGAGGCCCTTCACCATCTTTGTTGCCCCCCTTTGGACACTCTCTAAGAGCTCAGTGTCTTTCTTATACTGTGGCACCCAGAGCTGCCCCCAGCACTCGAGGTGAGGCCACCCCAGAGCAGAGCAGAGCAGGACAATCCCTTCCCTTGCCTGGCTGGTGATGCTGTGCCTGATGCACCCCAGGACATGGGTGGCTCTCCTGGCTGCCAGGGCACTGCTGACTCATTCAGCTTGCCATCGACCAGGACCTCCAGGTCCCTTTCCATGGAGCTGCTCTCCAGCCTCTCGCTCCCCAGCCTGTCCGTACATTCAGGGCTGCCCCATTCCAGGTGCAGAATCTGGCACTTTCCCTTTTTGAATTTCATACAGCTGGTGTTTGCTCAGCCCTCTCATTTGTTGAGGTCTCTGCAGGGTCTCCCTGTCCTCAAGGGAGTCAAGAGGTCCTCCCATTTTGTATCATCTGCAAACTTACTTATATGCTTTTGACTCCTGTGTCCAGGTCATTTATAAAGATGTTGAAGAGCACAGGGCTGAGGATGGAGCCCTGTGGAACCCCACCAGTGACAGGTCGCCAGTTTGATGTCACCC
This sequence comes from Lycocorax pyrrhopterus obiensis, assembly GCA_014706295.1. Lineage (NCBI taxonomy): Eukaryota > Metazoa > Chordata > Aves > Passeriformes > Paradisaeidae > Lycocorax > Lycocorax pyrrhopterus. The sequence goes on along the minus strand of JACSVZ010000014.1, from coordinate 45,563,044 downwards.
CATTCACTGCAACCCTTCGTGCCTCACTCATGAGCCAGTTGCTCACCCATCCCATGATGTGTTTATCCAGCTGTGTGTTGGACATTTTGTCCAGAAGGAAGGATACTGTGAGAACCAGTCTCGAAAGCTTTACTGAAATCCAAAAAGATTACATGAACTGGCTTCTCTTGGTCAGCTAGGTGGGCTACCCTGTCAGAAGGTTATATGGCAAAGGCCTATTTTTTAGGCCATGAAAATAGACCAGAGTGCTCTTCAGAATCGCACTGGTATCCAGTTTTGAAACTTAAAATTATATTACACTGACACACCTGTTAAACTACAAACACAAACGTCTTTAACAAATCTGCTGAATCAGCAACAGTACCACCTAAGTGAAAAATAGTAAAACTGTCTTTATTAAAAAAAATCAGATAGCAAATGATCCAGTAAGGTGATCCCTGTAACACAAAAAATTTATAAATAAAACTTGAAAGAATGACATCCTTAAAACACAATGGAAAACAAGTAAAGATGTAAGATACAAGTTCAATAAAAAGTAGCACAGGTTTCCTAAAGACATGCCATGCCAACTAGTCTGATACCTGGATTTCTAGCCACTGAAACAGAAGACTCTAACACTGTTTCATCATACTGTCATAAGGGACAAGCTACAATTTAAAGAATAGCGGTATTAACGAAAGATGCAAACCCAACTGTACAAAAGAAGTGTGAATGTTCTGAAGAACAATTACCAGACTGAGGAAATGTCCTGAAACACTGATCTGTACTGCTTCTGGTGGGTACAGTTAACTTGTTTCACAGTAGTTCCCGTGGTGCTGTTTCAGATCAGTGACACAACAGCGTTGATAGCACACCCATGTTTTCAGCTAATGCTGAGCAAGGACTGTGTAGCACCAGGGTCTTTTCTCACACTGCCCCATGACTGAACGCACTGGGGATGGGCAACAAGCTGGGAAGGGCCAAAGCCAGAACAGCTGATCTCAAACAACTTAAGGGATATCCCACACCATGTGGCATCATGCTCCTCAGTAAAAGCTGGGGGAAGAAGAAATAAAGTAGGACATTTGGAGTTACAGCATTTGTCTTCCCAAGTAACTGTTGTGAGCGAGCAATGGATCCCTTTCTTCCTGGAGAGAGTAAAACACCTGTGGGTAGTGCTGAATGAATCTCCAATTTCGCTTTGCTTATGTGCACTATCAAGTTATTTCTTAATCTACTGAACTGTCTTTATCTCGACAAACCTTTTCTTGCACTTTTGCCGTTTTGATTTTCTGCCCATCCCACGAGGCTGGGAGGGGCAGGGGTGTGGGGTAGCAAGCAATAACCTGTGTGGGGTTTAGCAACCAGCCGGGCTTAACCCACAACAGGGAGGTCCTCAGGGAGGACCAGTCCTAAGGCCAACTTTACCATGTGCTTCCATCACAATAAAAAGCACTTAAAAAACAAAACAGGTAAAAAAACTCACAAAAAGACATAAAGTCCTCCCTTGCCAATTTATGAAGAAATGAACACAAAAGAGAAAATGCTGTAGGAATGCAAAATCAAACTCATCTGGTTACAGAGCACAAAGAATTTTTGCTGCACACAGCAAACCAGGGCTCCTGGCTGCCGTGGAGCCAGAAAAAACGAGTGTCAGACCACACTGAGCCCCTCCTTTGCAGTCTTAACTTACAGAATCACAGAATCAGTTAGGCTGGAAAAGACCTCGAGATCATCGAGGCCAACCTATGACCCAACACCACCTTGTCAACCAGACCGTGGCACTAAATGCCATGTCCAGTCTTTCCTTAAACACCTCCATGGACGGCTACTCCACCACCTCCCTTGGCAGCCCATTCCAATGTTATTCCAAGCACCTGCTGCACAACCGCAGTGAAGAAACGCGGGTTCAGCTTAGGCTGCGAACGCGTCGAACACCCACAAGTCCTTGTCTGACAACCACGGACGCGCTGTCACCGGGCACCGAGCGCACGCGTCTTTCAGAAGGCCTTCAGAACGAGCCAGCCCCCTACCACAGCACTGACAACCAGAGGGTGACAGGCCACGACAACCAGCGCTACGGAGAGCCATCCGGAGCCTCCCCGGATCCGCCGGGTCCCGCCCTGCACAGGCCCGTCCCACTCCCGGGGGTCCGCGGCCCGGTGCTGGCGGCGGCCCGACATTGCCCTGCCAGAGCGAGCTCGGCGGGACTCACCTCTCTGCCCGCCGCGCGTCCGCCGGTCTGGCCACGGTCTCGGCTCTGTCCACCGCCAGGGTGTCCGAACCTGGGAGTTCCGGCGGCTCCGGGTCCGCCCCGCCAGTGCCCGTGCCGGTGGCGGCGGCCCTGCCCGGGGGCCGCACATTGGGCCGCACGGTGAGACGGGCCCGCCGGAACATGGCGGCGGCGCCGGGAAAGGCGCGCGCCGGGCACTCTCGGGAGAGGCGCGCGCCCGCCCGCCGGCACACGAGCTCGGCGGCGTCAGCAGCGCGCGGCGGCGGCCCGGTAATGCCGCGAGCCCGGCCGGCTCCCGGCGTGCCGCCCCGGCGGCGCGCGCCGCGACGTCATCAGCGTGCGCCGGAGGGGAGAGGAGGGGTAGGATGGGGAGCCTGAACGGGGCAACCAATAACGGCGCCGGAGCCGCCTGTAACGCCCCAGCAACTCCTCGGCCCCTTAGCCTTCAGCTCAGCCGGCTCTAAGCAGCTCTCCTGGCGCCGGCTCTGGCCCGAGCCCAGGCTATTACACCAACACCCTTCCCATCTCTCCCTCGCACCCACGCCCGGGCGGACACACGGCAGAAACCCCGTGGGGATCCCACCCACAGGGCGGGAGGCAGTGGCGCGCATCCCGCTGATTGGGCTGGGTCCGCGCGGCGCCGTGACGTCAGCGGCCAGAGAGGACCCATAAGGGGCAGCGGCGAGGGGCAGCGCCTCAGGCGGCTCCGGCGGCGGCAGCAGTGCTGAGTGCTTCTGGGCAGGGGGCGGCCGTAGCGGCGCTGCGCGGCCTGAGCGTCTCGCCATGACTCGTGAGTACCGGCGGTGCTGCTTGGGGCCTGTTGGGTAGCGAAGTGGGCGGTGGGGCTTGGGCCGCCCTCCTGGTCGGCTCCAGGCATGGGCGCAACACCGAGGGCAGCCGGCTGGGAGTCATGCCGGGTCCGGGAGTCGGCCGCTGCGTGAGGCAGCTGCCGCTCTGGGTCTTTGCGGACTTGGCGTCCCGCCGGCGAAATCTCGGCAGTAGTAAGTGCGTGGGGATGAGTCTTTTTCCCACGTCCTGCCGCTGTCCGAAGCAGGAGGCGAAAATATCTTTCTCCGCCTTCCGGCGTGGTAGTGGTGGTGGGGCGGGGGCGAGAAATTAAGGTGATGGTGGGCTGGAACAACAGCCACACTCCGTTTCACTCCCGGCTGCCGCCCAGACTGAAAATAAAGGACTTTTGTATCAGTGCCGAACGTAGAATATTATGCTGCTTAACTTGCGGTTGTTGAGGGTGTTGTTGAAAGGGAAAGAGCATTTGGTAAATCATCAGTGTGTTCAGTGCTGACGAACGGCAATGTTCGTATATCCGCTCTAAAATGGCGGAGAACTGTGAACCGGACCCAGGATGCTCTGGCTCTCCTGACTCCTGGGATTGCTACTGTGCCTTCTGCCTGTTATGTTTAGCAGTACAGAAACTCCTTGTGTTTAATTGAGGTCGTGCTTTCACATTCACTCGAAAAAAACAGTTTTGAGGCTGTGCTTTCACATTCAGCTCTAAAATGTGCAGTTATGAGGGCACACTGCTGCTGAAGTGCAGCTGAAGACTTGGAATGTAAACAGTTTGTGCACAGAACGTGATAAAGAGGCACGTTTAGGATTTTTGTTTGTATTTTTCTTCTTCTGAAGTTGGAAGAGCAAGGACAGGTTGAACTAAGGTATGTCTTGCACAAGCAGGCCAGGATGGGAATGCTTGAGCAGGAACATATAAAGGTGTATAAGCAGGAAGGGTGTACTGGTCTTTTTGTGGCAGTTCATACTTGAATTTCAGGAAGCTGAATTGTCTTCTGAATTGTCTTCTGTAATCAACATTAGGTTGATATGACAGAATGTAGAAAACACCACTGGTTCCTTTGAAGATAGGGATACTCATTCAATATCCCAGGTGAAGTAGTGGGGCCAAATAGTCCTTGGCGATGTTTATTTGGAAGCAGGGATGGTACAAGTAAGTTTCTCTTTAGAAGTTGTTTGGTACTCTAGGCTTTGTGTGTATTCTGTATTGCTCAGCTTTTCTAAGTGCTCTGCTTTGCTGTGCCAGCTGCTTTTTGGTGATGCAATTGAGTTTTGTTCCTAAATTTAAAACCTTACTGTGTGTATGGAAAAACTCTGCAGGGCCCATGCCCAGTGTTTGCTTGGAAAACAAGGAAGAGCTGGAGGTTAAGGGTGGAGAGTAACTGCTCTTAAGGAAGTGCGTGAGGTTTGGGGTGGAGGGTAATTCTGGCTTTAGCAGTGTGTTTTGACTTCCTCTCTGTTTTCTTCATGATAAAAGATACTACTTTTTTTTTTTTTTTAAATACCGTAGAAGAGTGCTTTTGTTGCTGCCCAGTCGTTCATATAATGTTCTTGCCTCCTGAGCACCACAAGTCAGGAACCATTTATGTCCTGGAATGTGTCATCTGCTCATGAGTCATCAAGTTCTAATCAACACTAGTACTGCCAGACACAGTTTGATTTCCTTCAGTCTCTGAATGAACAGCTGTCCTTTGTCTAGATGGACTTTGGGGACAGGATGCTAGTGAGGAAGATGAGTAGAAGTTCTGTTAGCTTTTTCAAAAGGTAACATGTAATGTCCTGTCAAGAAAATATTGTCCAGGGCAGGAGCAGCCCTTGGGAAGCAGCAGTCATACAGAGCTGTTTTCACTTGAGCTTCTGGCATCTCTTACCAGGCAGTCCATGGGCTGTTGTGAAGAATGCACAAACCCCTGCTTCTGCAGGATTGCTTGTCTACTTGTTGATGTGGCAGGTACCTTTGTCAGCTCAGAAATGGTGTGGATACAAAGTGGTGGATCATATCAGCAGGTCGTTGTTTAAAAGTGACCTAGTCCTAAGATGCTTTTATAGACCAGAAATTACAGGAACTTGAAGATTGAGATGTCTGGCTTTGAGACTGAAACATGGCATAGGCAGTCTTAAGGCTGTAGAGAGACTGAAAAGAGACACAACAGAAATTATGGAGAGATGGAATTGTCATTTTTGAGCGTAAAAGAATGTGATCATATTTGTTCAACAGCACAAATTATTATGCCTAGCATATCTAAAACATTCTCAGTCCGAAAGAAGTAGAGCAAGAAGTACTGAGCCAGTGAACCAGTTCTGGCAGGTTGGAGCAAACTAGAACTAAGGAAGAGAATACTGAGGGAAGATTGCCAGCTAATGCAAAAGAGTTTGTAGTTGTGATGTCTGTGGCCGTTGCCTGGAAGACCCTGAGTATTTAGATGGAGAGTTGAAAGTTTTGATGTCATGCCCTCAGGAACTTAGTGTCATCAAAGAGATTGCATTCCTAACTTGTGGCAGTTTGTGGGGTTGGTAGTCCTGGGCAAAGCTGTCTGTTCCCTGAAGAAATGTCCTCCATACTGACAGTGATGTGGGGTTTGTGTCTATATATATATAAAAGTAATGTTACTCTTCTCACTTCCGTTGGAAGTAAGGCCAACCAGTTGCTAAGGCCCATGCTTAAGTTCTGCTCTTGATTTCAAATTAAAAAAACCTTTTGATGTCACCTCTTCAATAGTATTTGTGTAATCAATTTTAATACTGTTCTTTCAGTCTAAAATGAATTTGTAAGCCATATTGAATGCTGGAATCTGTTTGAGAGTTGGTGACTCCTCTTTGGATGAGTTACTGACATCATTTTGCCCAGCCTATTGGTGCAATGGTTTTCCTGTTGTGCACTAGAAGAGGACACTGAGATAGACGACATGACCACACTGGCTCTACACATTGTGCCAAACTGTACCACCTTCGTAATGCTTTTACACAGGCAGACTGTGTGGAAAAAAACAAGCGGTAGTACTTGTTTAACTCTGTATTATCTTGCAGGTGGGAACCAGCGTGAACTTGCCCGCCAAAAGAACCTGAAGAAAACTCAGGAGACCCACAAAGGCAAAAGGAAAGAAGATAGCCTATCTGCTTCTCAGAGGAAACAGAGGTAAGATCTAGTAAAGTTGAGTAAATGTTTAGGCAGAAAAGGAGGGAGAAATGGGTCAGAAAGAATCCGTTCTTAGCTGACACAGCATTTGAATACTTTGTTTTGGTTAATTGTCCAATCACTTGCCAGAGCATAAACTGTGGAAGAAATTTTGCTGTATCTGCTGTTAAACAGATCTATTTTTTTTCTAAGTCCTGTAAAGCTTTTTTTTTTTTTGAGCAGCTTTTTGCCTACTACAAAGAGGAAAAGATTGTGTAATGCTTTCTTGAAAATGTTTGATCCATTATGTCCTTTACTTCTAAAACCAGAAGAATTATATGAGGTCTACTAATCAAGTAAATTGTCTGCCTCATGGGGTAATGCATGCACTGAAAAAACATGGGGTAATAAAAACAGAGTGCTCATGGCTAACTGAGAAATTTTATACTGACCTTTTTTCCTTCTTCAAGTGGGGGTTACTAAAGGGCAAAAGCAAGCTGGAGGGAACTCTGCTTAGAAAAATTGTGAGCCAGTATCCAACTTTTTTTTTTCTCTTCTCAGAGACTCTGAAATCATGCAGCAAAAGCAAAAAGCAGCTAATGAAAGGAAGTCTCTGCAGGCAGGAGCAAACTGAGCTGGCACTATGGAGAAGACAGAGTGCACTGATGAAGCAGAAGGACCTAGAAGATCATTCACAAAAGTGTCCGGCCATTAAATGATTAAATGTTTATTGTGCAGAGTTGTTCAACTAGCATTAGTTAGAGTATTTTCTGGTTACTATAGGCCTAGTTGTCTAGAGTGCTCTTTCAAAACTGACTACACTCTTCTGCATGTGTTATGAATAAAAGTACCAAGCAATAGCTTTATTCTAGCTTTTGCTGCTTTTGTTAGTTTTACTTAGTGGTTCCAGAAACAGAATTTCTGAATCTACAGTGTCGTGGTTTGACTTGAACTGACAGGCAGTTCTTCAGACCAGTCACGCTTCTCTCAATTCTACATATAAAAACCCCGTGGAAGGCGGGATTTTAGAGAAGTTTTTCTCCCCCGTTCCGGCTGAGTGCAGGACGGGAGAGGGGGAGGGGTGGGCCCCGTTGCCCGGCCCGCGGGGTTGGGGGCGGGCGCCCCTGCCTTTTGCCTTTCTGCCTCTTGCCCCTTCTCTTAACGCTGCAGCACGGACTCTAAACTGTAAAGAAAAAAAAGCGATTCCTTTGAGCCGCGAGTGGCGATAGCTAGCCACAGGGCTGAGGTCATCTGACGCAGTATCCTGAGGAAGGGGGAGCCGGCGGAGCCGTCAGTGCAGCCAGCAGACGTTGCGACGAACAGAAGAAGACACCCTTTTCCTACATAGTGCACCCGGCAGCGCAGAAAGAGCAAGGGGAGGCTCTCTCTCCACCTTAGAGCCTGATAACACCCTACAACATGGCGGCTTTCAGAGCCAGAGAGAAAGAAAAACGGGGTCACGTGAGACGAAGCTACAAGGGCGGCGCTGCGGGGTCCCGCGTGGAGCTTGAAAATCTCCTTTCCTCGCCGTGGTATGAGCTGTAATATTGCAAACTGTTTGTCTCTTCAATCCATGTTAAAGTACGTGGGGGGGATGAGCATTTTTTTTTCTCGAGTAGCTTGTAAAAAGTTAAAGAATACCGATGCTAAGCTATGTGTATAAAGCAGAGAAAGAAAAACTTACACAGCCTGGTGGCAGAGAAAAAAACCTTATGTTCAAGCCAAAAAGAAAAAAATGATTCATTCTTAAGCAAGTAGTAACCCCATGTGAGGGCCTGTGTCTTGCAGTTAAAAGAGCTGAGAGAGGGCTCATGGAAAAGAGATATGTTACACCCTAGCAGAGATTGTTAATTCTAAGCAAACCTGCAAAATGGTGACAGTGTGCAAAACCAGGCAAGGCAAAAGAGAAACCCCTTTTTTCCCTTCCTAGAATTGTAATACTGATTGGGAGAGGGAAAGGTGGGGGAGAAAAAGAGTTCTGAAAGTTTGTTCTGTTGTAGCCTTTCCATCTAAGTCTGTTAATAAATCTCTTATATTCTGTCAAGTAGTGTGCCTGCTGTGCTTGTTTCTTCTAATGCTTATCTCACAGAAAAAAACCATGAAAAGAGTAATGTATGTAATTTAGCTTAAAAACCCACTACATACAGTTAGACCAGATTTGGTTGTCTGAATTCTCAAAAGTACAGCTTCATTCAGAATGGAACACACTTGTAAAATGTGCTTAACCTTGCAGAGGTCTGAACTGTAAATCTCACTTTAAAATATTTTTACAATAAAAGGTTGCATGAAATACTGTCTAATTTGAAATGGTTATGGTTGATAATCAGTTGACTTGTAAAAAGTTACCAAGAACACAAGAAATTGATTGTGGAGAAATGCAGTATAAGAATGTAAGTGTAATATAGAGTATAAGTAATGTTTATAAGAAATGCATACTATAAGCACTGTCACGTGCAGTGTAAGTCTGCCTTATAGGAAAAGAGGCCTGTTGAGTTGCAGACTTTGTTGGTGTACAGAATTGACTCAATCTAGTCCAGATACTAACTTAGAGAAGCTGTGGGCTTGATGTTAATGAGTTGCACTGTAAGCAGATCTTGACATTGTCATGCCACTAAAATGATTTGAAATTACTGCTGAAGCTTGCCTCAGGAATAAAAGGTAGTGTGAAAAACTCAGCCCTTGCTTCACAGGCAGGCTTGAGTATGTTGTGTACTGACCAGGGGAAAACTGTTGAGAAAACTTCCCTGTCTGACCATCCAGGAGCCACTCTGGCAGTCACATTCACACCACCTGAACTGGGATTGAAGCCCCTTCACAGCTACACCCCCTACACTCACAGTCAGACCAGGACTCCTTACCAGCTCAACCCCAGGTTTCTTGATATTTAATATTATTCAATCTTGGTGCAATAACTTACAAAGTAACAGCTCCAGCTGGTGCCTCTGAGGAGGGAACCCCTGGGCTTTTATACCCTCACAGTCTAAGGGTCGGTCCTTGGCTCCTGCTGTGTCTCAGTTCCCTGGCTGGTGCCACAGGTCCCTATGCCCTTCGTTGTGCAAAGGGTTGGCAGTTCATGGCCTCTTGCCTTGGGCTCCCACTGCCGCTGCACCCGGAGCTGCCTGCACTGAGGAATGTGTTCCTCAGTAACTGCTTTCAGTCTCTAGAGACAACTTTCAAAGACTTTGCTTTTGTAAGCGCTATTCCATCTATGTGCATTCATTTATTGGTAACAGGCCCCTGGCAGAGCTCGCGGAGAACTGGAAGAAAAATGTAGCTGGTGCTGGCAACATAACAGCTGCAGTTGGTGAGAAATTAAGCATATTCACAGAATCACAGAATTGTTAGGGTTGGAAGGGACTTGTGGAGATCATCCAGTCCAACCCCCCTGCCAAGGCAGACTCACCTAGAGTAGGTGACACAGGAATGCACCTAGGTGGGGTTTGAATGTCTCCAGAGAGCGAGACTCCATGACTGCTCGGGGCAGCCCGTTTCAGTGCTCTGCCACCCTCAACGTAAAGAAGTTCTCATATTGAGGTGGAACTTCTCCTGTTTTAGTTTATGGCCGGTACTACTTGTCCTGTTGCTGAGCACCACTCAGAGAGTAGTGCTATCATCTGGGTACCTGCCTTTGAGATATTTGTATGTATTGATGAGATCCCCTCTCAGTCTTCTTTTCTCTGGACTGAAAAGGCCCAGCTCCCGCAGTCTCTCCTCATAAGAGAGATGCTTCAGACCCCTCATCATCTTTGTGACCCTTTGCTGGACCCTTTCCAGTAGTTCCTTGTCTTTCCTGTACTGAGGAGCCCAGCACTGAACACAGCAGCAACTCCTTTGCTCGCCGGTCGTTGGCTCGGTCCTGGTTGCCGCTCTGCAGCCCGCCAGGGCGGGTTTCGCGGCGGAGTCCGCCCAGGGCGTTGCACGGAGCGCGACAGCGGCGCACCCGGGGGCCCAGGCAGGGCCACGCCCGCTTCCGGCAGCGGGGCGGGCGCGCGGCTCGGCGCGTGCGCGGCGGGCGCGCGGCTATGGCGGACGCGGTGCTGTTCCGGCGCGGCACCGGGCAGGTGGGAACGGCGGGGTGGGAGCGGGAGCGGGGCCGGGAGCGGGGCCTTGCCATGGCGCTAAAGGGTGTATGGCCTCCGCAGAGCGACGACTCGGACATCTGGGACGACACGGCCCTCATCAAGGCGTACGACAAGGCCGTGGCCTCCTTCAAGGTAAAGGGTCGGCGCTGCCGTGGCCGGATCGTGGGGCTGAGGCCGCTGGATTGGCATTTATTTGTTTTCTCCTTTCTCTTCCCGCAGAATGCCTTAAAGAATGGGGAATGCTCGGAGCCTTCAGACAAGCAGGAGCAGCGCCTGGTGATAAAGAGAAAAAACCATAGAAAGATCAGAAATAGAAAGAAGAGCAATTCAGCGCCTTTGAAACAGGTCGCCTCACGTGTAAATGCCAGTGGTGCTCGTAGTGCATGTCGTACTTCGGTACTCAAAAGTAGCTGCTTCGTCATCTTGAGAGGAACATTTTGGGGTGGTGGTGTGGGGGATGATAATGTTATAAACCTTATTTTTAGGTTACATTAGAGGAATTTCAGTAAATACAAAGAAAACACTGTAGGTGGGATCCATCTTTTTGGATAAAACGTAGTTTAGGAAAAGCCACCTTCTGTCCAACCATTGGTGAAGGTATTTACACGCTTCTCTTGCTTCTGTTGCAGTGGAAGGTTGGTGACAGCTGCAATGCTGTTTGGTCTGAGGATGGTAATTTATATCTAGCAACTATTACCTCCATCAACCAGAAGAGAGGCACATGTGTTGTCACTTATACGGGATATGGAAATCAGGAGGAGCAGAACCTGTCTGATCTACTTCCTCCACCCAGTGATGAAACAGTAAATGGGATGGGGCATTCTGGGGAGGTGAGGGACTTTTTCATTCTTCTGTAAAGAAACGGGAAAGTGGGAGAATCTACTTCTTTTAGTATGTCTGGTGGCACTGCTGGTGTTCATAGTGAGAAGCAATGCACAATTCTGTTGTAAACAGACAAAAGCTGTTGGAGGGAATGAAAGCATCCCTTTGCTTCTTGAACTCAGCATGGGAGAAAGGGAGGGGACAACAAGAAATTCACCAGTGAAAGATAACATAGCTAAAATAGTGAGCACGTAAAGTTATTCCTGAGTAGAACTGGGAGGGCTAGAGAGAGGGAAGGATGTGAATGGGACTTTCCAAGCTTTTTCACACTAAAATTGATTGTTGTAAACTCCTCCTTAGTGCATTTCATAAAACTGTCTTGGTCTTCTAGAATGAAAATGAGACTCCATATTCAACAGATGAAAGTGAAAAATCTTCCCAGTCACCTCGAAACAAGAACAACTGCACAAAAGGAAGATTTTCGCCTCAAAACTTGCGATTTCCCACACCACCACCACCAGCCCCAGGCCTAGGAAGGGTAAGCTCAACCTTAATTGAAATAATTCATGTACCATTGTTAAGCCTGGTATTATTGTGCATCCTGAGACAACATGATGATATTTATCATTGTCTAGGGTTCAATTAACAGCATTTTGAGAATGGATGTACAGATATGCATGTTAATATCTGTTGGTCTGTCATTTTGTAATAATCTGGCCACAGTATAGTCTTTCTGCAATGCTGCTGTCTAATGAGGAGAGTCTTCTGCTCCTTAGCTAACGCTTGCTTTCCGATTGTCTTGTAACTTAAAAGAGGGATATTGTTCCCTGGATTCTGGTGCTATTGTAAATGACAGTGCTGTTGGTGTTTTAAAATTTCACTTTTTCTAGCCAATTGGTATGTTTCACTTCACAGGACATTGAAGGCATTAAAAGTGATGTCCACATGTCATAGAGCCTCTCAGCTGTAGCTCCTCTGTTGAATTAGGAGTGAATGGGGTATACACCCTTCAGTTTTCCTATTGTGTAGGAGTCTAAGTAATAGTGCAGTTGAACTCAGCAGTATGTTTTCTAAATATTACTGTTTGTGCAATATTTCTTTATAAGGTTTTATTTTACCTTTTTTCTTTCATATCAGTAGATTTATATGTAAGATCTTTAAATAAAGATATTCACCAGCATAATAGAATTTAGTCAGCTTTTGCCCCATCTGCACAGGAACAGAGAAATTATCTCTTTGCCTGTGTGAATATTTGATCGGTTTCGTCTTGTTGAGAGTGTAACCACTGACTTCCACTTAGGAAAATCTTTTAAAAATAAACCAGAACCCTGTTTCAGCAGTGTTTACCTCAGTGACATGAGTAATCTTGAGTTGTACTTCTCAAGTTATGGAATGTGCCTCAGAAATAGCTATTGTCTGTATTTTCATTAAATTGTTGGGGTGTGTTGTCTGTTGTTTAAGATACATGAATTGTTTCATGTAATTCTCCTAAGTAGAATCCTAATACCCCATACTCACTTTTAATTTGTACTGTTCCACTTTTTTTTCCATGTAGCATGGATCAAAATTCAAGGCACCTCCATCATTTTTATCTTGCTGGCCCCCACCCTTCCCAGGAGGACCACCGGTAAGTGACAAGAGAATGGGGATGATGTCAGAGATGAGTATTGGTGATCTCAGGTTTTCTCACTGAATGTACTCACTGCCTTTGTTATTAGAACACATTTGTACTGTTTGCCTGTATTTTTCACATACATTCAGTTCCAAATATCGTGGTAATCTAATGTACGAGGTCTGATTTGTACTCATTTCTGTGACAGTGAAGCTGTTGGTAAGAATATCAAGGGGAAAATTATTTGAAGAAACTACTCTTTATATCAACAGCGTTTCACTGAAGAAGATAGTATTTCCCCCTAGTAGCACTTTTTTGTACAGTTAAGCTACAGGAGTCTTGTTTTTTCTAGGCCTTGGAAATGACATGTGTTCAGAAAACATCATCTTTGACTCCTTTTCAGAGCACAAATTGAGGATACATTCTTGTTTTCCAGTTTCATGCTTTAATCTTGTAGAATCAGGTGCTGTCTAATCTGGGACACACCCTGTTGAAACACAGACATTTCCTTTGTGATTTCTTAGTTGATTCCTCCTCCACCACCCATGCGGCCAGACTCTGCTGAGGACGATGAAGCATTGGGGAGCATGTTGATAGCCTGGTACATGAGTGGTTACCACACTGGGTATTACCTGGTACGTGCCGCTTTGGTTTTGAAGTGTCTTGGTAATTTTGCTCTGCTGTTGGTGCTCCTGTTTGCAGCAAGAAGTTAGACAGGGAGGGCTGCTTTTTAGGTCTCTTACTCTAAATTACAATTGCTACATTTAAGGGTATGTTTGTATTGTATAAGTATTGTCGTTGAGTAGAATTCACATGAGCCAGCATATACATATATGTATATTTAGTTGATGTTTTAGTACTTTGTTCTATGGGAAGGGTCCTGTCAGGTACTTTTATAGCCACTGTTTTATAGCCATTTTAAAACAACCAATTCTGTCTTTGTAGACACGTCCAGTAAATGTTTATTTTTCAATAGTCTTCTATGTGTTTTCGTATGAGTGGAAGTATCACATTTAAGAGCAGATTTGGCACTTTTGCAGAGATTATTCATCAGTAATTGTTTCATGTCATTGTGAAGGTCCAGTAGAAGCTGTCAGCATAGTTGTGAAAATCTGTGACTTGTATTATTGATTCATATTTTCATCTGTACACTTATGAAGAAAGAAAATGACACAATGAACTCTTTGCACTGAGGAAGTTGAAAAAGGAGGATTTAGTGCTTCAGATTATATATAATTGTGGATTGCTTTAATTTACTTTCAATTACACAAGAAGTATATAGTTGAAATTATTCTGTATAGCCTCTGATTATAAAGAAGACATGTAGTTTGGCTTTTATCCTTTTTAAACTGCCCATTCTGATTTCCAAAGAGAGTTAAAAACTATTCATGATTTGTAGAGGTCTGAAAAAGATTGTCCAGAAATGTTTTTGTTCTGTGACTAAAGCTTTCCATGTTGGCAAAACCAAAATTTTACTAAATTGTATCCTGTAGGGTTTAAAACAAAGCCGAATGGAAGCAGCGCTGGAGAGACAAACACATGGAAAATAACTGAATATCCACCATTGTTCTAAAGGATTGTAAGTATTGCAGCTTTGTGGTAAATGAAGATACAGTCAAGTTTTGAACTCCCTTCAAAAACCTCTTGGCTTTGGGACTTCCATCCACTCTTACGGCTCTCTGTAAAGACTACTTCTGCCAGTAGTAATCCCTTCTTTGCTTAGCAGCTGTGGAATTGTATTTTCGTAGCTAGAATGAAGGAAAGTATTCGTTGCTCTGATGAGAGTTGTAACTACAGCATCTGTCTACATCAGGATTAACAGTGCATCTTATTTGAATTATTAATGGTTTGTAGTGGGCTGTTTTGGGAACAAAACGTTGTAAGCGAAATTCAGATTTTTCATCTGTGTTTCCTTACACAGATGGGATGGTAGGTTGTAGCTAAACTTTGTTTTCAGGACAAGTCCAGTTTCATAGTGTTGAGCAGTTCTGTTCTCAGTACTTCAGTACCCATGCTTTTATTTGAAATGCTTTGTTCAGAATTCTCCAGTATTTGTTCAGTTCCTTATAAAACAAAACGATATTCTCACGGGGAATTGTTTTCTGATTTTCTGTGACAACATGTAATTTTTGTGTAGTTAAGTAATTCTTCATGTGTTTGAAAACAAAAAGCTCTTTTCTACTAATTTTTGCTTCTTTTTTAAGGCCAGGTAGAAATCTTTTCCACTGAGAAGCGTTTGTCACTTATGCATTGGTGGTTGATGGTGAAGAACTGCATTTTTTAAGACAATTAGTCGTAACATTTTCTTAATACTGAGCTGTCCCTGTTAACAAATAAATAACTTCAGACTACTACTTAAATGTGCATTGAAATGAGCTATTTCTTAAAGACCCCTAGTCAAATGTATTTTGAAAGCACTGCAGCAACAAAATACTTTCTATTTCCCTGTGGCAATTTCAAGTCTTCTCACCACATGATAGATTTAATTCTTCTGACCCCATGTAATAGATTTCATTTATGTCTCAACATTTCTTGTATTCCTCAGACTTTTTGTCTGAATGACAGCACCAGAATTATTGATTATGGTATCCTCTTTTAGGAGAGAGCTATGGCAGCAATGTGTGTTACAGTGGCCACTGGTGGCTCTGACATGGAAAACTGTACTGTCATAGTAGGAGGGACATCTTACAGGTCTGATTAGAATAATGAAATATGACAGCTGGTTTCAGGAAGGCTATTGTCTTGTTTCAAATGCGTGAATAAAGTACTACTTTTTAAACTTTGAATTTAGGGATGTAGTTTGTTTTGGGGTGGTTTTTATTTTGAGCTTCCATAGACATCTCTTGGATGGATGAATGGCTGAAATACAGCAGAAAGTCTTGCTGTGTTGCCTTTTTCTGAGTACCATTACTGAAAGCAAATTAGGGAAAGCCTGTGGAAAGGTTAAGTATGGACATAGGTTTCAGCCCTTACAATGTAAGCCTGAATTTTACTTTACACTTCTACTCTTAATAGAGGCTGTAGCCACAAAACTAGGCAGTAATTTAGTTAAAGCCAGTGGTTTGCTTTTCAGGGAAATAGGGGTGTGAACTTCACTGCATTCACTTCCTTTTCCTACTGTGGTCAAGTGTCATAAAATCAGTTTTCCCACAAGAACTTGAGCAAAAAAAGAAAGACTTACTCGTAACTTACCTAAGCTACTTTGAGTGCTTTTTTTTTTTTTGTTGTTAATTGTCTAGGTGAAGTAAATTAAGTTTGATTCCAGTGAGGCAAAGCTTCTAAATCATCTTTTCAGATTGGTGAAGAGGCAGAACTGCCCTCTGCTTCAATCAGTTGTGTTGGTGTCTGGTCTTGTTAGAAAAAGTGGCCTTCATCAGTTTTTAACACTAGTAAAATCTAGTATATACTAATCTTACTGCAGTTCTGACTTCAATAAGAGGTTTATGGTTGTTATTTCACAAGTGATTCATATAACTGATTTAATTACAAGCAAAACAACTGAATAGAGTATTAATAAAAGGATGTACAAGAAAGAGGCAAACAATTCACACGCGAGTGCTCACCATGCCGAGAGCTCCCAGCAATAGCTGATCGCTGCCAGGATATGTGAGCTGGAAGGGTCCCTTCTCCCATCCCCAGCAAAGATGTGAGGTGGTATAGAATCTCGGGATCCTAACCACGCCCTCTCCTGGCTACTGCAAAAATTAACCCTCTCCTGGCTGGAACCAGGACAATGTTTATTTGCAATGGAGATGGATAATTAATAACACAAGAAGATGAGGAAAAAAAAAACCCCAAACCTTAACACTTTCAAACTTTTCTAGGCTTGAAAAATTGGCAAAAGGGGCAAAACCCATTGCCAAGGAATTTTAAACTCCTACACTAGGGATGCTTCATCATGATGCTAGACATTTTAAGGGCTTCTGTATCAAGGAGCCAACCCACCATTGCTATTGTCACGGGACCAAGCAATTGAGAAACACAGTGATGAAAAGCTACCATTGCTGCTGCTCTGGCTGGGATCCGATGTGTGAACTTGTGGATAATGGCCAGTTCTTTTAAAGCAGACAAGTTCTCAAGTACTACAAAGTTTCTGTAACATAATGCTTTGCTAACAGGGCTTTCCGAGCCTCTGGAAACCTCCACAGTTTGCTACTTTTCACTGCAAAAATAAACAGGCTTCAGTAAGAATTTAAAGATGCTCCAAAGCCATATGAAACATGAACAAATAAGCAGTGAAGCTGAGGTATGGTACATTAAAAATAAAACAAATTTGTTGCTGCTAGGTTGAAAAAACCAGTAGAACTTTGAACTCTACACATTTGAGCATTGTGGTACTCAGACTGAGAAGACAGGATATTCTAGCAGGCATATTAATGCCTGGTAGAATAAGATACCAGTGTGTTTACAAGTGTTCAAATACCACTCTTACAGAACAAAGCAAACACAACACCCACTTGTGCAGCCACTGGAGGTCAGACATCAGATCAGCTCTGCAGACATCAAGATACCGAGCATAACAATCTCTCTCAGGCCTGAGTACCATCACATACACTCTCCAGCCTTGCCTTATGGTCAGCCTATTTACAAGATGTGACTCCTGTAATTAACTCACTGTATATACTGAAATGTATGTCAAAAATAAAGGAAGATAATATGACAGACTTGGCATTTGCTTACAGAAAAAGACACTTTTCCTGGCCTATGTATAACATGGTAGTTTTAAGACTATACTAGAAAAGAATTACATTCAAAAATCATTTTGGAAATACACAGTTTTAACAGCTAGGGCATCTAAGGTTATATAACTAGCAACAAAGTTATAAAGCTTCATTTTAAGTCAGTTGATTTTTCCACTGCTTATTTTTCTTGTAATTTCCATTGCTTTGTAGAAGGGGAACTAAGAAGGCATTTCAATAGAGGTCTCAGCAAAGTCTAGTATATAAGCAGGCTGAATACACTTTGAGAAGCAAGACATATTATGGGCTGTGTATAAAACAAACAGGAAGAAATAATACCCATTAAAAAGGACAATTTGCAACTGTAAAAGTATACAAACAGAAGATTAATTTATCCTGAAGCAGTGTTTTCTCTACTCAGACACTTAATTTCATTTGAAATTCTCTCCTTTAAACTCACCTATTTCTAACAGGCTGTCATCCTGCAGTTACAGGATAAATGGGAAGCATCTGAAGTGCTGCAGGTGTAGACACTGCTAAACAATCAGGTTGGCTGCAGACTTTTTTCTTTTACTCTGCAGGAAGGATGAGGTCCTTCAGGTTAAGAAAAACAACTAAATTTTATGCCGCAGAGAGAAGATGACCTCTCCTGTTAAAAGATTATGTTTCCTGTATATATTATATTTCCAAGTATATATTTCCTGCATATTGTGCCAATGAGTGACAGCAGCAGATCCAAGTAAAAAAATCCATTAAAATTTAGTTTCTGGGCAATAGGTTATTATCTGCTTTCCTTTCTCAGGTTTGCCCCTGCTGTTGTTCATTCTGTAACTCAATAGCTTATAAAGGTCATCAACAGAAAAGACAAACTGCATCTCCAGAGGGGGCGTAGGTCTCATGAGTACTCTAGAGATAGAAGGAATTTTCTTTGTTGACAAACTCAAGGCACCCATAGGAAAGGAAGGGGGGAGACGGGGCAGAAATAAACAGTAATCCTCCCTTCTCAAAATGCAATGCTTTTCAACTTTCCCCTGCTCCCTATAAACCTGTTTTTTGCAGGATGACAGTGTTTGGCTTTCAGTGGTGCTGAACACCTCTGATTCCATTGGTGAGGACAGCCATTCATCTCATTTGGCTCTTCCCTCTCAGAAGGACCTGAACACATGACCTTCATCACAACTGCTTTGTGAGACCTGATTCAATGTTACTCTCCTAGTAACACCAGACAAATAAATATACAAGTGTCCAGATAAATGCTTTCTCCTTTCCAAAAACATACCCTCCTTGCCACTCTTTGCTCTGGCTTTCACCTCATACAGGCCATTTCATTTCAATTTCCTTGTTACAGCTTTTGCAAAAGCCATTCTCATTTTTCAGCTCTGTTTCTCTCCTAACTAAAAGCCAAGAGATTTTAGCTAGGCCCTAGGACTATTTTGAACCTCTGTCCCACCTGCATTGGAAAGTGAATCTTTTACTCGTTCTGTGTTTATATAACTAACCAACTCAGTTCAAGCTTGCATAAAACACTTGGCTTTAGTAACAGCAGTGGCTTCCACATGGGCTTCTGCAAGCCAAGTTTTAAAAGAGTCTGGTCAGACTCCTCCATCCTCAAATATGCTCAAGGTGAGATCACCTTTGCAATCAAAGATACTTGATTAGTTAAGAAAGGTTTGGTCTGCTATCATATTCCCCCAAAGCAGGGACAGAACTGGATTGCCAACATCTTAGGCTTACAGGAAAACAAAACAAAATCTGGGGCTGAGAATGGATACAGCCACACTTGAACTCCTCTCTCAGAAGGAGTTTAGAAGGTAAGGTCTTTTCTGCACCTCTTGTCTCAGTGGGAGGGTCTCCCTAATAAACTTCGTCTGAAGCTCCCATTCTGCCCAGGACAGAAAGCATCATTCAAAAAACTGAAGCTTTTTTTACAAAGAAAACAAAAGGCTCAAAACCTCTGGCAAATGAAGTGGGTAAAATAAAATCAGACAGGCTGGGTAAAAAAAAAAATGTCTGAGAATAGCTAAACTAATCTAAACCTTCTTCGAGACAGCAGGAACAAAAAGCCAGCAAAGAGAGGTGGCAGAGCCAACTGCTAACCAGACTGTTAAAGGAACCTTTCAAAGGGGACAATACAGTTGCAGAGGACTTGAAGTGACACTCGCTGGAATAATTTTATTAATGTCTCCTGCAGACGAATTCAGGGAGATTCCCATTGTCTAAATCAGAAAGGGGAAGGGCATTTAGCAGAAGGTAGATCCTTCATGGCTCAGTGTATGGCTCAGTGGGGAAAACATTGCTAATTTTTAAAGAGCAGTCTGCACCTCTGAGGTAGAGGATGAGACATCAGATCTGTAAGCCTAGCATCTGTTACAGACAAATAAGCAGAAAAAATATAATTATGTCACTGTAAAAACCCATGGTTGATCCACATCTTAAACAGTGCATTTGAAAGAAGTCCCCTCAACTCAAAAAAAGGCTGTATTAGAACAGAAAAAGGTGCAGGGAACCGCAACAAGAATGATAAAAAACGTAGAACAGTTTTTGCCTGAGGACTGATTGAGTTGCCTGTATTCTTCATTCTGCGGAAGAGAGCATTTATGGAGGATACAGTGCAATGCAAAATAATGAGCAGCATGAAAATGAATACTCAAGTATATTGTATACTTAAATATACATCAATAAAATGTATATTCAAGTACTGTAAGTAAACCTGTGCCATTTTATAAATCAAACCAACAAACCCTCCCAGCTTTGCTTTCAATTACCTGTAAAGAAAAATCCAGCTCTGGGAGGTAAATCAGGATTTGTTCCTCTGGCATAGAACAGCCATCTATCAAAGGACTGCATCCTGCACACTGTACCTCTAAGTGTACTCTGCTGGGTTTTTCAACTTCAGAACACGTATGTCATACTTTGAAATATTACCCACACTTTGGCCAGAACAAATTCACAGGGGGGACAGAATTTCTTGTGCTGTTCGCATGGGGTACATCTAACCATTATGGTAAATAAAACTAACCCATAGCAAAACCACAGCATACTGGATTGAACAACGGTGTGAGAAAAAAAGCAGCAGGTGCTATTTCTGTCAAAGACCATGATGAATCATGTATAGGACAAAAAGGACTTTAATCTATTGTACTTATTTCTTACGGTAGGGTTTTAACTCTTCTGCAGTTGTTCATGGACTTCCTGGAATTCTCTCTCCATGTATTTGACAAACTTGTGAAAATCAAAGACTACATGTGGGAATCAGTGCAATGCAGAAACATTCAGCTCACATAGTTGTCATTTGTCTCCGCTACAGGATCTTCTTTGACAGTTTTTTTTAAAAACAAGGAAGACTACTAAATTATATTACGCACATCTTTTAGCTAACATTCATCATCACCTCTCTTTCCTTAATAACATGCACTACAGGTTTCTACATGTTGTAAGAACTTGATTTTAGCTTACTAAGAAGAGATAAGGTAACTGTAGAGATGGTATAAACAGGTGTATTATTAAATGTGACTGGCCAAATTGAAATTCTGTGAACTCCAATTGACTAGTGCCTTTACAATAACAATAAAAAGTATTCAGAAGGTGTTACAACCAAAATGGAAGGAAAGAAGAGACATGAGATTTGAGCAAGATGACACAGGTAGATCCAAAGAACTTCATCCTGTAGCTTAAAAACCCTCAGTGGCCTCAGTGAACCAATACACCTTTCAATCTCAATTCTTCCATCTCAAAGCCATCACTAAATGTTGATAACACATTTTGAATTTTTGCTTAGATTAGGAAAAAAACAGGTGGCAAAACACACAATTCTGTTATTAGTATTGTGGTAAGACAATGATAGAAAACACTTTGCTCTGCAATGGTTTAGAATGTAGCAGACATCTGCAGTTCAGCTGTATGTATTCAGATTCTGCTCCCTGTAACTCCAAAGAGCTTTGTTTTCTCAAGTAATTGAGGGATCTTAAAGATTTATGACATTTACCAAACAAATTCATCATAAGACAGTGATTTTAAATCCAGGATCTCCAATCTGTTGGTTTTTTGGGGTTTTTTTTCTGGCTAGAAAAGTCACATTCCTCTCTCATCCAAATCTCAAGCCAAAAGTGGTATCTATGATAGTTACAAAAGCCTTCTAGTCTTACTATATTCTGAAAAATTACTGTGGTGGGTTGACCCTGGCTGGATGATAGGTGCCCACCAAAGCTGCTCTATCACTGCCCTCCTCAGCTGCGCAGGGGAGAGAACACAATGAAAGGTTTGTGGGTCAAGATAAGGACAGGGAAATAATTCTTTACCAACTACTGTTGGGCAAAACAGACTTGAAGGGGAAATTAATTTGCTACCAAATTAAAGTAGGTTAATGAGAAATAAAACCAAATCTTAAAACACCTTCCTCCCACCCCTCCCTTCTGTATGGACTTAACTTCACTTACAATTTTCTCTACCTTCATCCCCGCAGCAATGCAGAGAAAGGGGGGCTGTGGTCAATTAATCACACAACTCTGCTCCATCAGGGGGAGGATTCCTCACACTTTTCTCCTACTCCAGCATGGGGTCCCTAGCATAAGAGACAGTCCTCCCTGAACTTCTCTAATGTGGGTCCTTCCCAAGGACTGCAGTTCTTAAAGAGCTGCTCCGCAGTGGGTCTTGTCCACAAGGTGCAGTCCTTCAGGATCAGGTTGCTCCAGCATGAGTCCCCGACAAGGTCACGAGTGCTGCCAGCACACCAGCTCAGGATGGACTCCTCTCTCCATGGGGCCACAGAGCCTGCTACAGTGTGGACTTTCCACAGGGTCACAGCCTCCTTCAGGCATCCACCTGTTCCAATGTGGGGTCCTCTTTTACTCGTATTTTAATGACTGTATTTTCAGCATTTCCACTCTTGGAAATAGCTATGAGTGTTATTACAGATGGCAACTTTTATTCCTACAAAGAAAATGTAAACTGGAAGGAAAGCAAAGACACTTGCCTTTCTGAAATCCTCTCCCCTCCACATGGCAACACTCTATAGTCTCAAACTTCTTGCCACAGTTGTGTCCTCAACCCCACCGCTGGGTGTTTTGGTCTTTTTCTCCCTTCCTTCAGCACTTTAAGTCTGAAACCTTTCATGCAACATCTTCAAGAACTACAAGAATTTCTCACAGGCCTCCTAATAACCTCATTAATTGACTGATCTTGTGGCAGAAATAGTAAATAAGGAAATAAACAAGAATTAAGAAGGTTTGAGCTTCCCACAAGCAAGGGAGAGCCAGTGAATCCCAGTCAAAGAGAACAGGTGGAGGAAAAATTTCCTCCATGCTGCTTTAAATACACAGGACACAGATGAAAGTCTTTATACACCAGAGAAATATTGCCCTAGTAGTGATTTTTCAGGAGCTAGTTCGAATTGTTCTTCCAATGAGAAGGGTAGGAAAGTACAAACTAAATTACTGCTGTGACCACAAGCTGATAATGGAGTATATGGCTGCAACTTCTACAGTTTTTACTTCCAGAAATAGAGGCTGTGTAGGAGTATGTTATTTTGGTATCTAGCAAGAGAAGAAGGAGGATTTGAAGTGTTCTGACAACCCCCTTTTTCTTCCATTAGAAAATACTGACTGCAAAGATGAAAATATTACCAGAAAATGCTGTCTCAAGAGGCTGTCACCAGCATCAGAATATCTAAGAGCCAGATGCTCAGAGCATTAGTTTGGCTTGGAATGGCCTGCTAGACCACAACACTCTGTCATTTTTCAGCTAGTTTTTAGGACACCCTTTCAGTAACAGGCACTGCAACCACCTGACAGAACAAAGGATTTATAGGGATTGTTTGACTCGGCACAAAGCGAGACGCAGATGCTCAACATTGTCATTTTTCTGCCAACAGAAGAGAATGACTGCACTCTATCCAGCCTGCAGGCACAAACAGTAGAAAAAGCACAGAAAGAGCTATACTAACAATTGAATGAAAACTGCCTGTAAGAACTGAAAAGTAGCATGTACTGTTTATATGTGGTGAGCATGAAAAACTGAACAAATGTAAGAGGAGGGGTTTGGGTTTTTTGCTTGTTTCTGTGTTAAGATTCAGTTGTTACATTGCCATTTCTAATCTGACAAAAAACAAAGCTCAAAAATTAAGTCATATACACGCAGAGCAACTCAGTCACTGATGTATTTACAATCATCACAAGCTGACCCTAGAAAAGCCAATGTGATGTACTGCTTCAGACACTGCACCTGTAACCTCCTCTTACTGAGGTGTACATTGCAATTCTCACAGGTTCAAGCTGCAAACACACTTTGAACAGACACTGCAAAATGGCAGTCTTGCATTTGTCTCAATTTCTGTTCTTCAAAGCTCAGGTAAGGATGGACAGTTCCCCTTCCGCAGCCACCTTACTTACTGTCTGTTGCTCTAGGGGTTTAGCCAAGGAGAGAAGATGACATGCAGTTCTGTCAATTCAATGTAGCCTAAGAACCAAACAGCAGCTCTTTTTGTCTTCAATACTGAGTCCATCAAACAATAGTTTGTATTAACTCAGGTCTTGCCCTTTTGCAAGTTCATTGCCTTTCAGCAACCTTACCCTCCTATAAGAAACTGAAACTTCAACCAGACAGCTGCAGACACAGCAGTAATAGAATTCAGTTAGCTTTGAGTTGCACCATTAAAACCTAAAATGTGTTTTCAGCACATTTGTAACAGCTGTATTTGAGCTGCCTTACTGAATGCCAAGGTGAATACTCATAGTACTTGAAATTAATGCATGAAATGTCCAATTAATTGCTCAAAAACATCTTTGTTAAATTCTTAGAAAAGAATATTTTGATCTACAGAAATCCACCATCCAGCAAAACCAAAAGTTTGGAACAACAGATGTGTGAAATGTATTTTCAGGGCTTCTTGTTGAACAAGTAATGAAACAAAGATGAAACATCACATTATCATAAAAACCAGTTTTATCACTTTCACATTTACAAATATACACATTATTACAATAACAGCTGGAAAAAGCCATAGTTCTTTAGATAAGAACAAAGAAAATAGATACAGATAATTCAAGTATATATTAACAGTAATAAAGTCATTAAAACATTAAAGTTTGCACCTACTCCACTGTTCATCCCTCTGCAATCATCTTGTTCAGAGATGCGTCAGTTAAAGCAATGGCTAGGTAAACAAATTAGATTCATGCAAGAATGACAAAGATCTTTTTTAAAAAGAGATGAGATCATACAGATACAGGAGCAGGGTGCTCGTGAATACAGCCAGGACAGCAGTGCAGCGAATCATGAACAAACAGATCACACTCCACACAAAATGCGTTCTGACAAACTTTGCATATGTACACCTGTGTGGGAAGGATAGAAAGGCAAGTCAAATTAGCAAAAATTATCATCACCATAGCACTACAGTAGGGCAACAGTTATGTCATCAAGAGAATGTAAATAGACTATACTGCTAGCATCACAGAAACTCAATTGAATTAAAGCTTCTGACAGCAAGTATATCCACAGGGCTGAGCTCACTGTAAATACTTCCAAATGGCTGAGAGTGGAAGCTTTTTTATGCAGCTCACTAGGAAATCCCTTCCCACACTTCTACAGACTTTGAAGTCTAGGAAACGTGACTGTTTAACACAGAACTCTAGTTAACCATGACATTAACTTTCACAAATATTTTTCTGGTCTTTAGAAGACAACGCTAAAGGATCATCTCTATTTCTCACACCCCTCAATGCAAATTACAATGCCATTCAATATACTTACATTTTGGTCTTTTATTTCTCCCTGGCAGCCCTGACAATACCTAAAAGCAAAATTGTATATTTTAACTGAAAAAAAGAGTCAAGACTGTGTAAATCAGTGTTTAAAAAAGATCTCATACACAGTAACAATTTCTGGCAATTATTTCAGCTATTCAACTGAAGTCACAGATCATGGAAATACAAATATTTCTTAATGCCAGAGGTGCCCCACACCACCCAAACACTCACGATCTCCAGTAGCAAAGAAGCTGTTACCAGCTATTCTTACTTTCGTGACAAAAAAATTACAGGATCCACAAGTAAACTCATTATCACAAATATGATTTGCATACCGTTCCCCCTTGTATTCTTCCAGTGGAACTTCCTGAAAGGCATCTAAAGGAAACAAGTGATGGTAAGACCGAGCCAAGTGAGGTGCAGACACTAATGTAAGACCTGCAAATAAAGAGACACCAAAATTGTTACAAGAGAGGATTTACTGGAAAACTTTTCTGTATCAAATAAGGTAAAAAGGAAAAATACTATTTTTAATTACTCAGTGGTTGAGAGCTTCTAAGAATTTTACAAAAATAAAATTATTTGTTCCATTACCCAAACCTGTAATCCTGTCCAGTTTTAAATCCAAATATAAAGAACAAGCAAATTGCTCACATTTCTACTGAAAAGGTTTAACTTGGTCTTTAGAATACATTTACAACACACGGTGAAATTAGGAAGCTCCTTTTGGCAATGATAGTTCTGCTATATCACACCACCAGTTACAGTGATGCCCCGTTACAAACCTCTACTACAGCCTGCTACACAACTGCCAAAACCATGCCATAGCCCCATTTCAGCTAACGCAGGTCTGCTGGTTTTAAAACAGTTAATTTTTGTCACAATAACTAGCATGTGGCTGTGCTTCGGATCTCTGCTGAAAACAGGGTTGGTAAGGCAGGAGTGTTTTCTTTACTGCTGAGCAGTGCTTACACACAATCAAGGCCCTTTCTGTTTCTTACTCCACCAGTGAGTAGGCTCGGGGGTGCACAAGGCATTGGGAGGGGATACAGTCAGGACTGCGGTCAACAATGCACCAACAGAACAAAGGGATATCCCACACCATATGGCATTGTGCTCAGCTTATAAAGCCGGGTAGAGAAGGTGGAAAGGGGAGAATGTTCAGGGTGATGGCATTTACTTTCTCAAGTAACTTTTACTCGTGATGGAGTCCTGCTTTCCTGGAGATTCTGCTGATGGGAGGTGGTGAATCAATTACTTACTTTGCTTGACTTGCGTGCCCAGCTTTTGCTGTAACTATTAAATTGCCTTTAACACCACACATGAGTTTTCTCACTTTCACGCTTCCAGTTCTCTCCCCCATCTCATCAGTGGGGAGTGTGTGGGTGTCTGGGGCTGACTTGCCAGCTGGGGTTAGACCATGAGAACAGGTTATCTTGGGCATGGACTGGCACAAACGTCTCCATCGCTCACTCATATGTAGTGTAATTGTCCAAACTGTTGTTCTGCTGATAACTGCAGCTGTGGAGACTCCACTGCAGATACAAACGATTTCTCCAGTTACACTATTCCCTTGCTGGAATGAAACTCATGTTGGTAGGAAAAACTTAAAATTAAACTAGGATAAAGTGACCCAAAACTGCAATTATTTCATCCTCTTTCCAAATACATGCATCCCGGTAATACCTATCGTATTTTAGTCATATGCCTGTAGAAGCCAGGAGAACAGCACGCCCTCACAATATTAACACTACAAACCATGCTAATCCTCCCTCCCACCCTCGCTAAGAGCAATGGGGGGAGGCATCATTGGTTGCACAGTCCATTAACATTTTGCAAGACCAAAGGGCTTCTGTTTACAACTCTACAGCCTGTCATGTGTCACTATGCAGCCTGCCCTTGGGTTCAACTTGGAAATCTTTCATCCACATACTCCCGGAGGTGAGAGTACTTCTGTCCTCTTACTCCAAAGCACTCTATTTCCATGGCCTTGCACTGAGGAGTCTGAAACATGGGTGTGTCTAGTTAAATGAGGATTCTTGAGAAGTTACCACCCCCGTGTGCATCACACCCCTCTTCCCCACTTTGCCTTAGGTATTATTCCTTATACCAAGGAATATGATACAGCTTTACTGTTACAGGTATAGTCCTGAGAGACATTTGGATGAAGTTGACATCCCAGGTCACAGAAACGCAGGACTCTTAAAGCAGAGCTGGCTTTTAATTACTAAGTATAGCTGAATTTTTCTACCCCTTAATTCTCTTACCACAAACTCCTGATCCATCCGCTCACCTTTTCTTGCTACTTACCACAGATTTTGCATTCCACAGGAAGCTCACAGTATTTGGCTCTGCACTGAGGACAAAAATATCCACCCAGTGTGAGACCTGGGTCGCTGTTATTTTCCAATTGCCTACAGTAGAAAGAAACAATTCAGTACTTAAGAGATAATACCATGCTACTACATAACTACAAATAATGTTGTTTACACAACAAATAATGTAAAAAATTTCACTAGACTGCATGCAACGGTTTAATGTGCAAGTGTCAGAAAACAATTGATACAGTGAGGTATCAGTAACCACATTTTCCCACAGGAACAGAACAAAGACCAAATATTTCCATATAAAGAAGCCAATCTTTAAAAATAAAAATATGAACAGTAACTGCATGGTTGTTTCTTTTTAGACACAAAAAAATATTCTCTGTTGACTTTAAAATGCATGTAGTACTTATTCTTTCAAATAGCACATGCTGTTAGACACTGTTTCCTTCTGAAATTCAGACTCCCCTATCACCCTGCAAAACAATTATTTTTTTCATTGAGAATTGCACTGGTACAGTCATCAAATGAGGCCTCTATTTTAAACTTCCCTTTAAAGTCATGTTAAGAAATACATAAAAGGTACTTTATTCAGATAATATCCTTCCATCTTCAAAATTTTATTTTATAATGATAATAATACTTAAATCAAGAACTGCAAGTAAAATTGGCAGTAATTACTTTTATATCTTGTACCACCAGTGTGTCCCAATCACTGTGTAACAGAACTAAGTACCAGTTACTACCTTCAAAAAACTTAAATGCAAATTTTAAAACATGTATTTAACAGAGGTAACTATGGCCACATACTGGAGCTACAAATGGAAATAAAATTTCTACTGAGAAGTCACAGGACACGGCTTACTCTTTTTTTCATATTATTTTGCAATACTTTCATTGTCGAGCAGATTTTCTAAATATTGAGTAATTAATATTGAATTCTTATCAGCTCACTGAATTCTAATCAATGCTACTTACGCCATGCTAAAGGAGGGCTTTGCATCTTGATCAGATAGAGAAGCAATAGTATGCTGAGGAAAACCTGAAGAGAAAAACATCCTATATTAACAATTTTAAACATGCAAGTAATGTGTCAGTTTCTTACTTCAATGAGGAAGTTCAAAGATTATTCTAGACATTCAGGCCTATCTCTCTCCTGTTTGTTATTACAGGAGAACTGATACACTCTTGGCTAGGTACCAAATTCTTCCTAAAGGTCTTTACCTACATTCACACCTCCCTGACTTTACTTCCCCTCCAACTGAAAAAATGTCTTTGTCATAGACTTTGTGTTAACTGAAGTGTACTGGAAGCTCATTTTTGAAGAACAGTTAAAAAGAAAATTATGGTAGGAAAGCAGAATGAGCAGCATACAAATATTCACTTAAACAATAGTTTCTAACTAAGGGGGAAATATTTTTATATGCATCCATCAAGCCTATATTCACCTTCCAAGTGACAAATGAGACTACAGGACTTTTTGGAGACTGATACCTTTCTTTCTACCATTTAGTTTTTACAGATCCTCACAGGTGAGAAATTGTTTTTCCAACTGCTGCTCAGGCTTTACCTCTTCAGTATCTGTATCTAGACATAAAAATACATACATTCTTATCTATGAAAAGGGTGGATGAAAGTGAGAACTCAATGCTCTACCTTGTAGCATCAGAGCTCCTATTCTGGTTTAACTCCAAGCTTAAATTTATAAAGAAACACATCAGGAAAAGAAAAGGTCCCTATCTACTTGTTGATAGAACACTATAATTAGTGCTCTTAATGAATGTGTACTACCTCTGGTTCTTAAAATCAATTAATACTTGTAACAGTTGCCTTCTGCAGGGAAAAAAGCAGACGGAGAAACAAAATAGCTTTTCCGCCTTAATTTCTAAATATTAAATTTATAACAATTACTGTGCAATCAGTATCATTCCACTTCATTGTTTCCAACTTCCGTCCAGTAATCTGTCTTACCTAATAAGCTTTATTTAAAAGCTGACTACTTTGCAGGAACAACATCATGAAAACTGATACTTATTTAGCAAAATAAAAGTTAAAATTTAAAAAAATGCACAATGTCTTTATTACGCTTCTTACTATTTGTATAGCTTTAACACAGAAGAGGCAAATAAAGAAAAAGACAAAGCAAATCTTGTGCTAGGAGTTTGACAAAACCATATCCTACCCATTCGAATAAGGGAGCACTCAGAACTTGAACTGGCAGGTGGAGGACTAACATGGTGCATCAGCAGTTCCTTATAATGACTTTCGTCTAAAATAACGTGGTATGTTCCTGTCACAAACAAAGAAATGCCTTACTGTCAGGTTATGACCAAAAAACAGTACAAACATATACTCCAAATGACAGAAAACAACTTAGGTAGAAAACACAATTTATCCAATCCTGTTCCTAAAAAGCAGCCCTGTTAATGCTACTGAAAACAGCAAGTTTTAAAATTAGGAATAACAGAATGTTAAATTAGATATGAAGGCACAGAGCTTTTTCTCCAGCTTTACACTGTAGTACTCATACTGTAAGAGTTACCACTGTAGCAATTGACATTAGCATGTTACATTGACAAAGTTCCACATCACATAGCTTTATATGTGGAACACAAGGTTTGAAAATATATGTATTTCTTCTCTCTAGAGCTGCAGCTACCAGCTGATAATAATTTCACTTACTACTGTGTATTTTGTAGATTTAGGAAACCCTTTAATTTTCTGCCAGCACAATGGAAAATATTCATCCTTAAATATCAAAATGCAGTAACGAATATATAACAAATTACTTACTTAATTTTGGTTTTAAACCTGTGTAAGTAATATAACTACTGAACTTCAGATACATACCACCAGTTTCTCGGGCAAGTACTGTACAAACTCGAACTTCAGCACTTAGGCCGATGACAGATACTCTGATCTTTACTGCTTTTAAACACTTCAAATAGAGAAAAAAACATACTCAAATTCATGTGCAGAACAACAAATAGTAAAAAGGTTTAAAGTCTTAAACGAAGATTAATTGGTGATGACACTTCAATGCCTGTTTTTCCTCCAGTAGCTTGGATGTTCAATGCAGTAGTCAAACTTCAATTCTGTACCTGAATTAGATCATAGATGTTGGCTGGATCACATGTCGTCAGACTGCTGATGACTACCAAAACCTCTCTGCTTGTATGTCCTGGCATGTGCCTAAAGAAAGTACACAGTTAATTTACTTCTGCACACTTAGCTATTTGTATGATAACATCTCCAAGGACCTTAATGTATCAAAGTCAGAAGATGACATGATATGAAGTCATCTAGAAACTGTGATAAGATCCTTGTCTGAGCACCAGATTTTCACCTTCTGAAAGCCAAACCTTTCCAATATCTAAAATATAGTATTTGTGTAGTTGTTACCTGATTGCTTTAATGAATCCTTTGTACCTTACCCATACTCACAGGCAAAATTCACTTCAAACTAGCAACACTATAGTAAGTCTTCCTGACTACTTAAAAACCTCTAATCAGTTTTTAAGTGTAAATCCATTACTTTTAATTACTTCTACTTCCTAGTTGAAAACTCTCTTCCAGCTAGTAATCAAAATAGCTTTTCATGACACTGATTATTAGTTTTGTTCTGTCACTGTTTTTAGCTGTATTTTC
The DNA here is from genome assembly GCA_014706295.1 of Lycocorax pyrrhopterus obiensis. NCBI lineage: Eukaryota > Metazoa > Chordata > Aves > Passeriformes > Paradisaeidae > Lycocorax > Lycocorax pyrrhopterus. Next base: position 45,531,998 of record JACSVZ010000014.1, on the reverse strand, counting down.
TTTACTCAGTCCTCCACGAACTGGGATACATCCCAACACCTCACATAGCAAACAACTGCTCTGAATCTATCCTACCTGAAAATCGATCTTTCTAAAGTATGCCAAAACTCTCACAAGATTATTGTGACACAATGCTGTTTCTTCTCCTGTTCTCTTACATTATTAACCCCTAACCCTGTCCTCTCTCATACCTCAGCCCTTCAGTAAAAAACAATTGCAGTGTCTTTCATCACAGTATCTATATAGCATCATCAACTTGGTTTTCAAATTTCATTTCTATAAGAAGCACACCACTAAATACAAGCATCTAAGGGTAGAAAATAAACTTCTGCACTACTAGAGTATTTATGATTTGTATTGTAAGAGGACATTAAGGCACCTTTTAAAGACTCAAGTCAGCATGATGCAAGATGCTACTTAGAAAAAATTCTGTCCCTACCTCTCAAAAAAGTCACGATCACAAAGAAAACAAAAAAACTCCATGTATGTACTAACTTTAAAGTCTGCATGGCTAAATTTAGGGAATTATATAGAGAAGGCTCTCCACTGCAGTTCATATCCACTGCTTTCTTCAGAGCAGTTACATGCTTTTTTGAGTTTCCTGTAAGTGAAAAAAATACAATCAATTTAACTGATAGAACAAGTTAAAGAACTGAAATATTTAAACTGCATATATAATGAAGTGTACTTGCATAACAACAGCTTTCGAAGTGGGACTGGTCTGTATTTTTCCTTAGAAATTGGTATCTTGATCAGAATGCAGAAAACAGTAAAACAGACATTTACTCTATAGGCACTCAGTTGCTAGAAAGTTTAGCAGCCAAAAAGAATAAAATCACTGTTGGGTATCATTAAGCACTGAACATGAGTGTGACTTGTGTCACAAACAGAAAAAGAGCTTTGTTTCCTCTGTTACCCTCGAGGTACAGTTCAAAGATTGATTGATCCTCAATTTCCTCAATGAAGCCTGCTGAAGTCAAAGAGATTGGCCTAACAGCAGGCAGGAACCAAACAAACCTTGACTTCTTAACATCTGATCAGATCTCACAAAACATACAGATGTTGTAACATACAAAATTAACAAACAGGGTAGAAAATTAACTATAGGGGAAACAGAATATATCTGAGTTGCCTTCTGGTCAAGACTCGATTGCAAACAAGCACACAATGACAATTCTGGATCAAAACAGATCAAAATAAAGACTATGGTTTCAGACAACTCGCAATAATTTATCTTTTAAATTAAAATGAATTATGATAACATAACTTCATCTTCAGCAGTGTATCAGGCAGAACTTGTGACATCAATGAAAAGGATAAAAACATCTCCAATTTAAGAAAAAATACGACCTCCCTACCTGAGAGTTCTGTCATTTTTTCTGCTCTTTTACTCTTGGTTACAATTAAGCCAATCTGAAAAAGGGGAAGAAAAAAAGACAAAACTTTTCTTAGGAAGTTTTAAAATTAGTTTATTTAGAATTTTACTATACTTTTTTTACTTCTTTATAGACCAGAATTACTTAACCATACAAGTCTACACAAGTTTTACTTTAAGTGTAAAAACAGCAGCATAACATGATGCATCGGTTAACAAACACTCCTGTATTTTCATTACTACTGCTAAAAGGTACAAAAAGGAATCTTCTAAAATTCTAAATGCCTGGCAGAAACAGGCAGAAACAAGAATTTCAACAGACTGATGAATAAAGGATGGGAAGGTACACATAAATTGAAAACAGTTTACTAGGTAGTGTTATAACCAAAACTACCGTTTAAAATAGTTTTCTGTTACTTGTTTCTTGCATGGTTGTACATACCTGACTAATAGGATTCTGGTCAAAGTACTCTTCAACAAAATATTCCAGTAACTATAGAGAAAAGTTAAGACAGTTAAAAACTAATTATACTTTTATTCCACATGCATTAAGTAGGTGATACTTGCAAAACATCAAGTATCACTAAAAAAACAAAACAAAAGTTGGGTAACACAAAAAGGGGGAATGAGCCTTTCCTTTCCATTCTTCTTTCACCCTATCCCTCCTCCTTCATCCCATGTAACCAATGCAGTGTAGATTTCAGAAACTACTCCCCCCTTATTTTATTCACTTCCTGTGTTCAAGTTCTAGATTCCTGCCGGTTCGAATGGAGGTTTACAATACACCAAAAAGCACTGATCTGTACAAAACCATCAAAATCCAGGATTTCATGCTTTAGTATTGTTGGAGAAGACCATATAGAACACGATGTACATAGTTCAAGCCCTCCACAATCTGCAACAGCAACCCAGTTCAACTCCCATCTAGCATCCTTTCAAATAAGAATTCATAAAAAAACCCCAACTGTAAGAAAAAGATATAAACCAATTCTAGATGCAAAATTACAATGTCACCCCCTTATTATAGGCAACGCTTAATTTCCACAGTTTCCAAATGTGCCTTCCCATATTATGCCCTCACAAAGTGTTTTTACTGTACAGAAGTACATGTGCAAGGCAAAATAAAGCCACACAGGCTTTACTATTCAAAAAACAGGAAAGCGACAGACTAGCATCAGAAGCAAGGAGAAAAATGAAGGGATGAGAGATGAGGCTGTGCACATATAGGAGACTGCAATTCTTTTAAATGCAAAATGCAACCAGTTCACAGAGAAAAGGTGGCTTAGTAAGAAAAAACTTTTGAGTGCAGGAATACCTTCAGAGTGCAAGTAAGTCTGTTCGGTTTTAAGTCTTGGTCCTCCATTGTTCTTGATCCATCAACAACCACATAAAGGTGACGCATCTGCATTTCCACCATGTATGAAAATCACTCACAGAATACATTCGTTGAAATGAATTCATTACTCCATTTACTTTAAAAAGCCACTACTTCCTCCCTCTAACAGGGAAAATCCAGTGTATTGAGTGGTGCAATTAACATCAACTGAAAAGTAACGCATTTTTCCACTTTTCTCTTAAAATGAAAAAAGCCCCTCTCTTGAAAAATGCACACTGTTCATCTCCTCTCATGACCAGCTACAAAACATGCATAGTTTGAACATTCATGTCTTCATCTGAAGAGCTCAGCGTTGTACAGAGCAATGTGGTTATTTACAACCCATTTCCACTATGCTCATTTTTCACACGAAGAGAAATGGACAAGTCTGAGCACCTGTGATCTGACTGCTGTGCTGCCAAACACACCCTGTGCGCCAAACCTCCAACCCTGAATAGCCATGCTTCACACCCACACTGCTAACGAACAAAGAATGTTTAAAAAGAAATAAAAGTGGTGGAAACCACAAGGTTTGGTATGAAGTTTGTTAGGCCACCAGAAGTGTATTTCAGATCTGGAATACCACCTCTAGCCAAGCAGTTTTGGACTAAGGACAGAAGAGGGTTAAGATATTAACATACCATTCCAAGACGAACTTGTCCATGGTGTTCATAGAGTCTAACAAAACACAGAAGAATTTAAGTCAAATTCAAAAGAGTGAATGGCTCCTAAAAAAGAAGTCCAGAACAAATCCAGTACTAGACTTCCGGCAAATATGTAGCAGCAACAAACTGCAGACTTACTCAAACTGAAAAATCACACAACTCAATCATAGATTTCACACCTCTCAGAAAACACATAAGAACTATTGCTTCCTACCAGGTTTAATGAAACTTTAAAATTTTATCCAAATTTGACAAATCCAGTTTTAACATAACTTAAAGTAAAGCAAAACCTAGGGTTTTTTCCTAGCAATTTTTCTGAAATTTGAAACAGAAATCTGTAACCATGATACCAAAAGCCAGCTTCTGTTGTGACAAGACAAAGGGCAAAGTTTTTAACTAAAAGAGGGTCAATTTAGATTAGAGATAAACATGTTTTTACCATGAGGGTGCTGAGGCACTAGAAAAGGTTGCCCAGAGAAGCTGTGGATGCCCCATCCCTGGGAGGGTTCAAGGCCAGGTTGGATGGGGCTCTGACCAGTCTGGTCTAGTGGAAGGTGTCCCTGCTCATGGCACACTGGAGCAAGATGATCTTTAAGGTTCCTTCCAACCCAAACTATCCTGTGATTTCTGATTTGTATATGAAAAAAAAATGCTGGAAGATTTCTCTAAGCTATGCAGATTGCAACTGCAGTGCTCTGCACGGTTTCATCAGACCTGTACGTTGCACACACATGGGATACCCAGCTTGTACACATTCAGTGTTTAGAGATAAAAATTAATTTTTCACCATTTTTTCTGGCATGCACCTGCCCCTCTGAAGGAGAAAGGACTTAAACACATCCTGCAGGCATACCTTATGCTTAACTCATCCCAGACGACCCAGTTTGAGGATGATCAAGCCCTTATAACTGACCAGGTCAGTACTATTAGCAGACTCGTGGCCATACCAAGTACCTTTTCCTCTTTGCCTTGAAGAGAATGTCCTCGATGGTTGCTTTCAACGACCCGGATTCATCTTCCTTAAGAATTTCCCTACGCAAAACAGACTGTTACAGTGGGCAGAGGAGAGATTTTTCCTCCTCTTTTGCCAGAAAGGAGAGAAAGGTGAGCGGGGAAGAACATACCATGTTCTTTCGTAGCCTCCTTCCCAGCGCTTGGTCCGCTCGGGTTCGTCATCCATCTCCGCGGGCGCTGAGGGCGGCTGGGGGGGCGCAGAGAGGGCTAAGAGGGGTTGTGGGGGGCTGAGGGGAGTTCAGGGGAGATGAGAGGGTTCAGGGGTGAAGAGGGGGACTGGGGGAAGGAGACGGGGATGAGAGGGGGTCTGAGGGGAGCCGAAGGACACTGAGGGGGTGAGAAGGGCCAAGGGGAGTTAAGGGCAGCCCAGGGGGGTTACGGGGAGCCGCAGGACACCGAGAGGAGCCCCGGCCCGCGCCCACCGCCAGGCCCCGCCGCCCCGGACACGCCGGCGCCCGCCCTCTTCCGCCTCGGTGCGCCGCCAAAGCGTCCCGGCCGCCGCCCGGGCCGCGGAGCGACCGTTCCGGGAACGTTCCGTTGTGTTTTCCACAACAACATCAAAATATTCCAAGTACGGTCATGGAGAGGAGGATGCGTAGGGAAGGCGCCTCATGGAGACAGCGCCCGTGCGGACGCGGAGCCCACGGTGGCGTCGCTGTGAGGTGGCCCCTCGCTCCTGTCTCCAGGCACAGCCCCCAGGGTCACGGCACTGTCTGGGTCTAGGTGGCACTTCTGCAATTAACTGAAGCAATTTCAGTAATTAATAGAGGAACGCAGGAGCCTGGGAAAAAGCACTGGATTTTAACACATAATTATGCTCATAGGCCAGTTAATGAAGGCAGCCATCTATCACCCTGCCAGCAAAAGCAAGAAGTTTCAGGTATTTTGATGTTACGTAATTACGATTTGCATCTACCTAAAATAATTGAGTATTCATCTCATGTTACCGAGAGTTTCCATTTCCTAAGCACCACAGTGAGGATTAGCTCAGAGCTAACTGCTGATTGGTCTGCAGAGCAATTAAAACCTTACTGGATACAGTGGAAGTGTGCCAAGACTGGGCCTCACCTCCTGAATTACAGGAAGGTTACTGAGCATCCGTTTCTAAGGAGTCTCACTCTGCATCCAAGTAAGACAATAAATGAGGAAGAAAACATGTACACAGTAGTAACAATTCTTGAAACAGGAGTGGGGGAAAACTAACCACTCCTCTACCCTTCAGCTTGTTGCACTTATCAGGAGCAATGTGTAATTATAATGGAAAGAGAGGAGAAATTAATTCGCTTTCAGTTAAACCATACCTCGGAAAAATCAATTATTTTTTTGAAGGAAAGCAGTCTGAAGACAGGAAAACAGGAATCCTTTGAAAAGTCAGGATTTGCTTCCTGGAACTGAAATAGTTGTAGTTTGATCGACTCCCACTAGAACATACACCATCTTCTCTTTAGAAGGAAAAGGTCCAATCTATAAAACACTGAAATGAAAAATGGCTGCACGCTGATGGTTTTAATACAAGAAGTGAGAAATAAGACTTCTTTCAGAACAAGAGTATTTTTTATTGTCAGGGCCTAGAATTTCAGTGCTGGATTGGAATACAGGATATACAGTAATTTTGTAAAACTTGATTGTACAACTGCTTGAAATCCCACCACGATTTTGAAATTAATAAATTACATACTGGATACCTTCCTTCACAACTTCTAAACAATTAGGTTTTTCATTGCCATGTGTATTTGTAGTCAATCTGCTGTCATGAAAGCTAGTCAGACTATTGTGCAAGACAAACTTTTGGGTACATTTGTTAGGCACCACTTTATCTGGCCTGAAAAAATGTACGGTTTAGTAAAAAGTATGTCAATCTTGCCACAGCTATTTTTTTGATACCCAACTGCTTACAAAGACAAGAAGAAACAAAAATCCAGTTTAGAAACTATTATATTTGTAGAAACGCTAAAAATCTTGAGCATCTTGCTTTGGAGATCTGTGGAGCCAGGCAAGCATTTTCTAACAGGAAGACTGAAGGATAAAACTGCTTGTTGTATACACTCCTGTTTGAAGACAGACTGCACCTAAGGGCATGCCCACTGATGTAGGGCAGTATTCCTCGGTGATTCATTTACGTGTTAACTAACTTCTGCAAAAGCGCAGTCACATGAGTAAGACCACATAGCAGATTGTTTACACATACATGCAGAAGTGTAGATTTGGAGCTGCACAGAAAGATTGAGGTGGTAATCATCTTCAGTTTTGTCTTGAGTATGCTGTCTGTTTCTTAAGGATATCAAGAGACCACTTTCCTTGATAGTTCTGATGGTAACTCAGATTGAGGGATTCTCCCTCACTTTCCTCCTAATTTCTGTCTTGCTCCAACTTTCTTCAGCTTCCAGCCATTAATCCTTATTTCATTAATCTCAATTTCTCCAAGAGATGAAAATGTTAGACTAATCTTAGACTAATAATTTTTCTTCAGCATGTCTGTAGCATGTTGACAAGACCCTTTTCAGTCGTCCATTTGTAGGTTAGAGCAAAACCAGTGCACAGATTGTACACACCAGAAGTGCTCTAGCAGTCCTGAGGCCTGTAATAGATACAGGACTGAGCAAGTAATTACTGTAATTTACTGTTGCAACACGTCGCTGCAGCCTTAGGGTGGCCTGCATACCTTAGGATGGTAGTTTACTTCTGTCATGCCCTACACTAATCCTGTTTGGAACCCAAAAGTCGGGCAGAAGGGACTATTTCTGTCCCAGCTTCTCTTCCCAACGTTTGGAAAATCTACTTGGCCACACCTTTGGCATCTTGCTGGGAAACAGAGAATCCACATACACGTTTCCACTTAATTTCCTCATTCCAGGCACAGGTATGGTGTTCCCTTTTCCCAATCCATTTGTTGGAAACTTTGCAGGAAAGAAGCAGCACGATGGTTCTCCACAGGCTATGTAGACACTGTCTGAGGGACTGGGAGCCAGTTTCTCAAAGACTGAAACTCAGACCACTCTCAAAAGCAGCCTGGAGCTGGGTCTCACTGTCCTACAGAAAGAAGACCTATTAAGCGTGCAGACTGTGAATCTTCCAAAGAAAACATCAGTCAGCTTATTGTTAGCACTTTATGAACACCAGTTGATCCTCAAACTTGCATTAATCTTCTTCTGTTACTGATGCAATGCCCAGAACTCTCACTGAGAAAAACCGAGAAACCTGGCTGTACAGTGAGAGGTCATTCATTTAGATTATGGAGATTTGGACAAGTATTTCTCTTACAAAGAACAATTTAACAAGTATTCAGCACAAATATAAAAAATTGGCCCATCTCCTTTATAAGAAAGAGAGGTTTCTCCTTTGAAATGAACACAAACCAGAACCAGAGAGAGGCACTGAAAAAGAGAGAGAAGAAGGCATAGCACTGGCTGTCATCTGTTCTCAGAATGATGAAAATACTGAGGCACCTTCCAGGTAGATGAGACTGACCGCTTTGAAATGAAGAGGTGCCAAGTTTTCAAATTCTCTCAGTGTTCCCAAGGCATCTTGGGATTTTTTGGCTATTTACTTCATCCACTAAAGCTCTTGGAATTAAGTGGCTGATAAAATTGGAATGTCAATTTTACAAATAGGAAGGTGAGTGCATGGCCATCAGGACTGCAGTGTGAATGATAAGGGCTGAAAAACCAGAAGGGTTTCAGTGGTCAGAGTGAGGTATGTTAACACATTTCCAGCAGTGAAGAGCAGAGGTAGTACCACCACGACCATACTAAACTGGAAATGGCTTTCCTGATATTGTTCCTTTAAATTAAGGCAGAAGTTAAAAACCTTCTTTCAAAGAAAAAACAAATCACTAACAAAATTTGCAATAACTGTAATCAGAGCACCTTTTTCTAACAAAATGTCTATAAGCAGTAGAGTAATATGGCTACACTGGTGGGGTTTTTTATATTAAAAAACATTTCAGAACAGACAAATTGCAGTAGTACAAAACTGTACAAAGAAACTGTCAATGCTTCTAACAATTTTAGTAAGTAAAAAAAAAGTTAATAAAGGAAATAAAGATATGAAAAAGGATACAAAGAGAAAATTTACTGGCTTATGAAAATACTTGCACATACAAACCTATCCCCAGGATAATATCCCCAAGAAAATATAAAAATATGTACTGAATTATGCAAATATGCTCTGGAACATATGTATTTTAACATGTTTTACCTGGCCTTTTTAGAGGATACTAACAATTTATACTTTGAATGAGAATTCATTTTTGCTGTACTTACTCTCTGAATGCCAAGTTCACTAACAGCTGCTGCCTAGACAAAACGTCCTGTTACTTGCTGAGGAAGAGTGAAGCCCTTAAACACATGTAGGCACAACAGCATGATCCAGGAAAGGTAGGCAGAGCACACTGACCTATAGCAACACTAATGGAACATTAATACGTCTCATCCTGTACCTCCATTCCTCTAAGGCCAAGTATAGATTTGTTGCATCATCTCTGAAGAGGGCAATTAAAAAACAAACCCAAGTCCCCCTCCCCTAGCTGCTTAAACAAGAAGTTATTTTCCCCCTCTCATTGGGCAAAATTCAAGATAATTTCTGGCATAACATACAGCATTTGGAAATACAATACAAAAATTCTTATTAAACCAGCTTCTGAATTGCCCAAGTTATTCAATACAATTAGGCAGTCCATCAAACCCCAGACAGAAAGAACAGCTCAGCTCTTTCTCATAACATTAAGATGTCACATATAAAGAAAATCCAAAATTGTTAACAGCATTTCTGTGCAAAGTTTCCAGAAGGTATTTGGAAACTGCTTTCTCCAGTAGGCTTTGAAAGTCTGCAAATGAAGTATTTTCAAATAAAGTATTCATATTTAAGAGGCCAGTATTTGCACTAAAGAAAGTAGAATTAGTTTCCTAACTTATTTCATAACTTCAATTACAATTTGATCTGCATACAAAACTATCAGTAATGTACAACATCCAAATATATGACAGTGATTAAGTAATCCCCGTAAGTGTACTGTTCAAAGAGTAAATAAATAGCTTAAAATATGCATATCGATTTAAAAAACAGAAAATAGTATCCATGAAGTGAAGGCATAGCTAAGTTTCTACATTCCAATTCATAACTTTATCATAGTCCTGAATTCGTTGTTTTATGTGAGAAAGCTTATTCTTCAGATATTCACAACGCTCCTTTTTCTCCAGAAATGAAGGATCCTGCCAAAAATACAAAAACCTTTACATTAATGTATTAGGCTTCCAGACCCTTCCAAGAACAGTCTATTATCAATTATATTCTTGACTAAAAGGACAGTATGTAAATATTCTCAAAAATCACACTCTTTTTCCCTGGCCCTTTCTTATTTCCTGTTTCCCCTTCCTTCATGAAAGGCCAGATGATGTTCTGCTTTTATAGGCTGTAGTTACTTAGTAAACAGAACTGTTTTAAAACAGAAATCTGCAAATATAAGTTACATTCTACTACATAATTTAGATTTTATACATATCTTTTTACTGCAATAAATGTGCAATAAATCCTTCCCCCCCCAAAAAACAATGAAGTTTAGCTAACATGGACACAAACTCTGAACTCCATGGAGAAAAAAAAGATATTTGTAATGCGTTATGTTTTTAATGGAACACATGCACATTTGCTACCTGCATTTAAAAATTACAAAGAGAAACCTCTTGGATTGCACTGAAAATTACTTTTTGAGAGTGTCTAAATTCCATTCCTCAAAAAATACAAAACTTCCTTTCAAGGGTAAGACTATGTTTTCTGTTTTCATCCATTGGCTGTGTCAGTCAGTGAATATAACTGAACTAGTCTTCTGAGTGCAGAATGCTACAAGATGAAGCATACTCTCAGAAGATGAAAATGCTCAACTGTTGGGTTGTGGTTTGGGGCTTTTCCCCACATGTGGCTACTGGAATCATTATTCTCAAAACTGCTTGTTGGCGTGAGTATATGGGTTGTGTCCTAACCTTGCCAAAGTTTTAGAAGACTGTAATAGCTACAGATACCCTGAGATACTGAATTCTGCCTAGTGTCAGAAGTACTGGCTATTTACACTCTCTTTGCTAGTCATTAGATTCAATAGCAATGTAAATCTGAAAACACTTACGTTTTTCTTCTTCTTGTATTCTTGCAGAACTTTTGATATCCTTTCCTGCTCCTAATGAGAGACCACAGATTTTTAAACTTTGAGTGTGCTCCATACCTTCACGTAAATTCTACAAAACACTCATCAGAATTCTCATCTGATCAATACCCTGTGGTTCTAACATTTTAGATGTAAATCTTGTATTTGAGAAATAATGAAAATACATCAACTGTGACTCACTAGAACTTAAAAGCTACTAGTATGAAACAAAGAAACAAACCCCCCCAGAAAACCATGAATACATCTTAACTGGAACTTGGTATCCCTAATTAATGCCCAGAGAAGATGTAACATATGGGGAAACTTCCTCTTGTACCAAGTCACAGCCAGCATTATAAGACATTGTGCCCTGGCTGAAGACAGTCAGAAACTGCCTAATACCACCTAATACCACTGTTTTCCATGAGCCCATTTCAAAGTTACTTACATATATGCTTTCAGGATGGTGTGGAAGCTGTTTCAGCAATGCATCCAGCTCATCAAACTTTTTTAATACAGCATGAACTTCCATAGACAGTTCTTTATACTCAGCAAACTGATCATTGAATACTGCTTTGTACCGGTCTCTCATCTCATTTGTTTGAATTACAGGGTATTTCCTGAAAAACAAAAAATTTCAAGAATTAGTTTTAGAGATTCAACTTACTAACAACACTTAGACTCTCCACCTTGACAGTGTATTTCTGTATTTTTTGCTAATCTCATAACCCGCTGAAATTTGCATGTCTGTAAAGCATTGAAATCAGAGAATCACAGTATAGTTGAGGTTGTAAGAGACGTCTGGAGATTATCTGATCTGACCTCCTGCACAATCAGCAACACTTAGACCAGGACTGTGTCCAGACAGCTTTTGATATCTCCAAGCATGGAGACTCAATCTCTCTGGGAAACCTGTGCAAACCCTCACAGAGAAAAATATTTTCCTAATATTCAGGTGAAACCTCCCTTATTTCTATTTGTGCCCGTATCAAATTGTATAAAAATTAATTTATGACATCGTACTTGGAAAGGCTTACCCTTTAAAGGGGAGCATGTTACAGATTTAGCACTTATAAAGTGTAAGAGTAGTCAAATTTCAGCCCCTAAAAAGGCAATTTCTCATGTATTTTATTTTTTTCCCTCTAATATCTGTATGGTGGTCTTCTGTTCCTTTGGTAGTTAGTGTACTTGCTAGATTATGACATTCTGCTCTAATATTTGAGGTTTGTTTTTTAAATTGAGATTCCTTATTTATAGTTACCGGTCTCATGCCACTGATACCAGCCCCATCCTCTCTACTTCTTAACGTTAACTTAAAACACAATTACGAGTTCCCACAGCACATGCATGGGAGAGAAACCACAAGCGTATATAGGAGAAATGCAGAGTGACAAACATTATTCAAGTATCCTCCACTAAGTTGGTTCATCAGAATCAAGTCACTTACGCTAAGTAGTCTGGCATCACTATAGGTTTAGGAATGTGACCTGCAGGTATATGACCATTAAGTAGCTCTGGTTTTCTTTCCACTGATTTGAGCTGCCTGTAACTGACTTCTTCTCTTGGTCTGCCATCATCTTCATACTGCTTTAAAAGAGAAAGAATTTGTTCATAATGAAATCAGTTTTACATAAATCACAAAATACGCAACTTGTTTGAAGACAGACATACATGTATTGAGGAGCAGTAGAAGCAAGTCACAGATATTTCTTACAACTCTTATTGTAATTAGAAAATCAGTTCAATGAGTTACAGTAATGCCTGTCACACAGTATTTTTCTTCAGTCTGTCCTAAGAGCAGTACAGATAAATACTTCTGGAGGTTTGGAAAGATTTGTTTGCATGTCTCAAAAGAATAGCGTACAGAAGTTTCCTTTGGTATTCATTTAATTTGTGAATGAACTGGAATCATTCAGTTCTCTGGAGTTCCCTTTTCTCCTTGTTTCCTTTTACACCATTCATCCCTTGATCCACAAATAAAAACATGTGCAATCTTGTCAGAACACAAACAAAAGGATCCTGATCCAGCACTGAATCAACAGAGAAAACAGTGGAAGGAAATTCACAGCGTCTAACAGGAGACGTTTAGGACTGAAATTAATACACCACAATTTCTCTGGAAACAGTATACAATCTTTGCAGTGTATGCAATGACACTTTGTGTGGCTGAAACACTAACATTGCTGATATTTTAAAACTGGCAAGGGGGTCTTTGGAGTAGTCTCAGAGACCAAGGAAGAAGCTAAAGTCACAGGGCACCTGCACTGTGCTTCCGCTGGCTCTCCTGCAAATTACACACACACCAGGAGGAGTGAGAGTCTAAAACATATCACGCATCAGACGACCTGCTGCTTTAGTCATGTCTGCCAAACTCTGTGATAAATGCTACAGAACTTGTCACCTCGTAGAAAAGGGTAAGAGCACATAGAGAGGTAATCATCACATCTGCTGTTTTACAATTTCATAGATTTTATAACCTAGCCTAACTAGGAGTAACTTCTTAACAAGCTTCTTTTGAATCTTCTAGGCAGGAGAATGCTGTCCAAACTAACTTGAAGAACTAAACCTCATCTCTTCCCAGTCAAATAAGTAAGTAAATAAATAAATTAAAATAGTCACAAGGAAAATAATAACCATTTAGAATTACCAGTAAACAGAAAAATAAATTTCTATTTCCTACCTTCTTTTCTGGAAAAGTGGATTGTGTTTTCATCTATCAAAAAAAAAAAAAAGGAAATGAACTAAGTTTTATTTTCAGCAAAAATAGTATGCAAAAGCACAGACTCCTAAAATTTAAACCTTTTCAAAATAATACTCTACAGAAAATTACATTTATATTTAGGTATGAAGAAGTTTATCACGAAGAATATTTTCAGATCAGCTCATTTAAAGAGTGTTTATGGAAAACAATCACCCAAACCCCAGAACAACAGGATTTCTCAGAGCACAGCCGTAAGGAACAGCTTGCAGGAAATACTCCATCCACTTCCCAAGCTCCTTTACTATTTCACATTCCAGCACACGTTAACTCACTAACACTCTGAGCCTAATTCATTGCCTAGAACACACAACAGTGCACTAACCGGTAGCTCAACCTGCAGCTGTTTAGCACAGCACTCTCCAGAGTCTAATCTCTATTATTAAAGTATTCCCTTTAGAAATGTTTAGTAACTCGCCTAAAAAAACTTGGACAGTAACAGGGAAGAATGAACACCTTGTGTGTAACTCTGGCAATCACCTCATTCTTGCAGGACATACTATCAGTTGGTTCAAAAACTTTTATTGAAGAGCTGTAATTACTTTCCAAAAGAAAAGTCTCAGTTTTATGGAAATCAGTGTTAAATGAAAATGCTGCAAATCAAACTGCAGTCACAGAACAGAGGAAATGCAACTTTAAACTCTCTCTCTCCTTCTAAAATCATGTAAAGGCTGACCCCTCCTTAAGTTAGGCTTATGTACGTTTGACACGCATTAATTTTCACGCTATATTAAGTCTTATTCATTTTTAAAGGGTTTTTTTTGGTGTTTTCAAATGAAGGAAGTTTTACACAAATTACTTTGAACTCTCTAGGTAAGAGTGTTAAATCCTTACTGTTACAGTTTATCATTAACCAGGCAAGTATCGAACGTTTCTAGTGTGGGCAAGGCCAGTAGTCAGGCAAAATATTTTACATGAAAAAGATGCGGCTGACTGAAATTTGAGACACCGCAATCTAGCCAATGCTGTTACTACTAATGTTTGCTGGTAACTATTGTGAGGAAAGCTGAAAAGGCATAAAGAAGTTGCTTAGAGTTTTGCTTGCAAAGTGAAAATAAGTATTTCACATTCTTAGGTTTATTTACACTAGCACTTGATGTGCTGAAATTAGAGTTTTCAAATAAATGCTAGGTGGCTTTAAGCCACCTAACCCTGCTGAACAGATGAACATTGTTCCTTTCTTCCTTTGTTTGGAAAACACACACTAGGAAGTAGTTCATCAGCTGACTCAGGAAGAGAGCCCAGTATTACGAAGAGAACAGTGCCAGGTCCTTACCCAAGGTGAATTATAAACAACAAAAAAAAAAGGTGTCCAAGACTTTGAAATGCCTTTCATTTGGCATTTCTAATATTGTAAGGCTGGTTAAAATTCAACCTCAAGGCTACAGACCTGCTGCAAACAAGACACTTGATTCGACTCCATCTTCGCCATGGTAAGACCTTACAAGTGCTCCCCATCATGTGGTACCCGGTAGACAGAAAACGGTAACTAATGACTTACCTCCTGTTCCATTAATTCCCTGTGTCTTCTGGCCGCTTCGTGCCTCCATAACTTTAGGGAAATCACCGCACTAATTAGATACATGATCACCGTGACAAACAAGAAGATGATTGCTGCAGTCTGACCTCCCTCCACACGGCAAAAAGATGCATTTATCGGCGTCTTAAACAACTGGTAATAGCAGAGCCCACCTCGGTTGGTATCGTTTACGTACACTATGGCAGCCGACATGTACAGGAAGAACAAGGCCACATTGATCCCAAACTCCGTCAGAGGCCACCAGTTGGAATCGAGGAGGATAGTTCGGTAGTACATGGACATGCCCAGCACGAGCAGCACTATCGTGACGATCCACGCCATTCCCGCCACCACCAGAATGAAAGGCGTTTTGGGCCCGCTGTAGGAGTATCCCCCATAGGCGCTGCCCGCCCCGTATCCGTAGGGCTGCGAGTACCCGAACATGTTGTACCACTCGTTGTCCTTGTGCACGTAGGCGGTGACACAGGCGAAGACGGCGGCGCCCAGCAGCAGCTCGGCCACGCCGAGGATCCTGAGCAGCCCTGCCCAGGACTTCATGTAGGCGTACCGCTGGTGGTACTCCTCCACCCGCTCGCTGTACGTCTGCCCAGTGCCGGCGGGGCGCTCCAGAGAGTCTAAGGGGTCTCCGGAGGGCAGCATGGCCTCGGCCTCCTTCCGAGAGTTGTAGCTCCCGCCCGACCCTCCGAAAGGGTCCGTGTAGGAGCCAGGCACAGCCTTGGTCCTCGGCTGCAGCGGGGCGGGAGAGGGAGGCGGCGAGCACTCGACCCCGTCCGAGATGTACCTGATGTCGGAGGCCGTGCTATCCCAGCTGGAGCCGGGGTGGCGTCTCCCTTTGAAGAAGTTCTTCCACGAGTCCGGAATGAACCGCCGAACCGGCTTGAGCTCTGCCGGCTCTCCGGGGCTGGGGCTGCCCCCGCCGGGGCCGAAGGGAGGCTGCAGGGGCAGGGGGGGCGGCGGCAGCGGGGCGGCGGCGGACCCAGGGCTGGCCCCGCGGGGCAGCGGGGACCTGCCGGACCGCCCGCCCTGCGAGCTCCGCGACATGGCCGGCGCTCAGCCCGGCCTCGGGCGCTCGCCGGCCCCGCTCGGCTCACCCGACGGGAGGGAACTGCCGCGAGGTCCCACAGGCGGCCGGCACCGGAGAAGGACGAGCCGGGCGGAGAGCGCCCACTGACCCAAGAGCAGCCGCCCAACACCTGCAGCGCCCCGACGGCCTCACCTGCAGCGGCCCCACGGCCTTCGCCCGGGGAGGCGGGAGCTTCCGGCCGGGCGGCCGAGAGTGGCGGGACCGCCCCGGCCAGGAGCGGCGGGAGCTTTCCCGAAATCGCGGCGCGCCGGCGGTGCGGGTGCCGGCGGGGAGCGGGGCGCGGCCGCTGGGCGCCGTGACTCACAGCGTGACAGAAGGGGTCAGGTTGGAAGGGACCGCGGAGGCCCGTGTGTTCCAACTTCCCTGCTCAGGCAGGTTCATCCTAGAGCACATCGCACAGGATTGCATCCAGACGGTTCTTGAATATCTCCAGTGAGGGGGAGTCCACAATCTGTTCCAATGCGTGGTCATTCGCACAGAAAAAAGGTATTCTTCATATTCAGGTGGAACTTAATTTGCATGAGTTTCTGCCCATTGCCTCTTGTCCTATTGCTTCGCACCACCGAGAAGAGCCTGGCTCCATCCTCTTGACACCTTCCCTTTAGGTACTTACAGATGTTGATAAGGTCCCCTCTCAGTCATCTCATCTTGAGGCTGAACAGGCCCAGCTTCCTCAGCCTTTCCTGGTAAGGGAGATGTTTCAGTCCCCTAATCATCCGTATTGCCCTCCAGTGCAACCCCTTCAGCAGCTTCATATCTCTCTTGTACTGAGGACCCCAGAACTGGACACAGAACTCCAGGTGTGACATTACGAGGGCTGAGCAGAGGGGCAGGATCACCTCCCTTGACCTGCTGGCAATGCTCTTCGTAATGCACCGCAGAATGCCATTTGCCTTCTTGGCCACAGGGGCACTGCTGGCTCGTGGACAGCTTGCTGTCCAGCAGAACCCCCAGGTCCTTCTCCACAGAGCTGCGCTTCAGTCCCAGCCTGTGCTGGTGCTTGGGCAGTGCCTGGCATGGAGCTGGCGCAGTGACGGGGAAACCCAAGGCACTGAGCAGTCTGTTCGGACAAACCAACACTGCTTTCTCCCATTGTTTATCAGGTTCAGGAACTGAAGAAGAAATCTGGTGTGCTGCACCATTGTCTTCTGCAAAGACACATTCACTGCATTTTACATTCACTGCAAGTATCTGCAGCTGAGTACAAAACAGCATTAATGCAGTAGGAGTTTTATTTACATTGTCAGTATGGGCTATCAACATGTTTACAGTATGCTTCACTCATTTCTTTTACAAGTTTTAAAATTCCACACAGTGATTGTTTTTAAGGTATAAATTTTAATAAAACTTTCATATGCTCACAACTTATCAATCATGGACTCTGGAAACAAACTGCACAAATGCAAAGTAAATAAAAATGTGTTAAAGAGTGTTTCCTTAATTTAATAAAAAATAAGGTGTTCTTAAAGAATACGTTCTTAGCTTACCTCCCAAAATACCTTTACAGTGATGTCTTCCTAATATCTTGCATAAAAGAAATCTGACCTAAGCAAAATAATCACCCATACCATATTGGGTAGATCACAATGCAATTAGAATAAAAGACACTGGAAAATAATTAATTCGTATGTTTAGTTAAGTGGTCCCGTTTATGTTTGCATTATTTTGGGTACTGAAGTTTATATATATTTGAAGTGTTTTTCACATTTTCATAACATATTTACAGATTGCCTCCAAATAATAATAATAAACCCCTACAGTCCATAAGCTATGTATTTATCACACAGTTATCATTACATACCTTGAAAAATTAATTCCTCCAGATGGTAAAGCCTTAGTTAAGACATAAAGCCTTTTATTAGGAGTAATTAACATAGCTTAGTGACCCAGATGTCTAAACAGTGTTTTTTGGATTACATACCATACACAGTAATCACCTGGTACTTGCCTCATTGTACACATTTTTAAAATGTACTGCAAACTTTGGCTGTTTATTATAGCAGGGAAAAGCTTTTAAAGCCTTTAAAAAGATCAATAAGCAATGAGGATCTAGTTAATAGAGTCTATGGAATTTCCAAAAGGCTTCTCACCAAGTCCCCTAAAGGGGACTTCTTTTGAAAGAAACCTTAAGCCTTAAAAGAAGTCTCAATCCTAAAATAAGAACATAAGAGCAAAGTCTGATAAATAATTAACAGGTGGGAAGGAAATGGGAGAAGGGAGTATGAGTTAATGGTTAACTCCTGCAATGGAGGAAAGTTGCCACTACAGTTCTGCAGAGATCAGAGCTGGGACCTGGGCTATCCAGTACATTCCTGAACGTAACCCTGTGAAAAAAGGGGAACCCTGTGAAGACTGAGATGAGCAACTTTGCTGCTGATGCTAAGTTAGACAGGCCAGTAGGATGTGGTCTGCCAGAAGAATTGTGCCAGGACTTTATGAGACTGGATGGCAAAAAACATCACAAATTCAACATACACAAATACCTGAAATCCATGCAGTAAAAAAAAGAGATGAAGGATTTAAAATACTGTAACATGAGGACCCTGACTCATGTATTTATAAAGCATGACATGCCTCACTTCTGACGGGACAGATAATGATTTAATTCTATAAAGTTAGTTTAGTTTTGAATATATTCTTGGTGTTGTTTCAAACTGTGTGAGCTGACACAGGCAGGCATCCAGAACAACTACAAACTTGCAGTTAGAACAAAACCAATAAATTTATTTCCATTACCTTGCCAATGAGGGGATCCCCAAAGCAGCACCCGGGCAGAGGCATGCAAGTAGAGATAGTTCATGCTAGAGGATCACTGGACTGTGGTTCTCAGAGGCTTATTAAGAGTTATTTCCAACTGCAAGGTCACTTGAGTGATTTACAATCCTTCTCAACAGTCTTCCAACCTTTAACCCATTCCTCCCAACACAAACCTAACAGGAGAGCTTCAATCTTGGCTATATGGCTGTGACTACAAGCATATTTATTTACCCACCATATCTATACACCATATGGGGGGGTTTTAGTTAGGCAAAAGCAGAGGCAGTATTGACACTTTGAGTTACAAAAAATGTATCATTATGCCTATTGATAAAAGAACAAAACCAAAAATCAATGAACGAACAACTACCTCACAACTAAGTGCAAGAGTTACATTCAGTGGGTTTGCTAACATAGCATTTTAAGGCAGTAGCTCCATCTAAATATGCTTTGGTTATAAAGAGCAGCTTGAAAAGAGATTTTGGAGCAAGACAGTTCTCTTGATACTGTGAGGGAGGGACACAACACCAAAACAGGAGTGAAAAACCTGCTATACCACAATTAATGTAAATACTCTATGCAAGGAAAAACAGCAAGATGGCTTTAATGATAACTACACATAAGCTGCTGAAGAATCAATCCAGAAAATATATAAACAGTTCGAGTTAATATATACAGGTCATAAATACGGTGAATTCCCCAATTTCTGCCTTCACTGGATATTAAAATTACAGTTTTTATCCTTCAGTTTTAAAGTTCACCATCAGTGCAGGCTAACATACTTTTATTTGCTACACTCTACAAAAATATTGATTCAAATGTCAACAATTGACAAGCGCTTTGGTATCTCATGAACAAGCTATTTTTGATAAGCACTTAAAAACTGTCACATTCACATGACAGTTTAATGTGGTTGAAAATGTACAAGCTTAAACTTAACAGTAGGAATATTTTGTGGTATTTCCACATAGTGCCGGAGCTCGCAGTCTTCTGAGTTACAGATTATGATTTCTTAGAGCAGAGCCCCAGCAGCACACAGCACACAGCAACCAGGAACAACCACGTTGGCTCCTCCCAGGGTCTGATTTATAGGGCTTCTGCCCGCCCTGCAGCTACAGCTGTTTGTAGGAGGTTAATGAGCACTTTAGGTTGAGGTGGCCTGAGCTCTATTTGAATAAGAATTGAGTGCAGGTGTTGAGTCTGGTCTTGAGTGAAAGCTTGGCTAGTGCATACTATTAGGGTTTAAATACATTATAGGACACTACATTACTTTTGTCTCCATGAACATGGAATTAATACTCTCACAGAAATATGGAGAGAGACTAACTTGGACACAGAGAACAGAATTTGTCAGAGGTCCCCAATTTATTTTTCTATTTAAGGAAAAATGCAAATGTACTTCTTCAAGCAAGTATTTTCATAGAAGTAGCTTTTAGTGAAATATTTGACAAGTTTAACATTGAATGGAAATCTCATCTGCACTACTACTACTTCACTATGGGTTTATGTGTAGTATCTCCCTCAAAGCATCAAGCACTTATCTTTTTACTGATAAGGAAGCTCTGGGGCTCAGATAAAGTCCAGAACCCCATACTTTTGATGTGGTTTAGCAGTCATTAAGAATTCACTGTCAGCTATACTAAACTAGACATATGAAGCAATACAGCTTGTAAGAAAATAATTGCCTTCTACCCTTCATGAACAATTAGAGAAGAATCTAGAAGTTCAATTTCAGGGTATAAAAAATGCATGTATGATTAGGAAATTACTTATACATTTCTAGGTATTATTCCTACAAAGGACAACAGCAGTACTCAAGTATTCGTTGTCTCTCTGACATCATCTATGTCAGAAAAAAGTCTACATAGTTGTGGTGAAGGTATTGTTTGAACATTTTTGCAGACATATGTGATTTTTTTACAGTATCTTATTAAAAAAATCATACAAGCAAACAAAACAGAAATAAACAAATTAGAAAAAATTAGTTCAGGTTTTATGCATTGTAAAAGGAAAAAATCTAGGATACATTTAGATGGAGCTGGCATTCATGACCTGTGAAGTGATGCTCATATACAGGAGGAAGGCTGTATATGTACAGCAAAAGCTAATGGTGGGGTGCAGGGGCAGAAGGCTTTGTTGCCTTACTGCTGGTGGTAAGAGAAAGGTGAGCTCAGATTCCTCCTGACATTGTGGAGCGAAAGGCAGCTGTCAAAGTTTGCAGCAAAGAAGGTTCCACCCCATATCATGAGCTGGTCAGAGAGAAAGAGAGGCAATGTCCGTCAAATTAGAATACGGATGAGAAGGAGCAAGAAGAGAGACATGTAACTGCATGAATAGCAACTTAACATGTTGACATGAACAAGATTTTTAGCAACTAGTGACTCCATCAACAAGTATGTTACATCGTTTTCAGTACCCAGGACACTCTTGATGCAGGCATGCACTTAATTGCATAGTCAGTTTTACATAGTCAACATCTAATTAGTTACATTATGCTTTATAAAATAAAATTAAATTATTTTCATATCTCCTCATCTCCTTATTTCTCCTCCAATGATTTTGGAAGTATGAATTGTTACCTAAACATGGACAGCCAATGGCATTATGGATCCCAATTTAGCTGAGTGCAGACAGTATTGCAGTATAAGAAGTACAAAATTCTTATGACCCACAGTTTTTAACTATTAAAAACTCACACTGTGGCTCCATACAGGGAGCAGACAGGAAGTAAATTTACAGAGCCTGACTGTATAAAATGTTGAATTTTCAATAGTAGGAAAGTGGAAAGCATTATATAGAGGTGGAAAGGGAGACAGGGCAGCAAAGAGAGGTGGAAGAACCTTCCAGGTCAGAAAGGAATACACACATATTTCTCTCTCACAGTGCCCATTAAGGAGGTGAGAGAAAAAGGAGAGAGGGAAAAACAGCAGAAGGAATCACACCCACATACACAAATAAGTGAAGCAGTAGCTGAGGGGCTACTAGCTGTAGCAGGACTGTTTTGTAATCTTTGAGAAATACAACACATAACCACACCCCCGTGTATAATTCTGTACAAAAAGGAAATTTTGCTTGTACACAAGGCAACAAATGTGGTGGCTATTTACCTGGCTTGCTGTGTGTGACAGCACATGAACCTCCTGCAGCTAGAGTTATCCAGCTTTATTACATACATGTAGTAGATCCTTACTGAAGCGTGTGCTGTTTAGCTAATAGATGTAGACAACTACAATCCAAGTTACCACAAACTTTTATTACTATTTTTATACTGTAATTATGTCCAAGCGTGAATTAGAGGCCAACCTAAGCCTCACTTTAGCAAACCTAGCTACAAGCAGCTGACATTTTTTTCTCATTGAGAATGAAGAATGAATCAAAGCCTTCTAACTTTTGCAGTAAATTATTTCCTCCTGAACATGGAAAACACAGATGAAAGCATCTTTGCCACCTTGTATCTTCTACTCTTCTGAAATATCAAATATGCTTTCCTTGTTCCAGATACTGCTGTCACTTCATGTTTGGGAGGTGAGGTCCCCTTCTTCTTGGACCAAAAGTGATTTTCCAATGAGAAAGCAAAGCAATAATTTAATCAAGATAAAGAGCATGATTTAAATTTTTAAGCTCTCTTTATTACATTGCTACTGATAATATTCTAAATTGGGAAAAAAATAAATATGATGAACACAAAAGGTTTTATAAATAGAAGCACTGAAAGAAAATTTGTTTATTAGGAAGGCAACCCAGTCACCTAAACTAGCAAGCTCCATTCCACTTCTGTGCCTTAAGCCAAATATAGGGTGTGGAGTATTTTTTGAATAATGAATAACTGATCTAAAAGAGAATGTGGCATTCTTGGTTACTCACTCTAACTCTGATTAGTGTACAGCTTGCCTTTCTTATAAATTTCTTCTTTATAAATAAAGCAGATATGCAAATATACATAAATCATCTTTCAGTTGCATTCTGTTTAATTATTAATTTCTCATGTATTTGCACGACCTGTATAATGTTCTCACTGAAATATAAGAAGGAAAGAAAATCTTTCATTTAGGTTATTCTTCTAAGAACCCTTCTTATAATGATATGAACTACAATGAACAAACCCCTTCTTTAACTTAATACTCAGATTTTAAACCCACAGTTGGATTTAGTGGCAGGTGAAAGTTCTTTATCGAACTAAGGGAACTTAACCTTTACATATTGATCTGCCTCTTTTCCCATGATTACCATGGATCCATTTTATCCATTAATACTGCCAAAGCAGATGTGCTTTGTGCTACACACAGAGAAATGCAGAACAAAAATTACCTGTGTAAAAATTAATTCTACATTCTGATAGCGGTCAGGAGATCAGCATCAAGGTGAGGTCTCCCCAGAATTTACAAAATATCACTGAGTACTAATCTGTTACCTAAGTGAAACACCTGAACAACTGTGTGAGCAGTTTTTATTTGATGTGATCATCTCTTCTCCTTAGTTTCTGTTAAAGAAAATGGAAGACAACCGTGTTTGATGTGATATGATTCGAGTATCTAATTCTGACATAACATGTGTAGAAGTTGTAAAACTGTTACCTTTGTTTTTCTGAAGTGCTCTTTGTAACTCTGTTTTTTATAGTTCAACACAGTTTATTTAAAATTTAAGGTTACTTTAGGACTTTCTAGGTTAGTTTAGGTTACTAAGGTTACTTTAGTTTTTCTACATATCTGTGAGCTCTTTACTATCTACTAGCAAGCTACAGTGAACTTCTCTTGGATATGCCCATCCATTTACCCATGTAATGGCATGAACTCCAGAATGCCAAAATGTTTTCACTGAGAGGTATTTGTCATCTTTTACTAATGTACACACAACAATACAAACTTAGAATGGTACCACCAGAGTAATTTTGTTTTCATGTTTACAAGTCAAACGTAGAAACATGAGTCTCTCCCCGCTGACATACAGCTAATATATCCCAAATATAATCCCAGCTCTTCAATTTACCAGCAGCTGTGGCCACTTCAAAGCAAAATAAATAATTTTAGAAGTGCCGTGCACAAGGTCAATGGGCTATTTCATAAATGCTGCAAGTGTGAAGGTAACGATCTAGATAAGTATACAGAACATAACAATGAAATTATCTCCCCTAAATAAAGGTTACATCATAATATCTTTGGTCTGTAAAGACATACTGATAACAAAACTATCAAGAATACGGGGCATTGCATTAAATTACATCAATATTTGCATAACAGATATCTAATCTTGGATTGGTGCTAACTAATTTTGAGGTTCTACATAACAGACATAACCCTTCTACATATTCATTGTCCAAAAATATTCTTCCTACTCCAGACCAATACATCAAAAATGTTTTGCACAGGACTCTTTACTGAGTTTCAACAGGGAACAGAATACCTTTACAACAGAACTGGTCAAAATGTCATTTAACTTTCACCAAAATCATATGCCTTTATCTTTTGTAGAAGAAAATGGGAAATTTTTTATTGCATCACCTGAAAAACACTGCAAATCACATCCAGAGAGCTTCTTGCATGAACATAATTCTATTCTTTATTCTGCAAGGAATAGTTTACAATACCCAAAGTAACAGGAAAAGGCAGGAAAGGGCTCTTCTTACCCTTCTTGAAGATAGAAATGACATTTGCTTCCTCCAGTTTTTTGGCAGTGTCAACAGTTGCTGCGATTGGTCGAAGGTTGCTGAGAGGGGCCTCACAGTTATATCTGCCAACTCCCTCAACACTCAGCATTTGACGGGTGCATCCCATCAGGGCCCATGGCCTTCATTATTTCCAATTTGCTAAAGTGTTCCCTGACCTGATCCTCTTGCACCAATGCCAAATCCCTTCTAACCTCAACCATGCTGTGATTCTGTGTTCTCTACAGGGAGCCAGAGGGGCTCTGGCTCTGAATCATAAGAGCGCTACATTCACAGAAGTAAGCAGATCACAATTGTGTAGTAAAGAAAAAGGCAAAACGAGATAAAGAAGCAGAGACAGCAATAAACATTATAGAAGAGACAGTAAATATTAGAGAGGTTCTGCTTTTTGTAAGATTGTTGAAGATGACTGTTAGTCCTTCTGCAGAGGAGGGTTCAGGCTACTGTTCACAGTTTATGGCAATCTATTGTACAGAATAAAACCCTTTACTGAACAGAGAGGTCTGTAGAGCCAGAGGGGACACCACAGCAGATGCTACTGCTCTGACAAAAGAAGCAGGTCAAGAAATGGATAAAGTAACAGATCAAGGACCACTTCTGGAGAAAAGAGCAGGATGAAAAGTGAAAAATCTGCTGGATAAGGGAAATACAAAACTTGCTACGGAGAGCACAATTGAGGAGCTCGTAAGTCCACTGAGAGAAAATGACCTCAACAAAACTATCATAATTCAGTGGCTGCTACACAGGTGAATACAGCCTTTCAGGGTATCTAGCATGCAGTAAGACAAAGTGCAAGAAAAAAGAAAAAAGGATGAGAAGTCTAAGTGTGGACACAGTCTGTGAAGGAAAAGTGATGGACACAATGAGGCCTCCTAATAAGAAAAAGCAAAAGAAGAAACACTGGAAACCTTAGCAGTCTACAGCTCTTCACAAGGAGAAGTGGAGGGGCAGGCACTGATCTCTTCTCTCTGGTGACCAGTGACAGAAACAAAGAAATGGCCTGACGTTGTAGCAGGGGAGATTTACATTGGATATCAGGAGAAGTTTCTACATCCGGAGGTGGTTGGGCCCTGGAACAGGTTCCCTGGGAAGTGGTTATGGCACCACGTCTGTCTGAGTTCAAGAAGTGTTTGGACAATGCTCTCAGTAGTTGGCAGGCACGTTTGGAGGCACTGCCGGAGAATATTTTGTTATCGCATGGCAGTACACAGGAAGAACAGCTCTGGGTGATCAGGAACACTCAGCTACACAGAGGAAGCAAAGATGGAATGGATGAATTTTGATGCAGTAACTGCAAAATGGCATCATGCTCAGCCTGTAAAGTAGAGTGAGGAAGGAGGACTGGGAGGACATGTAGAGTTGTTGTGTTTGTCTCTCCAAGTAACAGTTATGCATGATGGAGTTCTGCTTTCCTGGGAATGGCTGGACACCTGCCTGCCCATGGGAAGCAGTGAATTAATTCCTTGTTTTGTTTTCCTTCTGTGTGCAGCTTTTGTTTTACCTACTACCTGTCTTTACGTCAACCCAGGAATTTTGTAACTCCTATTCTTCCAGTTCTTTCTCCCCTGCCCCTGGTAGTGGAGTGAGAGAGTGGCTGCATGGTGCTTGGTTGATGACTTTAATTAAACCACAACACTTTTCCATCCACTGCCACTGGCACTTGCCCACAATGCCAGGTCCCTCTCTGCTTACCATGTCTGCCATGCTTCTGGAAGCTGGTGGTCCTAGCCAGCTGTTGTATTGGTTTTCCTCAAAAACACCAGCAATGGAGCCTGGTCCCATAGATATAGGAAGGAGCTATAGTTGTCCCTCCAGACTAAGGTACAAGGGACAACCTTCTTTCTACTCCAGGAAGACCAAGATCCTGGTCTTGGTGGGATGTGCTGTCCCATCAATTGTTCTCTTCAGTGAGACAGAGAGGCAGAAGAGAGACAGGGAAGAGAAAGTGGAAAACAGAGGGAGGAAGAGAGACAGGAAGGAAGGAAGTGAGAGGGGAAAGGGAGAGAGAGGGAAGGGGAGAGAGACAGAGGGATGGAAGGAGAGAGGAAGAAAGGAAGGAAGAGTCACTCCGTCAGCCAGACACTTCCTGACTTTGAGGATTAGCCAAGGGGGCAGCTAAGGCGCATCTTCCTGGAAGCCCATTTCTTCATGCAAGTGTAGCTTTACAAGCACCATCAAGGCCACTGTTTTCTTTTGCCAGAGCCAATCTGCTCTGAGTTCTGTTATCAGCCACAGAACTCTGGTTATCCCTACAAAGTGGTGTTTGGATTCAGAGAAGCTGTACTCTGAAGCCCCAGTGCCCTGTACCCTGGAAGGGACACCATCCTTTCAGTCACATAGCCTGTCATGACTGGCAGGCAGGAACCATCCTGCCAGCCTGTTTGCCCAGAAACCCCTCCGACCAAAGGACCACAGCATCCTTCCTGTCCCCTTCTCCACAGAGAAAGGCATTGCATGGAGCAGCACGTTCGTTCCATCTGTGCATAGGCACCACTGGCCTTTATTTGGCACATTCTCCTATGTAAATGCACTGCTCCCTTTTCATTCAGAACCTCTTCACCTGTCATGGCTTGTTGAGCTTTTGACAGGATACCCTTCCTTCTCAGAGCAGGGCAAAAGAGAGCAGAGGAGGCTGCTGCTCTGCTAAGTTCTTTATTTCATAGTCTCATCGCTTCTTGAAGGCAGAGTTTGAGGGGGTTACATGATAAGGCCAAACAGCAGCAAGCAAACAGCAGGCAGAAAACAGCTTCTTCTTCTAATTTCTTCTAATTAATTTTTTTCTTATGGAAGTGTGGATTATATTTGTTAGTTGACCAATGAGATTAACACACGATTCTAGTTTTTCTTTTCTTAACCTATCCTGGTCTAATTCTAACAGTCGTAAGTCTTACACATGTATCACATAGGTATTACACAGATTTGCGTATATAGTTTCTACCAGTTCTTATTGTTTATGTGAACACTATCTAAAAAAAATGTAAGCAGTATAGTTCTATCTATATTTTGTCTAAAGTAAAGAATTCTGTGAAAGGGTAACACTGCTACAGCAAGAACTGTGTTTAAGGTCTCTGCTGCAGCTTTTTAATGTTTAAGGCACTTAGCATATAGCTCTACTAAAAGTTAAAAAATCTATATTTCTATTTCACTTTGGTATGACTTCATGTATCTCAGCTTGTCCAAAGGTTTTAATTCAACTCCCGTGCTCTGGCTTTCATCTGGGCCTGTGTCCAGAGAAGCTTTCACTCCAACAATGGCTGCAGCAGGATTTCCTGCAGGAGGAGGTACAACCAACAGGGCCCTGGGACTCTGTGGATCTTTGGACTATGGAGGGTCATGGGATCAGGGACAGGCCCCAGGTGAAGGGAGACAAAGCAGTACCCAGTGACTGTGTCAGGGAAATAATAATTTATTTCCTGTCTTTTGGATAAAGACTTGCTGGAGCCTTGATTTTGCCACCACTGGAGCGGCCTCTTGCAGGGCTGGGAGAGTTCTGCTGGCCGGGGGCCCTCCTCTTCCGCGGGTGCCGGGATCCCCCATGTGAGAAGTTCCTGCCTTGGATGGAAGCAGAGGGTCTGCATTTGCTGCCCTGGGCAGAACCTGTCTCTTCCACCTCCCTCAGCTCCTCCTGGGCCTGCACCTGCTCTGCAGACAAGGACACAGATGGGGGACAGTCAGTATCCCTGCAGAAGGCAGCTTGTGACGTGCTGGCTTGGTCCTCCATATCAGAGCCTTCAGGGCTGCTTGTAGGGGAGGCAGGATTTTTCCCCCGGAAGCTAGTGGAGCTGGCTGCAGGGTCGTGGTCCTTCTCTCCAGCAGTGTGGGATTGCAGTAGCCTCTGGGCCTCCATGCTGCATCCATGCACAATGACATTAATAAGGCCATAGACCAGCGGTGCTGTATATCCCTCAAGGTCAGGCTGCAGCATCTGGAACAACACCTTCTCATCCAGCCCACAGAGGCACAGGGCCTGCAGGATGCGTCCCTCTGCATTCTTTGCCAGCCACCATTGGGACCCATATATTGCTTCCAGTCTTTGACACAGCCAGGGCAGCATGGGGTCTAGGAGATTCTTTTGACCTTGGAAAAGTTCTGCCCACACCTCAGGCAGGAGGCCCCCCACAGCCTCTGGCCTCATGGTCCCCTGCTCAGCTGGGGACAGTGTCTCCTGTGGAGAAGATGGCAGGGATGGCATGGGACAATGGAGGCTGTTTTTCGCCAAGTGACTGGGAGCTCCTCCTGCCTGGCTGCGAGTCTCTGGCAACTCTCCGGAGGGCGTGACAAGACACTGTAGATAGTCATCTTCTTCGCGCACAGAAAACTTGACAATCAAAATTGTTCTGCTGCAGACTGGGCATGCTGGTTTCCTGTCTGTCCAATGCATGATGCATCCCAGGCAGAACTGGTGACCACAGGGCATCGCATAAGCTGCATCCTCTTGAGCATCATGGCAGATGGGGCAGCTCCACTGTCTCTCTGTTGGCCTATCTGTACTCCATGGAGAGTCCTGGGGGATGGGGGCCCTCCTTTCTGTGGGGTGCCAAGGCCCCCAGTGCGAGTGTTCCCAGTCCTGACAAGGCGCAGAGGGACTGTGGCTGCTGCCCTGGGCAGAGGAACTTGCCACCACTGCATCCCCCTGCTCTTTCTGGGGCTGCACCTGCTCTGTACCAATTTGCACAGGTGGCTGGAGGATGCGGAGGGCACAGAGGGCAGCTTCTGACGTGCTGGGTTGGTCCTCCATGTCAGAGCCTTCAGGACTGCTGGCAGGGGTTGGATGCCAGGTGGGAGTCCCTCCCTGGGAGCTGGTGGAGCGGGAAATGGCCTCAGGGCTGTTGTCCTCCTTCCCAGCAGTGTGGGAGCGCAGCAGCCTTTGGGCCTCCTCACTGCATTGGCCCACGATGAAATTGACAGTGCCATCAACCAGCTGTTCTGTATATTCCTCCAGGAGAGGCTGCAGCATCTGGACCATGACCTCCCCATCTGGACCGCAGAGGCACAGGGTGTACAAGATGCTGTTCTCTGCTCTCACTGCCAGCCACCACTGGGACCCATATATTGCCTCCAGCCTCTGGCGCAGCCAGGGCAGCATGGGGTCAAGAACATGTTCTTCTTTTTGGAAAAGTTCTGCCCAGACCTTGGGCAGGAGGCTACCCACGGCCTCTGTCCCTGCAGGCCCCTGCTCAGCTGGGGAGGGCGTCCCTTGCAGAGGAACCGCTCCAGGGCGCTGGCAGCTGCTTCCATCCAGAAGGCCAAGAGATCTTTCTGCCTGGCTGCTGGTCTCTGGTGATTCTCCCTGGGGTGCAATGACACACTCTAGGTATTTTTGTTCCTGCAGAGAAAACCTGACAGACTCTATCAGTCTTCTGCAGAGTGGGCATTCTGGTTTCTTCTCTGCCCAACGCAGGATGCAGCCCATGCAGAACTCATGGCTGCAGGGTATCACGTAAGCAACACCCTCTTGCTCATCATGGCAAATGGGACAGCTCCACTCTGTCCCCATGGCTCTGTCTGTTCTCCATGGTAATTCAAGGAGTCCTGAGAAGCTGCTCCCCATCACTGGCACTACCAAAGAATCTCACACAGTGCAACAAAATGGAGAAACCTTGGTCCTTTGATGTCCCTGTGCTCAATCCTCCAGATCTCGTGGACATACATGGCAGGAAATCAGACCTGAGCCAGCCTGAGTCAGGTTCCCTCTGTGTCTGAATGAAAGTCCCAAGGGATGTGAGGTCGCAGTCTGACCCTAGAGACATCACAGGTCACTGCCAGGTGACAGTACGTGTGACATCACAATGGGATGTCCTCCCTGGGGCACTTGGACCAACACAGCATGTTGAAGGCCACCTTCTGTGTGGGTCCTGGCTGGCACCCAAGCATGCTCCAAAACCCAGTGATACCGAACTTTGTTACACTCATTTTTACACTAATGCATAGGTCTTTTATCCCCAACCTAAGTAAATGAAGTCTAATTGGTCTTCAGGTTGCACATTTCTTCTTGCTCCACATAAGCAAACGAACTAACAAAACTGCTTTAAAATGTATGGCATTCCCTTCAGAAGGTGATTCTTTAGAGATATTTTCCTGCTGACAGGTGATCTTGGTAGCAGTAGAGTCCATGCTTGCAAGTACTTAGACATCTAATTAATCCATTTAAAATAAAAAGTGGGGTTTTTTTATTTTTAATGAAATCTTTGCACAGTGGTAGGAGAATTCAGTGAAGTACCACAAATCTCCTTGGGGAGTTTTTCAAGCAATGGCCAACTATGTTTTCCAACTGGATTCAAAATGCATTTTGTGTTCCCCAGAGAAAACTTCTATAACAAACTTGACATCACTCTCTTCTTTTTGAAAACAAACTAATCAAAGGCTTATGATTGATTGTGTGTCCTGCAGAAGAACACTGTCAAAAAGGCTGCCTGGACCTGTCAGGAAAAACAGGTGATGGCTTTGGGATGGGCACCCAAAGCTGCCAACAGCATCCCCCAATGCACCATCCAGCACCAGGAGAAGCCTTGCCTAATTTTTTCAGTATTTTATCCAATTACTCTTTTTTTTTTTTTTGCTACTTTCAACTTCTTTACATAGTCCTCTCATTCCTTCGATGTTTCTGCCTCTTCTTTTCTTTGCACCTTCCCCTTCCCGACAGATGGCTTAAGGTCCTTTTTATCACTCACCTGGTACCTGACCTGCCAACACCACAATAATTCTCATTATTTTGCCCCAACTGACTTCTCTTTGGGGCACTGTCACAGTTGGCAAAGCTTCAGTCTTTCACATGCGGTTTTCGGGCAGTAGGTGGGTAAGGGCCAACAAAGTGATTTCCTAAGGCCTGCAGAGCAATGATATGTCTTAGAGGTCTGATGCTGGTCAAGCACCAGTATGCCACGGCCCTCCTAGAGAGAGTGTCCTGCAGAGAACAACTCTTCTAGGGGCAAGGGCAAGCCCCCTAGACAGTGGGTGATCTCAGCAAGTGTAGCGATTTCTCAGCTACAGTGATTTCAGCTCTTGTGATTCAGCTCTTTGCGAGATCACCCGAGGCAAACTCGGGGACAGAGAGACAGGAGGCCCGTATGGCAGTTCCACAGAGGCAGCTTTAATTGTCCAGCGCTCCCTGTGAAGGGGGGCCAGGGACAGACCTCCCTAGGTTCAGGGCGGACTCAGGCCCCTTTTTATGGGGAAGGCAGGGGGTGGGGTAGAACCCAATTAGCCAACTGGATACGAGGAATTACCATAGGGGAACAAAGCATGCTGGAGTTGGTCGCCTATAGAAGTGAGTTGCTGGAGAGAGTGTCCTTTTTGCCGTCAGGCCTCTGTCCTCCAAGGGAGCACAGATGGCTCCTGTGCTAAGAGTTCACAGCCCTCCACAATGATGCACTGCAAGCCAGACCTGTTCTCTTTCAGGCAAAGCTTCTTTGAAAGGACTTCAGAATTCCCATCATGGAAATGAAGCACTGTTGACAGAGCATCAGATTGTGAATGGATTTCAAAGCTTGCACAATGAGACACAAGAACCTTTCTCCCCACCAGAATTTTGGCATCACAACAGCAGTGCTCCATGCTGGCTAGCTATCCCCAGGATATCCCCCATTTGCACACCCCTCCTGCTGGCAATGGGCCCAATCTGGCTGTCATGTGGGGCAGAGAAGGGAACAGGCACCCAGAGAGGGATCCATTTCACTGTGTTTCAGAAAATCACAGCAGAACAACCTTTTTCAGTAAAGTCATCTGAAATTCTCTTTGTGGTTGGCAGCAAGCACCTTTGAAGTATCTGTCCTAGGCCTCTACTTCTGAAAGAGATAACTGGACCCAGAGGTGCCGATTTTTGTGCTCAGACCATAAAAGAAGCCTAATCTGGCAGTTGGACTAGTTGATCAACATCAGTCCCTTCCAACTGAAATATTCTAAAACTTTAAATAGAATAAATACAAAAATTAGTATGTGATTGGAACAAATTCTGCAAGCTTAACCATTCTAATGTAATTTAATAATGTAATCTAGAATCTATTCAATAAATTGTATGAAAAAAGTAATGGCCTACAGATTTTCTAAAAACAAAACACCATAATGATGCCTTACAAAACGTTCATACAAATACAGCAGACATTTCTTAATTAAAAAAATTAAAAATACATGAACAGGAATCAGCGAACCTGTGTGTATTTAGCAACCTCTTTCAAAAGCTGTTCAGGTTTTAATTTTGAGATCCAAAAGTTAAAGCTGTGAGCCAACAATCTAGATGTCTTCTTGTATTGATGTAATCCTATCTACCTCTTCAACCAATTAGGCAGCCAGTGACATATGCCAATGTCCTTTTTCAACAGTCATGCTCTATAAGAAAACTCTCCTCTGATAGTTCTATGACTAATCTTAAAAAAATGTGTTAATCAGAAAATACTATTCAATTTAAGAAGACTTCTGTACCTATTGCCAAGAACACAGCTGTATTTGAAATATTGTCATATTTACAGGCCTGAGGCTTGGAGCTCCTGCACTGCCTAGTATTTCCACAGGGTAAAAACTTCCAAGATTTCTGGATGCACAAGGTTGCTGGATGTACAAGTATAAGGCCCCAAAAACCTCACTCAACAAGACAGTTAAACGGGCTTATGGTTTTTCAAGTACTTTGAGTTAGATAAATGGGAGAAATTCTGACAAGATATTCTCAAGACGTCAAAACAACAAAAAACTTTACTGGCAAGTTAAACTCTAAGCCTGTTAGATTTTAAGTTACTCAAAAATCTGAGAGGAGGGAATTAGAAGAATAAAGAGAAAGAGAGAATGACAGAAAAGATATAGAAAAGAATCAACATAGCTACCACTCCTGGTTCCAGTGGTGTTCAGCCGATAGAATTCCAAGAGGAGGTAGGGTCAAGACATGTGGTCGCCACATATCCTGAGTTAATACCCTTTGGCTTTCCTGGGGCCTTCCCCCACATGGGGCTTCCAGTCACCTGGCCACTTAGGAGCTGGGTTAGGGGCTCCAGGCACAGGTGTGGAGTGTTGCCTCCCATGTGCCAGGGATTGGTGGCCACTGCTGGGCTGGGATACAGGCCTGGGGCAGTGGGGTGTGTGGAGCAGGGCATTGCCTCACCAGAGCAAGTCCTGATCTGCCCCTTCTCTCACATAAAAGCACCTGAAATATTTTGAGCCAGCAATTCTTCCAGTCTCTCACACTACCCCGTGGCTCAAGACATTGACTGGGATCACAGTAATGGTACCTTTCCTCTCATGGCAGCAGTGGGATCCTGACCTAGCAGAGAAAGGAAAAACGAAAGAACAGGAAAGTACACAGGAAATCATATAACTGACA
The DNA here is from genome assembly GCA_014706295.1 of Lycocorax pyrrhopterus obiensis. Classification (NCBI taxonomy): domain Eukaryota; kingdom Metazoa; phylum Chordata; class Aves; order Passeriformes; family Paradisaeidae; genus Lycocorax; species Lycocorax pyrrhopterus. Next base: position 45,498,325 of record JACSVZ010000014.1, on the reverse strand, counting down.
ATTGCTATTTCAATAATCAGAAGTCTGAGTCTAGTTAAAACAAAAACTGTGCTCTATGCAAGTTATCGTTCCCCACCCCGTGAATCTCTAAAATTGCAGGCAAGGTGTGATGCAAGCCAGGATCCAGGGTCAGGAAGAGTTAATGAAACCACTTTTTCAGCTGCAGTGACCAAAGAGTCCAGCAAATTGTTTGGTGATTTCTTTTGTGTTTCTTGAAACAACACTCTTCTTTGGTGAGGTCTAGTATTTTACATACTCTTTACTTATTTATTAATAACATTTCAAACATTGGATAATTTTATAAAACTATTTTTTATACTTGCTGGACTTGTAAGCTGAGCTCCAAAATAGCATGGCAAGTTCCATTTAAGATTGTATATTGCTTATTGATATTGCAATGCATTGCACTTCTTGTCAAAAAAATACAAACTTTAAGGATTGGCCAATTTTCAATTGTTAGGCTGCCTTGCCTTTTGGGGTCCATAATCTTACAGGTTCAGGAATTGTTCTAGCTCAAACAAATATACATGTCCCAGATTACCACCTTTATCCCTCCCACCAACCAGGTTTTAGGGGGATCCCCAGAATCTGTACCCAGAGAAAGAGGATTTTTCCTCTCAGTGGGCACCATGAGAAAATTACATTCTGTAAAAATTGTACTGCATTATAGTCTGGATTGCCTCAGGGGTGGAGGTCAAAGATACAACAAAACTCAAGAGGTTCCAACCTCCTCAACATATCATTTCAGTCAAAGTCCTGGGCTCAGACCAAATACCTTTCCAACTTAACCAAACCCTTCAGTGGTTCTCAAACCCAAAATCTTTCTTCTTGTCTTTTGTCAGCTCAACCACTTATGCCTTCTTTGTCTGCAGCTGGAGAGAGCTTTCCAGCTGCCACCTCTGCTCCTCTGTCAGCCCCTTTTCTCCCTGCTTCCAGGGGCCACCAACAGTTCCACATGCCCTTCTGCACAATCATGCCCTACACATCACCTACTGTTACTACACGTACTTGCCTCGGTGTAGTAATTTTGTACTTTGCTCTGAGGAGATGGGAAGAGGTATACAAATTTGCCTAAGGTAAATTTAGGGTGGAATCTTCTCTACCCATTGTGGCAACCAGAGAGAAAATACAAAAAATTTAAAATACTGCTTGCAACAAACTTATATAAAACATATGAACATAAATGTCTTAAAACTTATCAAGACAAAAACATGTAAACACTTGCAGTGAAGAACAGCAATTCTTCAGTCCTGTCACCACTTCATCTTTCCACGAAACACCTCTAGAAGGAGAAAATTCAGTTCCACTTTGACCTACTTCACAGGGAGGAACTATCCACTTGGTATTCTTTTGTTCTCTGCCATAGAGAGCTTTGGTGATCCTTTAATCAAACCAGCAATAAAAGTCTGTAAAAAGAAATTTAGAAGACATCAAAAATGCGACAATCACTAATAAAACTTATTTGGCAAAAGTTATCTTATTTAAATTATCTAGTACCTTAACAAAACTGATGAGGATTCTTAGCACCCTGTAGGCAAACTTAAGTTAGAGTAGCCAGCCATCCTTTTGAGACCTTTTCGGTTTTCTGTAAAATGGTTTTTTTTGTCAGATCTACACGTTCTGTTGCATCCTATTTTGCAAATTTGGACTGAAGTCCATAAACCAAAATTTCTTTTCCAAGGGTCAGGTAGTATTTGTTCTATGTGTGTGATGTTAGAGTAGTCCTTAGGAAAAAGGACTTTGCTCTCTTTTCTTTCTTGTTCTCTTACCCCTCTGGCATTTGAAGCCATACTTGCCATTACAATCATTAGGTACAAGGTCCCACTAGGATGGTTGACCAATTCAGGAACAAACAACCATGCTGCTGTACTGGGGACACTGCTCTGGAAATGAGCAGAAAGATAAACCATTTAATGTTTTTCATTTTAGAGTTTCTAGTTCCATTCTGGCTTTATCTGCAGTGGAGTTATGTTTACTGTACTGTCCAATACAATTCCCTGTGTCCAGAGCTGACTTTAATCACATAATTGAGGAGTCTCCAGCTGTAGATCTCACAGCCATGAGATCAAAAGTCCTTTCCACTTCTGGTTAAGTGGTTCTTTATTCCACGTCTGGACATACACCCAGTCTCCTGACTGGTGAGGATATACTTGGACATTCAGGGTTATTAGTGAGACCAAAACAACAAACTTGCATGATGATAAAAGCATTTTTCCCCTAAAGGTTACAGATTGTCTAGCAGCAGCAGTTTGGCCTCCAGCCTCCGGTGGCAGACAAGGCTCAATACCCACTGCCGCCAGAAGGAGGCACTGCAGGAGCAGTTTGCAAAGCTTCATTGAGCATACCGGGATACTGAATCTCCATTTATTTCCCATTTTATTTCCAGAGAGCCTTTTAGGATATTTGAATTCACCACCCTCTCCCAACTCACTTTTTGGAGGTGGTGCCAAGATTTTGTTTTCTCAGTCTTGATCCTTAAATTTTGAAATAAGTAACAGTAACACAGAAGAAGGTCAAGGGGGCATCAGCTGTTTCTCGTGCATTGCCTAGAGGTCAGCTGCCTTCCACACTCTCCAGTAACTTTAGCACATTTTGGAGTGGGGATAGAGATGGGTTCTCCCCCCTCCAATGGGTCCAAACTTTTGACAGAAGAGGTTGTTCCCTGGGCAAAAGACCAGGGCTTTTCGCCATGTGCTTCCTCCTTGAAAAGCTTTATTTCATCCCCATCATTAGCAAAATTCTCAAAACATTCTCCATTTCACTTTCTTTGGCATTATTGTTAATTTTCCCGTGTAACTCAACCAATTCTGTTGCAGAGTGACGTACCTGTACCTTGGACTCTGCCTCCTGATAAGCAAAATCCTTCTTTATCAGTGGGCAGGACTCGGGGTGAGGAGGAGGGAAGAGCATTGGCTTTGCTGAATCAAACCTCTTCTCCAAGGAGCGGAGGGAAGTGACATCCTTTTCGGGGAGTCCCACCTCCTTAATTTTTAGGGATGGGCGGAGTTTAGGGTGAGGGGAGGGGTTTGACCCTGACGCATTAAGCCCTTCCCAAGGGCTGTGGCGGTGAGGTTGCAGTCAGGGAGGCCCAGTTGTTCCTGGGGTCTGGAAAGCACTGGTTCCAGGCCTGCCCCCGCAGTGTTAAATTGCAACGCTAAAGCTCTTTGGCTCTAGACAAGCGTGTTTAACTGGTTTCTCAGGTTTTGGGCTAGCTTCCTCCCAGCATTCAGTTCTTGCTCCGCCCTGAGGCCTGCTGTTGTTTCAGCCTCCGAGGCAATTTGCAGCTGAATCAGCTCTTTCTCTTGCTGCTCGGCAGCATGTATTTCTGAGTCCAGCCTCCACCCATATGGATACTAGGCCTTTTTCTTTACTAAGGTTTTTTAGTTTTCTTTTACTAAAGCTCATGTCTTCTCCTCAAGTACCAGCAAATGGTGCTAATTTTTCTCAGTCCCCATCCCTCTCTTTAGGGCTGGACAAGCTTTATAAACTTTTAGCAAGTCTGTCAGTGGAGAGCAGATCAGTTTCTATGCAGGATTCCATTATTTTCTGATGGAAAATACCAGTTTTGACTGAAAATTTATTTCTTCTTTATTCTGTGGTGAGCAGTTACTGCTGTATAAAATACCCATGTCACCTCAAGAGTACCCTGTTCACTGTGGCAATTAAAATGTAAGGCCCCAAAAACCTCACTCAATGAGACACTTCGAAGGACTTCAACTTGTTTATGTACTCTGAGTTAGACAAGTGGGAGAAATACTGATAAGATACTCTCAAGAGATCAAAACAACAAAAAAAACCTTTCACTGGCCACTTTAGAAAATCAGAGAACTTTGGCAAAAGTTCAGAGCAGCATTCAGTCAACATAAAACATTCCATAAAGCATTAACTTAGCCCATTCAACTTAAAAACTTCAAGCTGGTTAGATTTTAAGTTACTCAAAAATTTGAGAGGAGGGAATTAGAAGAATGAAGAGAAAGAGAGAATGACAGAAAAGATATCGAAAAGAATCAACATAGCTACCACTCCTGGTTCCAGTGGTGTTCAGCCGATAGAATTCCAAGAGGAGGTAGGGTCAAGACATGTGGTCGCCACATATCCTGAGTTAATACCCTTTGGCTTTCCTGGGGCCTTCCCCCACATGGGGCTTCCAGTCACCTGGCCACTTAGGAGCTGGGTTAGGGGCTCCAGGCACAGGTGTGGAGTGTTGCCTCCCGTGTGCCAGGGATTGGTGGCCACTGCTGGGCTGGGATACAGGCCTGGGGCAGTGGGGTGTGTGGAGCAGGGCATTGCCTCACCAGAGCAAGTCCTGATCTGCCCCTTCTCTCACATAAAAGCACCTGAAATATTTTGAGCCAGCAATCTCCTCCACTCTTTCACAAGGTTTCCAGGTTCCTGTGCTTCTTGGCTGTCAATACTCCAAAGATCTGTGGCTCGATATTAAGAAACTTCCACTTTTATTCCTTTCAAAAGAGGCAGCATGAGGGTTGTTTTTTTTTTTTTATGCCTTCCTTCCTTTTTATGTCCTCTTCTTGAGATAGTCTCTGTAAAGCGTCTCCTCTCTCCCCTTCCCCACAACAACAGAGGGGGACAATGGAAAAAACAATCTAGGAGAGGCTAAAAATATTAGAGTTACAATTTAGTAAAAAAAGCAATACACAACAATAAAAAGAAAATTGTACAAAAGAGGTAATGGCTTAACCAACAAAGGTCAACAAAGGTGAAGTGTCACATGGGGCCCCTGGAACAAGGACAAAATGGCAAGGGCTTACAGAGCCCTTGGTTCTGATGGTAGATGGGGGCTGCTGGCACTGCCTGGAGCAGCTCTGGACCTGCAGTGGCAGTTTCCTGCTCCCTCTCTGCAGCAGCGATGGTGGCAGTGGTGATGGCAATGGGTGTCTCTCACCCTGCAGAGCTCTGTTTGGCACTGCGGCTACCATCAGTCCGCCGCACTGGGCGTGTGTGTGGGGATTGGTTCTGCCGCTTTGCTGCCTCTTCCTACCACCCTGCTGGGCTCCTTTTGGCTTGACTGGTCTCCCTTTTGGCTTCACTGGACTCAGTTGATATCAGTGTCACAGCTCTGAGTTGCCTTGTTGTGCTGAAGCAGAGAAACAGTCCCACATGCCGCCCTTGCCCTGCTGGTTTCAGCTGTATCTTGGAGCTGTCACTTCTGCACCACTCCTTGGTGCCGAGCCTCCACCCATCCTCAGCCCCATGTCCTAAAAAACACTCTGGAAGTACGAAAACTGGGGAAAAGATGGTGGTGGTGCTGGGGTCCCAAGGCCTCTCAGCTGGAGCGAGCCAGACAGAATGATCCCCCTTGCATTTCCGGTCATGGCATTTCCCTGCTAAAATCACACCCATGGCTATGATATGTAAAATGTTTTGAATAAATAGTGCTGAAAGATCCATGACCTTATCTCTGTACCCAGGAGAGACCTCTAAATGTAATTAAAGCAGTGCTTCTCCTTGTTTGGTGCTTTCTAGAACTAGGGAAGATCCAGCTGGAACAAGCATTCTGGTTTTTGCTCAGAAGCAGTAGTGGCCAAAGATCACTAATGTGGTTCCACACATCCTGGTTCCTTCTCAGTGTTCAGCTTCTCAGTGTGGGGTATAGGGGCTTGGTGTGTTTTTGGAGTTACTCCTAGATGCCTTGAGCAATAGGTTACAGGCTAGGAGGGCTTTTTGTGCTGCTTTGTGTCAGAGAACTTAGCAGGCTTTTTTGGCGTTAGCTGTAGAGAAGGTCTGGTTCTCTGCATGAATTCACAAACCAGCCTAGAGCGGCCGCTATTGTGATGTCAGCGGCCGCTATTGTGATGTCAGCGGCCGCATGCCAGCGTTGTCAGGGCAAGGTTGCCGTGCCGAGGCACGGAAGGCCTCAGTGTGCAGAGCAGCTCTCTGGCATGCTCACTGCAGGCAGATCCTGCTGATCGTGGAGGTCTCTGCCAGCAGGCTGCACCCTGACGGGGCTTTGAGTCTTTTTGGCTTTCCCCACAGGTCTTGTCCGGCGCAAACCTGAGCAGCGCTGCTCAAGCCATGGAGGGAGTGTGTGCTGCAGTTTGCACGGCTTTCTCCGTGGCTTATTCTGGGTACTTTTTCACCCACCTGGCACGTAAGTGGACGTTTTTGTTTGGTGCAGCATATGGAAACCAAAATGCCATGAAGATGCCTTTGGTTGGGTAAAGCTGCTGTCAACAGCTCCAGCTAAGAAGGGGGTGTCTGTAGCCAGCGGGGCATGGGCAGCATTTGTAATGTAGCCTGCAGGGGTTCCGCTCCCCCCTCCCCGGCAAGGCCTATGGCAGTGGAGTCTGGAATCTCCTCAGTTTGCTGGCTGAAGCAAGACAACTTCCAAGATGGGAAGATGGGGAGAGCTTGGCAGGAGTCCTTGTAAAAACTGTATGCTGCTCTCTAGGACTGAGGGGAAGCATCTTTTTGTCTGCATTCCCTCATCCCAAGGATGTGCCTATGGAACTTGACACTTCCTGTGTGCCAAAAGAGCCGTTTGCTCTGTGATGAAATCACAGAATCAGCTTGGAAAAGGCCTCTGAGATAGATATTTTTAGAAGAGTTCTTGTATGCTCCTGCACCCAGGAGCTGTTCCTGTGCTGTGTCACAATAGAACTGCCACCACGGCTCAGGGGGACTTGGGGGAAGCTTTTCTGGGGAAACGTTTTCAGCAAGCTCATGGGAATTGCTGCGTGCAATCTCTTCAGAAAACTGAAGTACAGGAAAGAGAGGAGCTGTAGCTCCTTCTGGGTGGGGCAGAAGCATCGACTGCTGCAGAACCACTTGGACTTTCTTAGTCTCAAGTTTCTATGGGTTGAGTGGCCAAGGAGGACAAAAGGCAGACACAAGGCAGTATTTTGTGCTGTTGTCTTGCTTGCTGTGTGACACAGGGAGGGATGCTGCTGGAGGGATGTAGTGAAAGCAAAATGCTCTGCCTTTGGGTTGACTTCTGGGTGGGCTTGTCCAGCGCAGGCGGTTTTCTTACAGCACCTGGTTCTTCTTCCCCCGTGTGTTGCAGGTCACATCGCCCGTGCCTGGAGAGAATCCGCTCCTTGGGTGAGTGGGAAAGGAGCCTTTGGCGTTGGTAGCATTTGACAATTTGGAGCAAGCTGTGAGCTGGGCCTGTTGCAGTCCAGTGCCAGCCTGGTCGGATGAATGAAAGTACAGTCCAGGCTCTTTGCAGCAGCAGCAGCAGCACCACCACCACCAGCAGCTGTTGCAGGAGGATCCCTGCCTGTTTTTTCTCCAATTTCCATTTCAGAGCTTCTAATCAGATGAAAGTGACGTTGCTTGGTGCTTTGAGCTGTGATGGAATTTCTCCTGTACAAGAGAGTGCAGTCCCATCTAATTTTACTTGAGTTTGAACAACTGAGGATCCCATTTCTCTGCAGATGATTTCTCCTTAGTGCATCTGGGTCTAGAGCAGAGTATAAAGAAGGTTGCCTGTCCCTCATGCTGCTGTCTGTCTGCAGAGCACGAAACCAACCTCGGAGCGTCCTCTGGTTGTGTGTCTTCCTGAACATGAGGCCAAAGGGGAGGAAGATGCCAACCAAGCTGCATCTGCTGCCACCGCAGGGCCTGAGCATCCAGCATCAGTAAGTGGCAGCTCTGGGTAGCCCTGTGGCTGGAGCAAAGCAGAGCTGCAAGTTTCTGATCAGACAGCACCTCCTGTGCGTGGCTGAAGATGCTGAGGCCTGGAATCTTTCCAGTGCTTCCAGAGCGCTTCCCCCAGCCACGAGCCCGGGAAAAGGGGTGTGGAACGTGGATGTTTAGACAGCAGTTTCCCACTATTCTGACAGGGGCCATGAATTTGCCTTAGCAAGAGACAAGAGGTAGCATTAGGATGTGTTTGGATGTTCCCAGGGTACTGGGGAGGCCCTTTGTGCCCTGTGGCTGTGCAGGCTCCCTGTCCCCGCTGAAGAGAGCAGTGCAAAGATGCAGTTCACAGCCTCACAGGGCATGGAGGAGACACTGTCCCCAGGAGGGGCCTGGCCCTCTCCACGGAGCAGCTGTCAGTAGCTAAAGGAACAGCTGAGATACAGCGGGGCCTGTAGCTGAATATACGTAAGGTTCTGCATGACAGGTTCCTCCCCGTCCCTCATGCTGCTGTCTGTCCACAGAGCACAAGGGCAGCGTCAGCACCTGCTCTGGCTGCCTCTGTACCCGAGGAAGAGGCTAAAGAGGAGGAAGGTGCCAATGAACCTGCCCCTGCTGTCAGCCCACGGCCTGAGCAGCCCACATCAGTAAGTGCCTGCTTTGGTTAGAGGTGTCTTTGGTGTCATTTAGTCCCTCGTGTAAAAGCAGCCTTTGGGTTTTGCGCCTTGGGTTGGAGAAGTGGGCAACAAAAGCCGAGAGGTGAAGAGCCCTGGATGTGGCCGGCAGCATCTTCCTAGGGGCTTGCATTTGAAATGGGATTGGAGGGGCATCTCTGCCAGGCACCTCTCTGACCCAAAGTAATTTCTTGTCCCAGAGCTCCACCTCCTCTGTCCTGGCCCCTGCACGAGCTGCAGCTGCAGGCTCTGAAGAAGTCTCCAGTCCCCGAGCTGGAAACTCGAGCACGAGCAGCTCGTGCACCTGGAGCACAAGCAGTTCCTCTGGCAGCACTGAGGAGCTGCAAGAGAAGACAGAGGAGGAGTGCCTGGCCATGCTGAGTATGTCCTGTGTATTCCTTGTCTGCTGAGCAGTGCCTTGTGTGTGCGTGTGTCAGCATGAGCTGTCCCACCTCCTGTTCCTCCTCAGCCGAGTGTCGGCTCCTGAGGCCTCCACACGGGACCTGTTGTTGTGCTTTGAGGTGGCGAGAGAGCACCGGGGTGGTGCTCCTGCCTCTGAGGGCAGCTCGGCCTGGCTTGGCTTTGCCTGAGCTGCCCTCTACGCAACAGGGAAGCAAAAACCAGAGATTGTTTCTGGCTGAGCAGGAGGCTGTGACCTAGCGAATGAGTGGGCCTCAAGGAGCTCTCTGGGCCCAGCTCCTGGGGGGCAGAGCCAAGGTCATCTTCAGAACTTAGCCTGGTCCTAAACGATGAGGCACCTCATTCCTAAAGCCCATCACAATGGGTTACAAGATGAGCTGCTGCTCTTGAAAGGCAGAAAGGCATTGTTTAGGCAAAGTGCTGAAAGGTGGAGAGCGTGCCTCTGCTGGAAGCACTTTGCAATATTCTTCCTGTTCTGGAAAGGGCACCTGTTGATAAAAATCGATTCCAGAACCCAAGATGCCTGCCTTTATGTTTGCATGGATTAAAGCTTTCGTTGAATGTAACAGAGTGTTTATTATGAAGAACAGAAAGGTTTTGTTCTTCCTGCTACCCTTAATGTTTATAGACAAGAATCACCTCTCTTGGTTACAGTTTCTTTCCTGATTCGTGTCTCTTCTGACTGATTCTCCATGTACTTAGCTTTTAGTTTAGACAGTCAGGCTTTGTGCAGGCCATGTGTGCTGCAGAGCTGCTTGTCTTGCTGCTGTTGTTGTTGTAGTGTTATTGTTGTTGTGGTTTGCTGACTGCCTGAGAAGAAAAGGCTCAGTGTCCCAGAGAGTGGGGCTGCCTTTCTGATCTGCTGCAGGGTGGGATCTCTGTTGTGAAGTGAGCATCTTTCCTTTGGTTTCTTTCAGGGATGCTGGTGAGCGAGGGAGATCCTGAGGCTAAATACACAGAACTGGAAACTATTGGCAAAGGGTGAGTGCAACCACCGTTCCTTCTTCAAAGGGAGGGGCTGTGTATTTTGCTGGTGTCACATCTCCCCAGCATGACGTCAGGCAAGCTCCAAAGCTCTTCAGACGCTGCCTTGAGATGCTCCCATCCCTCAGTACTGGTCAGCATTTATAGCTGTGGTCCGAAGGCATGGCAAAGACACCTGGATGCTGGCAATGTCTCTTCTGCGGCAAAGAGCAGCACCTGGCAGATCTCCTGCCCCTCAAGTGTGTGGCACCTGTTTGCTGCTTTTCTTCAGAGAGACCATTTTTGTATGTCTCAACAGAATACAGAATACATGGGAATGAAAGGAGCAAAAACTGTGTTGCCTCAAAGGTCAAGTTAGCAGCTGAGAGCTGTCAGGGAACAGTTATCAGTAGCATTTCTTTCCAATGTTTTGCTGAAAAGAAGATTCAGTGGCCAGGATGACCACCACCTATTGTAGAAGCCAAAAGCAGAGATGAAAGAAGCAGCTCTCTTTTGTAGCTGAGGTGGCAAAAGCCAAAGCTTCAGGGAAACGCCGGTGCCAATGCACTCTAGAGGAAAAGGCATCATCTGCCTGGGGGCAGACCCCTCATGGATCCTGTGGGGATTTGGCCTTTCCTGCAAAGAATCTCCCAAGCTGTTCCCTTTTGAAAGCCAGCTCTGCTGACTGTAAATGGGATGGATTTGCAGCATTTCTTCTGGGAGCAGCCAAGTGTACAAGGACTCGCCTGAGGAGTAGAGTCCTGCCTGTGTCTGGGACACCGAAGAGAAGCAGCTGCCGATGGCTCTGGACCCGGAACGAAGCTGTCTGAGGATTCTCTGTTTTGAGTACTTCTCCATTTGTGTGTGCAACAATGGAGGCCTTTGGCTGCTCTGGCTGTGGCTGGAGACTACTTTCCTTGCCAGCTGGAGAAAGGATCTGTATCTAGATCTTTTCCTCCAATGGCTCTTACATGGGTTCAGGCTTCTCAGAAGGCCTGTGTGGTGTTGCCTGAGTTTGGCAGACAGACTCCAAGGAGAGGTGTGGGAAGGCCCAGCCGGAGTGTGTGTGCCTGGAAAAATCCCACCCATGTGCACACACGGAAAGAAAAAAGGGAAAAAGACCCAGAGCAGAATCTGTCGTGTCCCATTTGAGATTTGCCTCAGGACTTTTGTTCTCGTTGGACCGCAGTGTCTTGCACTTGCAGGGACTAAAGGACTTCTCCTTTCTCCACTGCTGTTTTGTTTCTAGGGGTTTCGGCACTGTGTGTACAGCAGTGGACACTGCCACAGGAGAAGAGGTAAGCGTCAGGCAGCGCCGCAGCTTCTGCAGCTCTCGAGTGCCCTCCCCTCTGCTGTGAGCTGTGGCTGAGCTTTGGCTGGCTGGTAGAGCTTTGGTACAAGGGCCAATGGAGTGCAGAGCAGTGTGCGACTGCCAAATACAGTGGGGACAGATTTTGTCCTTCTCAGCTGCCCCAAGGAATGCAAGGAGGCCAAGTGGTATCTCTCAGAGGAGGACACGCAGCCAGCTGGGTCTTAGTGCCAAGGTGGTGTCTTAGAGCACGGCACTGCTCTTTGGGGCCGCAGCTCAGGATTCCTGAATTCTCGTTTCTGACTCATAGCAAATAGATGGGAATCGTGCTGGTAGCTCCTTAGCCACCTGCAGGGCTGCCCTTGGGAACTGTGCTTTCGGAGAGAGGTCTGCAAGGGGTCTCTCAAGGGCCTAAGCCCTGCTCAGAGCCCGGCGTGTATGGCTAGAGGATCAAGGCATGGTTTATTTCTTTTTACAGTCAGGCAGTAATTGCAAATGTCCGTCGTGTGAAGGAAAGTGTTTTAGTGCAGCAAAATGAAAGTTCCTGAAGTGAGGAAGGGCTAGGGTTGTCTTTTTGGGAGGTAGCCTTAATGGTGTTTTCATCATCACGTTGTTTTTTCTGTAAAGTATGTAGGATTGTATTTCTTGGGGCGTTTACCCTCAGGATGTTTTTAGGATGGCATTTTATCTGTCATGTCTGTAAGAGTTTGCTTTGTTGTTGTTGTGCAATCAAGAATGCCAGCGGTTGCTGGAGTAATGATCAAACCCCCTAGAATTGCCAATGGTTTCCCAGCAGTTTGGCTCCATTTTCACCGGCACAAAATGGCTTCCTGCTTGCAAGAGGTGTGTGAATGAAAATGGTGAAGATAAAGTAAGGCCCTGGGGGAAGGCTGCGGGCACAGTGAGTGTAGTTAGAGCTTTGAGGTGGAGAGTTTAGAGCGTGTTTCTCCTGGGTTTACAAAGCAAAGGCTCTCTGGCTCTGTGTCCTGGGACTGGCACCCAAGCGAGCGGAGTAAGAGGCTCTTGCAAGCTCAGCTACAAATTCCTCTGATGTCCAGTCACAAGGCAGTTTGGCCCTGCCCAGCCCTGCCATCCCAAAATCACTGTCTCCTTGTTCCCGTTGTGGTCTCATGCCACAGACTTCTTTGGTTCATGGTTTTCCATGTCGTTCCAGGTGGCCATAAAGAAAATCAGTCTCCTGCGAGAGAGCAGCAACGAACTGTGCGTGAATGAAATCCAGGTCATGCGCGACAATAAGAACGCCAACCTCGTGAACTACGTAGACAGGTGAGTGGTTCTGCTGTTCTGCCATGAAGGGTCATTCACATCCTGCAAGCCAAAGGATCAACCACTCCTTTGGTGGCTGGCAGAGAACGGAGCTGTTAATTCCTGTTTCTCTGCTGATCTACAGCATCTTGGGAGGAGATTGCACTGGGGCTGCATTAATCTTTCGTGGCATACCTAGTTTGAAGTGCACTTTCAAAGACCTGACTCAGCCCTATCTTACTGAGCCAAAAGTCTCAAAGTTCTCCCCCTCCCTGCACGTCGTTTTGCTGGGTTTGGGGTTTGATTTTTTCCCACGGGTCTTAAGTGCTGACAGAGCACTGTAGATCTTATTTCCTTTGGCCTGTTCCCAGTGTTTTGCGTTGGTGTGGATACCAAGAAGTCTTTTAGACTGCACAGAGTTCAAGCCCTGTGGAGCCTAGTGAATGAGTATTCATTTGCTCCTGCCTTCCTCTGAGAGAGACGTGGAAACAAGAATCCATCAGATCATGTAACTGTGTGCATTCATCTCCAGGCTGTTGTTTCCTCCTTTCAGCTACCTGGTGGACGAGGAGCTCTGGCTAGTGATGGAATACATGGACGGAGGCTCTTTACATGATGTCATTAGGGAGACTCGTATGGCAGAAGGAGAGATAGCAGCTGTCTCTCGGGAGGTGAGGGATGGCGCTTGTGCTTCCCATGGCTTGGGCGGGATGGTCCTTCCAAACAGGTGGTAAGGAGAGGAGTGATTTCACCTTCCGAGCTTGCTTTCTGCCTTTCTGTTACAACTGGCAGCAGCACGAGTGTCTGAAGTGCCTGCCAGGATGCCTGCCCTTCTCCTACTGTGTTTGTTTGTGTTTGCCTCTCTGAACACTTGCATGGAGCCTGTGTGTACTGCATTCCTTCCCCGTAAGAGCAAGCATGTTGGTGGCACAATCTCAAACAGTGGCAAAGACAAAGAGATACTCACGGGACTCTCGCAAAGCTCAGGCTCAAAGGAGATGCTTGCACCCAAAGTGGTGCTTGCAAAAGCATCCGTTGTCGTCTGGCTGGAGAGAGCACAGCCACTGCAGTGGCGCTCCTTCAGTCTGTGTTTGCAGGCCACTGGCCAGAGGAACAATTGCCCTTTCTCTCTCAAAAGCGAATATGCCCTCACTTAAAAAGGCACTGCTGTCCTCGTGTTGGAGCAGCAAGCTCTTGCCCTTGCCAGCAGCCTGTCCTGCCATGGCTCAGCATCCCCCAGCAAGTCAGTCTTGCAGATTTGCCACTTCCCTGCTTGTGGGATGAAATCAGATGAGGAACTCTTAGGCTCGTGTTTCTTTTCTCTCCGTCAGTGCCTGCAAGGCCTGGATTTCCTTCACTCCAAGCAAGTGATCCACCGAGACATCAAAAGCCACAACATTCTCCTGGGCTTGGACGGATCTGTCAAGTTGGGTGGGTGTTGTTGGCCAGGCTCAGCCATGGCAGGCTGCGGTGTGGGGCTGCCTTTGAGTGACTGCCAGGTCCCCAAGAGTGGTGCCTGCAGCAGTGCAGGCTGCCCTGCTGCGAGCGCAGAGCACAGCTGCGACGTGCAGGGAGGTGTGGATGGGAAGAAGGTGTCAGGAGTGGCTCTGGATCGTGTGTGTCCCTTCCCAAGTGAGGCAGTTACAGGCTAAAGCTTCAGGGGACTGAAGGCCACTGCCTGAAACTGGGGGCTTTTGCTCAGTGGCCAGTTCCGTATTTCTCGGCTGCCGGCCGGAGGAATGCCAGGATGGCCCCTTTTGCAGCGAGATTCCACACCGCCTTCTGGAACATTGCTACGGTGGGGAGTTCTTTGGTTTGCTTTCCTAATTCACGCCGGCTTGATCAGAGTGCTTTTTTCCCCTCAGCTGATTTTGGCCTCGCTGCTCAGCTCACCCCTGAGCAGAGCAAACGGAGATCAGCTGTTGGGACTACTTACTGGATGGCGCCAGAAATTTTCACCAGGAAGCCCTATGGCCCCAAAGTGGACATTTGGTCCTTTGGCATCGTGGGGATTGAGATGGTGGAAGGAGCGCCTCCTTACCTGATGGAAACCTCTGGCACGGTATGCTGCAACTACTCTCAGATGCTACTGTCATTCTAACAAAGTCTGCCCCCATTCTTTGGCCCGGGAAGCTTGCCTAACACCTGAAGACGATAGGTTCCAGGCCGCATAGTATCTCGTGCTTCTTGTCAGACTGTCCCCTTGCCATTTAATCACAAACAGCACAAAAAAATCCTTTTGTGATGCCTTTTGCTTGATGGAAGCTCTGCCTAAGGGAGCAGTGAGCAGTGCTGAGCTGCATTTTATGTAATAATCCTTGGAAACAGTAGAGTTAGACCAAAGTCCCTCTTCCAAATTGCCTGTAGAGCTGGTGTCGGTCCTCAGAGAAGCAAAGTGGGCTTTTGCCGATGGAGTTGCTCCTAATTCGGTCAGCCAAGGAAATCAGGGGGCACGGCAAGAGCCTTTGCATACTGGACTAGCTGTGGCTGTCTCTGGCTTTGGGGTCTTTGGTTTGGGGTAGGAAGAGCATGTCCAAGCCTGTGGCAGGGAGGGAAGCGCCACTGGAGAGTGGAGCTTCTCCCATGGGGTCTGGGTGAGTGGTTTGGGATGTGAAGGAGACAGGCAGAGCGTGCTGTTTCCTTCTTCTCTAGGTTCGACAGCTGATAAGCACCGGGGGCACCCCGAAGCTGCAGGACCCCAGGCAACAGTCCGCTTGGTTGCGAGACTTTCTGCACTGCTGCCTGGAGACAGACGAGGACAGGCGCTGGTCTGCCCAGGAGCTTCTGCAGGTAAAAGGCGAAGCGGCTGCAGGGTGCGCCAGCTGCCCGCTGCCAGGAGCTGCTCATCCGCTCCATCCAAGGCGTCAGAGGGGCACCAGTCCTAAGAATCTCTGGTCTTGGGCTTTTCAAAGAAAAATGAAGGAGAATCCTGGGCTGGGATGGGATGGAAGGAGCCTTTCAAGGTCACCTAGACCAAGTGGTCTGCAAGGAGCAGGGATGTTGTCAAGTAGATCAGGTTGCCCAGGGCCTCATCTGACCTGACCTTGAATGTTCCCGGGGATGGGGCAGCGAGCAGCTCTCTGGGCAACCTGTGCTGGTGTTTCAGCACTCTCGTTGTAGTTTCTTCCTTAGACTTGATCTGAATCTGCCCTCTTTGTGTTGAGAGCTATTATCCCTTGTGCTAATGCGACTGTCCTTGCAAAAAAACATGTCCCCAGCATTCTGTGAAGCCCCCTGGAAGTCCTGAAAGGCGGCAAGAAGGTGTGCCCAGGGCCTTGTCTTCTCTAGGCAGAACAATCCCAGCTGTCTCAGCCTTTCCTCAGAGGAGAGGTGCTCCGTGCTGAGATGGTCATTTCCGTGGCCCAGTTTTGTACTTTGAGAATACACTCAGTTTAATGTGGTAGCAAAAGAAGTGGAGTAATACCAGGTAGGGAGGGCTGAACAGGTGGTGGAAGAAGCCAGTGAAACCAGTCCCTGCCAATAATTTTGAGATTTGGGTGGGGGAAGGAAAGAAGGAAGCAAGAAAGGAAGGCAGGGAGGGGAGGGAGGGAGGGAGGGGCTTTGGGAGCTCCCAGTGAGCCTCCGAGGGGCCTTGGCTTGGCCCTCCTGCCCCAATTGTAGAGGTTTGTGCCACCAAGATGGGGACAGCTGAGCAGGACTTGCCCAGGCTGGCCCATTGCTGCCTGGCACAGCCACGTAGACGATGTTGTGGCAGAAAGGGAGCTGCAGAAGGCACCGCTCGGCTGTCCCTGCTGTGGAGGGAGGTGCCAACACTGCTCCCACTTCAAGCCAGCGCTGAATCCATCAGCCCCTTGTGTCAGTGGTTTTCAGAACATGGGCCAAAATCGTACGGGGATCAGCCTTTCTCCAAGGGATTGGAGTTTCCTGAGGAATGCCTTACACTCCTCACCTTTTTTTAACAACTAAAATAGCCCATGACTTTAGAAAAGGGCAACCTCAAGAAGCCTTTTGAGTGTCCTGAAAGGAAAACACGCAAGCTGCATTCCCATAATGTGGGCACGACAAAAATCTCAATAAGCTGCAGACATCTGGATTGATGGATTTGTGGGATTGTGAGCCATGTTTTCCTGTGGTAGGAAGGTCCTTGACGTGGAGACAGAGGTGCAGAGAGTGCCCTCATTTCTACGTCTTTCTGGTAACCAGAGAAAGCCTGCTTGAGCCTGTGAGGAGCGGAGTTGGGAAAGCAGAAGTTAATTTCTTTCTTTTCTTCTTTGGGCAGCATCCGTTTGTAACCTCAGCCAAGCCGACCTCCAGCCTGACGCCTCTGATCATGGCAGCACAGCAGTTTATGGCCGACAGGAGATACTAGCCCTGGAAGAGGCCGTTGTTGTTTTTTGTAGTTTGTAGTTTGTAGTTTACAGTTTGTAGTTTCTTGTTTGTTTAGATTGATAGTCAGAATAAATATTCTATGAAACCTTCACTGCATTGGAAGACTCCCTTTGTTCTCACCCTCTGAATAAGCTCTAAATTTGCTTCTGAATGGTCAGGTGTTGCTTGCACTTGGGAAGACCCATGGATGGCATTTGTGGCATGGTTTGGAAGTGGGCAAAGGTCTGCTTCCTTCATTATCTCCAGGCCACAACCTCGTGTGCAGATACAGGCTCACAGCTGTGAATAGAGGAGGGCAAAACGGGGCAGAGCAGTGGTGTCACTGCTGGGGACGCCGCTGTGGCCCTGGTTGTATTGCAGCTCCTGGGAAAGGTTGGGAGTGTGTGTGTTGGTCTGGGCAGAGGGGCAGGGAGCCGGGCTTCTTCGCAGGCTCAGGTGCAGGTGAGCGTCCAGCAGGCGCGCGAGTTCTGCCGCGGGAACCGAGGCTGACGTGAGGGAGTGACACCTTGCGCAGTTTGGATCTGCGTGAGCCACGGCTCCTCTCAGCTCAGCACCCACCAGGAGTGACGCAACTGCCCAGACAGAGCTGGCCTGGGGTCATGCTGCATGAGAGGTTGGGAGGGGACACGGTCAGGACAGGTGACCTAAACTGGCCACAGGTGTATTCCAGACCATTTGACATCCTGCTCAGTATTTCAAGCTGGGCGCTAGAAGGAGGAGGGAGGGGATGTTTGGAGTGATGGCATTTGTCTTCCCAAGTCACTGGGAGGCGTGAGGGGACCCTGCTGTCATGGAGATGCAAAACACCTGCCTGCCCTTGGGAAATGGTGAATGAGTTCTTTGTTTTTCTTTGCTTGTTCGTGTGGCTTTTGCTTTCCCTATGCAACTGAATTGATCTCAACCTGTGCGTTTTCCAGCTTTTACCCTTCCAATTGTCTCCCCAGTCTCTCTCCCCAGGGAGCCAGAATGGCTGTGTGTGGCGCTTGGTTGCTGGCTGGGGTTAAACCACAACATGGGAAATAGAGAACAAGTGGTTTAAAAGTGAGAGGCAGAGGAATGAAGCTTCCAAACTTTGGGACGGTGGTGGTTTTTCTGTTTTCCTAAGCCTGCCTTCCTGTAGCCTGCCCAGCACCTGATCTATTTGGTCTCTGCCTCACAGCTTCCAGTTTTGCTGGGACCGGCCCATTTGGGCCCACCGCTTTCCTCCTAGCAGCACCTTCTGAGTTGTCCCACATCGTGTTGGTACTTTCTTTTCTTTCTTTCTTTACGTCCATAGCGGGCAGTTCTCTGTGGTGCATGGATGTGCCCAGGGAAGCTCCCAGAGGTGCACCTCAGGTGGGCAAGGCTCCTTGGAGATGCCACAGCACTGTAGCAGCAGGATGATGTGTATGCAGTGGATGTGTTTCTTGGCTTTCCATGTTTTCATCAATCCTACCCTTTGTAGGTCTGTGTCCCACCTTGTTCTGTGGCAAACTTTTGTGAAGCTCCATGAATGTGTTTCCTGAGACTGGGGATGTAGAAAGGCTGAGGTGTTCTTTTCACCCCTATCACTTCCTAGCTGATATTAGCTCTGAGGTAAATGGAGAAAATGACAGGCTTTCAAATATAGGGAATTACTCTGGATATTGAAAGCAAGTATTCTTCAATAGCATTTCAATATAGGGCTGCAGCTCTCAACAATTGGATCAGTTTTCCAATGCCACCCTCACTCATAATGCATGCAAGAGTTCATCCACGGCTTTGGCACTCCCTCCCTGTTTTCCTGGTCCCTTGTGCCACAAGCGACCCGGTAGGGTGTGTGACATTCATTACAAATTCTTTTCAGGCTGAAGAAAGATACCAGATCAGGTGTCAAGGCACTGTTACTTGGAAATGAGGTGAACAAAGAGATCGGAAGAGAGAAAGAGAGAGTGAGGGGGACTGACCCACTTCCTTTTATAGTTTTCGTGGTGCACACCTCTTATGTAACACAGATTTTTGCCACTGTTTTGGGCATGTGCAGTCAGCCCTTTGGCACTCTCCAGGAAGGGAGTCAGGAGTGGGAGTTCACACA
Source organism: Lycocorax pyrrhopterus obiensis (assembly GCA_014706295.1). Classification (NCBI taxonomy): domain Eukaryota; kingdom Metazoa; phylum Chordata; class Aves; order Passeriformes; family Paradisaeidae; genus Lycocorax; species Lycocorax pyrrhopterus. The sequence goes on along the minus strand of JACSVZ010000014.1, from coordinate 45,479,691 downwards.
GCAGCACTGAACACAAGTCTCAAGGCAGAAAAAGAAGTTGGCTCAGCACAGCGCTTTTCCATATCTGCAGCACCCTCTCTTCCAATCACAATTTTCCTGTTGCAACAGTCAGAATGTTTGAGATAAAACATTCTTATGCCTGGTACTCCACAGTAGGTGATCCTGTAAGTTATTATCTTGTTGTGCACAAGACTAGTGGTTTACTATTCCTGTAAAAAAAATACTTGAAAGCGTGGAGATTTATATAATATCTTGTGAGATTTTGAAAGGGGAATGTAGTTTATGTTTCATGAAGAACTGCTGGCTTGGAGGGTGAAACATGCAGTAAATACCACAAGTCACCAATATGAGGAAAACTACTTGGTTTACCTGAAATCATAGAATTATTGAATGGTTTGGGATTTCAGGGATACTAATGACCCTCTAGTTCCAACCCCTCTGCCATGGACAGGGTCACCTTCCACTAGACCAGGTTGTCCAAGCCTCATCCATCCTGGCCTTGAACAGTCCCAGGGAAGGGACAGATGCAACTTCTTTGGGCAGCCCGTGCCAATGCTTGAGCACCCTCACAGTCAAGAATTTCTTCCCAACATCTAATCTAACCCTGTCCTCTCTCATTTTGAAGCCAATTCCCCTTCTCCTATCACTACATGTCTTTGCAGTGTCCCTCTCCAGCTCTCTTGTAGCCCCTTTAGGTACTGGAAAGGGCTCTAAGGTCTCCCAGAGCCTTATCTTCTCCAGACTGAACAAGCCCAGTTCTCTCACCTGCCCCTCACAGCACAGGTGTTCCATCCCTCTGATCATCTTGGTGGCCTCCTCGGCACTTGCTCTATCAGATCCATATCCTTCCTGCGCTGGGGGGCCCAGAGCTGGACACAGTGTTCTGGGTGGGCTCTCACCAGAGCAGAGCAAAGGGGCACCCCCATTGACCTGCTGCCCATGCTGCTGGTGAGGCAGCCCAGGACACAGTTGGCTTTCTGGGCTGTAATCCCAGCTTTGTTGAAGATGATGAGGTTTTCATGGGCCCACTTGTTGAGCTTGTCCAGGTCCCTCTGGATGGCACCTCATTCCTCAGGCGTGTCACCCGCTCATCTTGGTGTCACCTACAAATTTGCTGAGGGTGTACTAGATCACTCTGTCTTACGTCCTTGATTAAGATCACACTGGTCCCAGTATGGGCCCCTGAGGAACATCACTTTTCATTGATGCCCATGGGGACACTAAGCCATTGACTACTATCATCTGGATATGCTAGTCCAACCAATTCCACCTGCACTGAACAGTCACATCAAACCCACTTCTCTCCCATTTAGAGGAAAGGATGTTGTGGGGAATAGTGCCACAGTCCTTTCAGAATTCCAGGAGATGACATCTGTACATTCCCTTTTCCACTAGTGTAGTCACTCCATCGTTAAAGACCACCAGGTTGTTCAGAGGCGCTTCCCCTGGATGAATGTAGGTTGGCCAGCTAGGCACTCCTCCCTCCTCCTGTGATCCAGGTTCTTGTGGACTGAGTCATGTTCACAAGATGATTGTGGGGTGCACAGCACACACTTGGTCTGAGAAGCCAGCACAGACTCCTGCCAGGAACATGCAGCAGGACAGCAACTGCCTGTTCAGTCACTGTGCTTGCTGCTTGCTGCAAGCAGGTGGCAAATCTGCAACTTTCTCACTGTATTCCATCGGCCAACCTTTTCTGTGGTCAGAATGAACTGTCCTAGAGACTGTACAAACACAATACACAAAAAGGCAACGTGCTAAATGTTATTACTTCTCCTTCCTCCTTTGTCTGCCTTTAGTAATTTCTTCCTGCTCTCCAACAAGCGGATCACCCAAAACACAAATTTAATGTGTCCAAAAACAGTTTCCAAAGTTTTAAAGAACAACATATATTTTTTTTCTGGGTTTTGGGTTCTTTTTGGTTGATTGGTTCATTTTGGTTTTGTTGTTTATTTAGTTTTTTGAAACACACCTGCAAAATGTGTAATTAGTGTCCTTATGAACAGTGCTGCTGGTATTACCTCCTCTTCCACTCCCCAGTTTGATGCATATTTCCTTTTCCTCCTGCCCTCTTTTTATAGTGCTCTACCTTAATGTAGATTATAGTGCATTCTACATTAATGTGTAGGTCTTTTCCCTCCCACTGATTGAATGAATTCTAATTGGTTGTACCTTCAGGGTGTACCTGTCCTCTGACAATACGTCATCAAACTGCACATTTTTCACTAATGTCTTAGGCAAAAATTGTGTTAGGCACTGTCAGAGTTTTCCTCTTCTCATGTGATGAATGCCTGGTCTGTCTTTCACTCCTGATGCCTCTGGTAGCATCACCTCGGTGCTTGTTCAAAAGCTTTTCAATCATCATGGCTGCAGCAGGATTTCCTGTGTGAGGAGGCACTGCCAAAATGGCCCTGGAGTTGTGGGGGCTCTTGGCTGATGGTGGAGTGTGGGGGCCAGAGAAAGGCACCAGAATGGAGAGAAAGTGGCACTCAGAGACTTTGTCAGGGAAATGACAATTTATTTCCTTTTTTCTTGGCTGAAGAGTTCCTGGAGGCCTGCTAGTGCTGTTGGCGGGGTGGCCTCTTCTTGGGTTGGGGAGAATCCTGGGGTCTGGGGGCTCTCCTCTTCCGAGCGCGCCGAGGCTTCACCGAAGAGTGGTTCCTGCCCTGGCCAGGAGCAGAGGGGCTGCAGCCCTGAGCAGATGGACCTGCCGCTGCCGCCATCTGCTCCTGCTCTTCCTGGGGCTGGTTGTGCTCTGAGCAGGTGGGTATAGATGGGGGGCAGCTGGGACTCCATTGGAGACCAGTTTCCGATGTACCAGCTTCCTCCTCTACCTCAGCGCCTGTGGGTCCTTTGGTAAGAGTCACCTCCTGGGAGCTAGTGTAGCTGGAGCCACTGGAGTTGGTGCTGGCATGACGGAAGCACAGCAGCCTCCGGGCTTTGTCACTGCACTGGCCTGCAATGACATTGATGATGCCATAGATCAGCGATGCTGTGTGCCCATTGAGGAGAGGCTCCAGCAGCTCAACCAAGGTCTCTGCATTCGGACCACAGACACAGAGGCCATGCAGAATGGAGCCCTCTGCAGCCTCTGCTCGCCACCACTGGTCCTGATAGATTGCTGCCAGCCTCCAGCGCAGCCAGGGAAGCACAGGGTCCAGCAGTTGCTGTTGCCTTTGGAAACGTTCTGCCCAGACCTCAGGCAGGAGGCCACCCATCAACTGTGGCTCTGCAGCCCCCTGCTCATCTGGGGACAGCATCCTTTGTGGAGAAGGTGGAGAGGACACCACAGGGTGATGGGGGCTGTTTTGGGCCAGGTGGAACGGAGCGCTCCCTGCCTGTCTGCTGTCCTCTGCCAACTCTTCTGAGGCTGTGATGGCAAACTGTAGATAGTCCTGTTCGCTCTGCTCAGAAAACCTGACAATCTCCATCGGTCTGCTGCAGAGTGGGCATGCTGGATTTGTCTTTGCCCACCGCAGGATGCAGCCCAGGCAGAACTGGTCATTACAGGGCAGAACAGAAGCCACATCACTCCGAGTGTTGTGGCAGATGGGGCAGCTCCAGTCTGCCCCTGTGGCCATGTCTTCTTGCTGCAGCAGCCTGGGGAGAACTGAGGGCCAGAAGGAGCTCCCACTTGCAGGCACACTCAACAGAAGTCCAGACTTGAGCTAAACTGGCCCAGCCAGGCTCTGCAGGAACACATATAACCAGCAAGGGATGTGGTATCACAGTCCATCTCCTGATGATGTTATTCTCCACCACCCAGTGATGTCACAGTTGAATGGATGTCTGGACCCTGAATACAAGCAGTGAGGGAGGTAAGGTTACAATCCATCTCCTGGTGACGTCATCCTCCCACCCAGTGATGTTACAATGGGATATCCATCCCTGCATTTCCTCAGGCCTCTGCACACATGTCCAGGGCTACTGCAGCTCCATGTTACATTCTCTCTTCTCACCCATGTCTTTGGCTCACCACCACAGTTAAATGCCAGTCACCAAGGCCTTGGCCATGTCTCCAGTTTTAATATCAGTTCATCATGGCATTTCTATGGACATTCCTGTGAATTTTTAGATGAATTTTGATTCCTTATTTTGAGCAGGATTTATGCTTATGGATCTAATCCACACTCAGTTTCATTTTTCCCTTTTCCTACCAAGCATTTCAGCACTCTTATGAGGCCACAGCTTTTTCTGGAATGAAGTAGTTAAAGATGTACAAGGTGGAAACAATAGAGTCCTTTTGAGAGGGGAGACCAGGTCAAACCCCACAAAAATAATGACCTGAAGAAACAGATATTCAACTGGAGAGTCAGATCCACAACCTGGCTCCATTCACAGAGGTCTTTGCCAAACCATTCTAAACTCATTTCCACATTAGAAGGATGGGTCTCTGGGTGTATTTCTTCCACTTCCTTTGTCCTCCACTGTCATTAGCAGTAGAGAATTAGAACAACAAGAACAAATATAAAATTTACCTTTTCTGATAAAGGAAACACCACAACAAAATGGGTCTCTTGCTCTGCTTCAATCTTCTCCCTTTTTAGCCTGCAGAATTTTTTTCAGCTCACAATTCAACTGGACCAGGTGGACAATAAAAATTAGTGCTCAACAGGTGTTTTCCAGTAAATGCATGCTTGGCTTTATATCTGAAAATTAGCGTAAAGAGGGATGATTACTACAAAAGCTGTTCAGAAAATTTATAGAGAGTTGGGTAGATAGGTAGGTGAGTAGGTGGGTAGGTAGGTAGGTAGATGGACAGGCAGGTGGATGGACAGACATAAAAACTGTTTTTCGTTACGTTTCAAACTATGTCACATAAAAATTTAATACAATTTTATATTTTATATTAACCCTAGGATGCTTGTCCATTAGAAATGTAAAGAAAATAAATACATACATTAGTTGTATATGTAATCGACAGGATCCAATGGCTTGACCTAAAAGGAAAGAGCATAAAGATTGGACAATGACATCTCAGTTGCATATTATCATGAAGTAAAATTAGCAGCATTTTGTCAAATAAGCAGTATTTCAGGAAAAGCCCCACACCTTTGATACCGAGGACCAAGAGAGAGAATTAATGCCCTATGCAACTAAGAGTGCTTACTGAAGTAATGATAAATTAACTCCCCGTTTGAGGCTCTGAAATGGATTTTTGTCTTCCCAGCCTTATGAAACAAGATTCATCACTTGAAAGAACAGAAATGGTAGCAGTAAAGTCAATAGCATGTGAGAGAGCTGTATTGAAGCAATGATTTAGGAGGTTCAGTGTATAAAATGGATTGTTGGGATCAAAAAGGGGTCAAAAGTCCTTGCATTTCATGGCTCTGTAGGAATGTAAGAAGAATGGGAAAAAAAAATCCTTGCTCCAAGTAAGCGAGAGGGGAATGTTTTCTTGGAGTTTTTGTGCACGCACCCCCACGTGCACAGGGATATTGTCCAAGCTGAAAAGAACTGCAAATGATTCTTTGAAGGCAGAATTTTTTTGGCAATCTTGCCACTTTCATGGTCTTTTGAATTGCAATAACCAAAACAGAAGTATAAAAATTTTGCATCTGACCTTTGATGTCTGTAAATAATCAGAGTCTCTGATAAAATAAGGCAGAGTCACTGGTCATGCTGACAAAGCATCGGCAGTTTCGCTTTGAGCCTTGTAGTCTCTGTTTCTTCACACAAATGGACTTGCTGCTGTTGGCAATCAACATGTTGGAAGTGGCTAACACAAACAGATTGAGATAGCACTCACCACTTGCCCCACCAGTCTAGCAGGAGATACGTTATCTATCCTCTGGGCTTTCATATTCTCAGTATATATATGTATTTTGTCAGAAATTGCTGGAAGACTGAATTTTGTTATTTATTTAGTAGTGTAAGGAAGGAAAAGAAAGTCGGAAAATATTGGGGAGAAAATATCTGTAAGCCATACAAAAAAAAATGTCTGACACAGCTCTGTCTAGGATTGCTAGATTAGCTTTCCTTATTCACTAGAAGCAAACTGTAATCCAACATCATGCTCTGCAGAATGTCAGTAGGATGTTTCCTGGGAAAACTGATTACAACTAGTTAATCTGTACTAAGAAGTTTAAAGGGATATTTTTTTCTATTACCAGTTTTACTTGCTGGTAGTATCCTTCTCTCTTATATATGTAAGTGGTACAGAGTATTACAGAATAAAAAATTCAAATAAATATGTCTTGTGTCTTCTCCAGTGCTGTTCTAGCTGTGCCTAGTGAAATATTACTTTGCTTTTTGTTAATTAGTAAATGACTCCTAATTTTCTGTGTCACATGCAATTTCACATGTAACACAAGCTCTCTCAGCGTGCCCTTTTTCCTACATATGAATATCTAAACAACAGATACCAAGTCAGTGTTGCCAGGTTTGGACATTCTTCATGGTACAAACACAAGAAAGTCAGTTAAATCCAGTGACCGTCTGCTAAGACATTTAGATACAAAGAGAGCTACCAAAGCTGCAGCCTACAGCAGAAAAATCAATGGAGTGAGCATTGAAATGTTTGGTGTCGAACACATGCTAAAACAATGTGCAGAACTGTGATTGTATTTGCTAGACAGACAAGGACTTGTGCATGCATGCTTTATAACGTGGCACAAAGGTGAGAACTAATCACCCTGAATGAAGCACTTGATATTCCTCACTCCAGGATATGGCAATATTGAATTATTTGCATTGGAAAAGACCCTTAAGAGCAAGCCAAACTGTAAACCAAAAACCGTGTACAAATCAAATGATTTGAACTTTACAGTTTTCTGCAGGGAGAGGAAAAGCATTGCTTTCCCAGGTGCAGCAGAAATGTATATCCCAAGCATGATATCCTGACAGCAAAACAATCAAGGAAATATCTGGCAACAAGTGGGATCCAGCAGAGGTCTATCCTGGGATGCTTCCTGTTTAACTTGTGGGCAGTGGGCAAAGCAAAGGAGAGCCACCGTGATGCTGGCAGATGATGGTAAACTAGGGAAGAGGAGGAGGCTGTCAGTATGTGCAAGAGCCATCCACAGGTACCAGAACTGGCAGGAGGAATGAACTAAAAGGAATCCCATCAAATTCAGCGAGGACAAAAGGGATTATTGCTTCTGCTTGCCACTTTTCAGACCACAAATGGGTCCTGCATCCAGGTTATGATCGACAAGTCAAGATGGAAATTGGAAATATAGGACAAATTCATGGAAGGCCACCATGGGAGTGGGGGTGGAGCGCTCACCCTGATAGGTGAGCCTGTGGGTCCTGGACTGGTTCACTCTGGAGCAGAGACAGCTGTAGGGCATCTGAAAGCACCTTGAGGCTATGGGGGTGGGATCAAGGGGCTGAGGCCAGGCTCTTCATAGAGGTGCCTGGCAGGAGAAAAGAGAAAGTGGCATCAGCTTAAACTAGAGAGGCTTGGGCTGGACATAAGCAAAAACTTATGACAGTGTGGTGGAGTGAGGTCCCAGAGAGGTTTTGCATCCTTTAACTGGTAAAGCCCCAGGCAACCCGGTCTGACCCGATGAATGACTGTGCTTCGAGCAGGAGGCTGAAGGAGAGATCTTGTGAGGTGACTTCCAGCCTGAACGATCCCTCAGTTCTAATTTTTCCCTGATTAGTGCCCGCATCGGTGTTCCGGAGGTTCACTGCATGGTTCCTGCCGCTGTCTGAGGGAGGGCGGAGCACGGCGCCCCCCGTCGGCCCCGTGCCGTTACCGGGGCGCGTGCCGGGGCGGGGCCGGCGCGGCCCTCGCGCCGCGGCCGTTGGCATTCGGTCGCTGGGCGGGCGCGCGCGCCCCCGTGTGTCGCGACAGTCGGCGACTGTGGGCGATGGAGGAGCCGCCCCCGCCGCCCGCCGCCGTCAGCCCCGGCCCGGCCGGCCTCGAGGTTGTGTTTCAAGCGCTCGAGGAGATAGTTTCTTTGTCCCACCCTAAGGTGACTCTGTTCAGTAGCGACGCTGGGGTGTGCACTGAGAGCTTTTCAGTGTTGTCACACGCCTGAGAAGTAAAAGCATCTTTAATTAAGTGCTTGTTTATTAAAGCAAAATTTTCAAAAAGAGGACGGAATCAAAACTATCCTGCATTCTGGAGCGTGAGACCGTTGTTTGTGTCAGCCAAATTCAGGTGCTCATTTTCAAGGGAAAAATGCACATTGCAGGTTCATCCATGTTGATGGAGTGGAAGCTTTTTAGGCTATGTCTTTGATCTTAAAGAGTATTTTGAGAATTGCCACTGAAGGCAAACATTTTTGTTGAAAATCCAGGGAAATGGTTAGATGGAGTTACTAATTTTATGTTTTCTGTGGAAAATACAATTTATGAGCATTTGGTTGGTATAAAGCATCTTCGCATGTTCCTGCTTTATGGCACCTGACAAGCTGTGAGTGTCCTTTGCTCTACCTCTGGCTGGTTCTTCTTGTGTACAAAACTGTAAGTCTCATGTGCAGAGAGGGGCGTGGGAGAGGTCACTCTGTTACAGCACCAAATACAGTCTCTCCTTTTGGTTTTGAACACAAAGGCAAAGCAAGAGGTTAACTGCATCTCTTGCTGCTGCACGAGACCTGCCTCGTGTGTAGGCACTCAAAATGCCGTGTTTGTGTATGTGTTGAAGCTACTATTTTACTGTCCTCTCAGTATCCTGATGCCTACAATTAAGTTTCTAGGTGGGAAATCCTCAGCTGGTGCAAACTTGCCACTGGTGCTCTCTCTTTTGCAACGATTAGTCTTCTTCCTCTTGGGTGTCTTTCCAGAAAGATGTATATTCCAATGAAATCCATGCCCCACCCCCCCCCCCCAAACTCCAGCCTGGAATGGGCTGTTCTTTTCAGTCCTGGGTAGTGAGGAGCACGTCCTTGTGCCAGTGCACACAGAGGTGGCAGGGCTCCTTCCTTGATGCCTACTAAGTGAATTGTCTCGCCTGCACTTTGAACTTTGGCAGTTTTGACAGCTTTTGAACAGTGTTTTGAGAAGTATGTATTTTCCATTGTTGAAGGCTTTGGCTATTAGAGTCCGAACTTTCTCCTTAGGAATAAAGGGATTAAGGCAAGGAGTTGTTGGGGAACAGGTGTTTTGGTTTTGAGTCCTCATGACTTGTGTATGTGATAAGAAGGGCGATATTGGTCGTGGATGTGAAGTGGTTAAAGACTTGTGATTTATTCTGTGTTGAAGAATAGTTCAGGGACTATTAGGCCTTTGGTTTGACAGCTTGCCACCTTTGGTTAAAAATCTCTTTTCTTTAACTCTTGGCTCTTCCCAGACTTCCCTGGGTGTTTAGTTCCTCTGTTTACCCAGCCTTTTTGCATATTTTTGTACGGCTTCATCAAAAAATGTCTATTTCTATTAATATACACAAGCATTGCCTTATAAATATTTGAGTAAGAGCAGACTCAAGGTGAACAGTGTCATTTTTTTTGAATTATCCATGTCTTATTACCCCGTGTGATGCCCTTTTGTCTTCTGTAAACTCACACATAGCAGGAAAAAAGCCTTCTTTTCCTGAATAGAAGGAAGTGTTGCAGGCTCCGAATAATTATTCATCTTCAAGGTACTGATGGATAGTCTGTTTGCAGAAGAGACTAATATTCTTGAACAGGTGATAATGAGAATATCTTTCTGTTTAAAGGTATTTTTTTTTTCTTTTAAGGAGAATATTTTGGGTCAGTGTGAGTCTTCAGGAAGTGAGCCTGTGAACATTGTGGTAGAAGAGGGAGCTTCACTTGGCAACACAAGCTGTGGGAATAGTTCCCTTGAGACAGAGGACCCTGATAAGAAGAGAGTCTACATGTTTTAAGAGATGACTGAGACAGCTACTCTGAGCCTGACTTTCACAGAAAAGGCAGATCAGAGGAGTTGATCCAAGAGCTGATGGAGGAGCTGTTACTGACTTCAAAGGGTAGTTTCTAGATCCCAGGTAACAATGTTAGTTAATAGCTCATCTCAAAATGCCCATCAGTTTCTACCATTTAAGTAAGGACTGAGGTGTCTTTGTCAGTACAGAGAAGAAACAAGGCTGGAGTTCTTTTCATGAGGTGTGAAGGTCTTTGATCAAAGTTCTTGGGAGTGCCATTTACAGAGCTAGTGCTGCAGCTTTTATTGGGGTACTTCAAAACTTTAAAGTTTTGAAAACTTGGAACAACTCCTATTCTATAAACAGCTGGCCTCAAATTCCCAAGGGAGAGCCTCCCTTTCAGGCCATGTTTTCTAGTTTCTGATAGAAGTACAATTGCTGGATGTGCTGCCAAGGGAGACATAAACAAGGCCCAGTGTTGACTCAGTGTTCCCTTTGCTTCCTAGATGTCCATCTGTTGTACCTTTCCAGAAGGGCTGCTCTACATGGGAGGAAGCTACCAAGGGAAAGCCTGTGAAAATGGACTACCTGGGATCCCCCTCTATATAGTTATACTTATAGATGTATTATGTTGTTGTACTTACACAGTTAGAGATGTATGGATATTTAAATAGATATACTGATATTTGCATGTTTAGATACAGGCGGTACAGTTGTAGCAGTCTGCAATAAATTATATTTTTTAACTGAAATTGATATTTGTATATTTATATATAGTCAGCAGACTCTCTGCCCATGTCTCTCTCCTGGGCAGCATGTGCATCCTGACCTGGCACTGTGAGTTCGCATCAGTCTTCCAGGGTGGGGAGGAACAGCAGAATCAATGCCATCACTCTCTGTCTTCCTTGCAGACCCTGAGAGCTGTGGACACCATGCTGGAAGCAATGATGCACAGCTCTCCTGCCTCCAGAGTTGATGAGGTGCTGCATGACATCTTTGAGTTCTGGCCTGTGAAAATAATGGGGGTCTCAGGGCTGTTCCTCACCCTAGCTAAGAGGGATTGCCCTCTCCTGGGTGAGTGGCAATGCAGGCAGTGTGCTGTGGGGAGGGTGCTCACTTCCCCTGGGGAAGCACCAGGGGCTAGCACTAAGCTCTTTTGGACTAGAGTGGCTGCAGAAGATGGCATCTGCCTTGCAACAGGGTTGGCCTGGGCCTTTGTCCCAGGCCTGCAAGGGACTCCTGGAGCAGGAGCCCATCAACACTTTGCTCAAGGTCAGAGGGACCATGGAAGTCTTGCCCAGGAGCAGAGTCACACTGCTCCCGCTGGAGCGGGTGTTTGCTCCCCGGGCTCATCTGCAGCTTCTCTTTTTCCAGGTGCTGCTGGACTTCACCAGCTCTGAAACCACTGCTGTGCAGAAGACGGTCTTGGGGAGGATCAGGAATCTGAGTCATGGGCTGGCTGACATTTCCAAATGGGAGGTAAGGCCCAGGCACCTTCCAGCCAGGCCGTGCTGCCCTCCCTGCTGCCCTCCCCAAAAGGCTGCTATCCAGCTGGCTGTTTCTGAAGACGCACAAGGCCTTTCACAGCCTGGTCTCACCTGGATCCAGCCCTGAACCCTGCTGTTAAGGCAACTTCCCTGTCTGACCATCCAGAAGCCACTCTGGCAGTCATATTCACACCACCTGAGCTGGGACTGAAGCCCCTTCACAGCTACACCCCCTACACTCACAGTCAGACCAGGACTCCTTACCAGCTCAACCCCAGGTTTCCCACAGCAGATTCTCAGACATCCAGGTCCTTCAAATAGCTTAATCATGGTGCAATAACTGAATAACAACAGCTTGAGCTGGTGCCTCTGAGGAGGGACTGTGAACAAAGGAACCCCTGGGCTTCTATACCCTCACAGCACCAAAGTCTGGGGGTCTCAGCTCCTGCTGTGTCTCAGTGTCCAGTTCCCTGGCTGGTACCACAGGTCCCTGTGCCCTTTCCTGTGCCAAGGGTTGGCAGTTCATGGCCTCTTGCGTTGGGCTCCCATCCAGAGCTCAACCTACAGCTCTCATTGCAACTGCAACTTCCTCAGTAGCCTGCCTCCCTAACAGGCAAGTGCCAACCACAGTGGGGCATGAGGGGAAGGGGAAAGGCACCAGAAGGGGGGGAAAGCAGCAGCCAGAGACTGTGTGAGGGAAATAATTAATTTCCTTTTTCCAGTCTAAAAATGTGCTGGAGCCCTACTAGTTCTGCCAGTGAAGTGGTTGCTTGCATGGCAGGGGAGAATCCTGGTGCCAGCAGCCCTCCTCTTTCGGGGATGCCAGGGCCCCCTGTGCAAGTGCTCCCAGCTCTGACAAGGAGCAGCGAGACTGTGGCTGCTGCCCTTGATGCCTGTTTTTGCTTTCTATACATTTTTCATGTATTTGTAGATTTGTAGACTACTAATACATGGTTGTAGCTTCTAGTACTTTTCCTACCCTTTCCCCCTACCTTTTAGAACAGTAAGCTAACCTTCTAATACATTCCTGAAATACTGTTTAGTCTTGCTTTTTAGGCTAGCAAGGACACTATGTTTTCCACTTGAACATAGAAGATATAACAAGAAAGCCCCTGGAATAACTCCAATCGGGCAGAACCTGGGGGCAAATTACCTAACCAAGTGGTCTTCTAATTCGACAATATTTGTTAGATTTGCTAATTTGTTAAACTTACAAAAATTGTAGAAATCTGGTGCCAGGTGTGCCCATGAACATGGGGGCACCAATAAAGCTTCCAATAAAGACATGCTTTTTTTCTTGCTATTTTAAGACTGTTGCAAGAGTTTTCTCTTTTGATATTAGGCGACACCCTCGGCAGAGGAACTTGCCACCACTGCATCCCCCTGCTCTTTCTGGGGCTGCACCTGCTCTGTACCAATTTGCACAGGTGGCTGGAGGATGCGGAGGGCACAGAGGGCAGCTTCTGACGTGCTGGGTTGGTCCTCCATGTCAGAGCCTTCAGGACTGCTGGCAGGGGTTGGATGCCAGGTGGGAGTCCCTCCCTGGGAGCTGGTGGAGCGGGAAATGGCCTCAGGGCTGTTGTCCTCCTTCCCAGCAGTGTGGGAGCGCAGCAGCCTTTGGGCCTCCTCACTGCATTGGCCCACGATGAAATTGACAGTGCCATCAACCAGCTGTTCTGTATATTCCTCCAGGAGAGGCTGCAGCATCTGGACCATGACCTCCCAATTGTCACAGATCAAGTGGAAGCTTCAGGCAAGCTCTGCCTTAAATGCAGATTTTTGGCTTAAATTAAGGTGGCCCACACCTAAAATCACTCTGGCCTGCAAGTTCTAAGGATGGCAGATCAGGTCTACTTATAAAATGAGTTGTTTCTTGAATATACAGCAGATGACAGAAAAAAGGCCTTAATCAGAGTTACTTACTACACAGTATAAACCAAAAAGCACTTCTAGTAGGTTACATGAAATAGCACACAATATTAAGGTAGCTATATTAAAGCTAGCAAAAGAAATAGTATAGATTAGGAGTCAAGTGTAAGTTACCACTGAAATGACAATAGTGTACACCAAATCCTTTCACTCAGCCTCAGAGGAGTAACCACAAATCCGGTGTCCCCACTTTGGGGGAAAATCCTACATGTTTCCAGGGAATGTGCAGAAAATTTCCTGCTTTGTGAAAATTTCATGTAGCTTTTGTAGTTTAAAGTGAGGTGTCTGTAAGTGAGAAATTCCAGCTTATCTTTCCAGATGTCACTTCCACAGCAAAATGTTTGTTGTCAGCTGGGAGTGTTACTCCCATGGTGCAAAAATAACTCACTACAAGACAGCTTGTCCTGTTTGCGTTATTTCACCGATTAGCGAGAAACAGGTACGTTCTTCTGGGGCAAGATGCTCTGTTATTCCACCAGCTAAAAGCAACAGATGAGCTCTTCTGGGGCGAGATGCCCTGTTACACCCATCTGGACCAGAGGCACAGGGCATACTAGGCTGGTCTCACTGCCAGCCACCATGAGGACCCTGCAGGCCTCTGCTTAGCTGGGGAGAGTGTCCCTTGCAAAGAAGATTGAGGAACAGCTGCAGGGTGCTGGTAGCTGTTGCAGGGTGCTGGCAGCTGTTCCCATCCAGGAGGCCAAGAGATTTTTCTGCCTGGATGATCCAGCGCTGGATCCAACCAGGCTGCTGGTCTCTGGTGATTCTCCCTGGGGTGCAATGACACACTCTAGGTATTTTTGTTCCTGCGGAGAAAACCTGACAGACTCTATCAGTCTTCTGCAGAGCGAGCACTCTGGTTTCTTCTCTGCCCAACGCAGGATGCAGCCCATGCAGAACTCATGGCTGCAGGGTATCACGTAAGCAACACCCTCTTGCTCATCATGGCAAATGGGGCAGCTCCACTCTGTCCCCATGGCTCTGTCTGTTCTCCATGGTAATTCAAGGAGTCCTGAGAAGCTGCTCCCCATCACTGGCACTACCAAAGAATCTCACACAGTGCAACAAAATGGAGAAACCTTGGTCCCTTGCTGTTCCAAGGAGGGCAGGAAGAAATGCCTAAGCCCCTGGAGACGGATACCCTCCTGACTCCCCAAGCCCTAGTGCCCTTCTCACCAGCATCCTGGGGAGACTCAGCCCTCCAGATCTTGCGGGCATGCTTGACAGGCTGTGACTTTTCTGAGAGCCTGGGAAGATGGTCTCTGGCAGCTGAAAACACATAGGATTTTCTGTGATAAACAGGTGCTGACAATAAAGTGGTTCAATACTTCTGAGGTCCTGTATTTTTGATTAAATCTCAGGGCTGGGGGGGCTGGATTTTTCCTTTCTTTCTATATTTTTAAGTTCACTCTTGAATCAGAAAATGTCATTAATTGAATGCAGTTTTTATAAGGGCAAGGTTCTTTTCTTACAAAGTAAACACTGTGGACAAAAAGATAACGTGGCCTTAGTAGGCACTGTGCACATCGGCTGGGTATGCTGGTCAAGAATCACCTGTGCAGGTGGTCTCTAGTGAAGATTTCGCTCCCTGCTGACAAGTCTCTGAGGCTCTGAGAACCTGTGCACCTTTGACGACCAGAGGAACCTAAGATGTTGTAAGAGACTTAAAGAGCACAATTGCCTTGAAACACCAATCACAGGATCACAGAGTCACAGAATCAGCCAGGTTGGAAAAGACCTTTGAGATCATTGAGTCCAACCTATGACCTTGTCAACCAGACCACAGCCCTAAGAGCCACATCCAGTCTTTTCTTAAACACCTCTAGGGACGGTGACTCCACCACCTGCCTGGGCAGCCCATTCCAATGCCCAATCACCCTCTCTGTGAAGAAGTTTTTCCTAATGTCCAGCCTAAACCTCCCCTGGTACAGCTTAAGACTATGTCCTCTTCTGTTACTGGTTGCCTGGGAGAAGAAACCGACCCCCACCTTGTTGGGATTTGTGGGATTTCAGGAACATAGAGACGATTTACTGCTGAATCAGTCTCATGTTTATTGAAGGATGAGGCAGGAGAGATGCTGCAAGCAACATCTCTAATTATAGTAATGATAGCAGTAGCAGCAATAGCAGTGGGCAGCTGTAAAGGCACAGCAGCTGAGGTAGCAGCAGCCAGCTAGAAGTAGCAGCTAGCTCTTGGCTCTTTGCTACAAGGTCTTATATACTTTTTTAAGCCAATAAGCAAATGCCACAAAGCGAGCTAACACATTTGTGCCAATCTTCGCTACATAATTTGCCGCAATGCGTATTTTCTTAACCAATCACTCCATTGTCATAAGGACCTATTGTACAGGCTTATACTGATACATCTTAACTTTCTAAAAACTCTATTATAAGGTTTATTGCTGAACTCAAAATTCTTTACTCTTTTACTTATCACTATTACTTCTTGCATAAAACATGTTTTTACTTGCTAGAAATACATTTATACTTTTATAAAGCATGCTTATTTCAAAACAACAAAACTACAGTCTTGCTTTAAACTGCAAAAGCTCATTATTCTAACTCAGGCAGTCTTCGCCAAGGTCTCAAATCGAAGCATGTATCCATTTCCATCTGGTCCAGCACGATGGTGTTTGTGTACTCTGTCTGCACCTGAAAGCTCTCTGCAACTTCATTTCCCACACCACTTTGCTATACCCTTCTTTCAGGGAGTTATAGAAGTTGATAAGGTTACCCCTAAGCCTCCTTTCCTCCAGGCTAAACAACCCCAGCTCCCTCAGCCGTTCTTCATAGGACCTGTCTCCCAGACCGATCACCAGTTCCATTGCCCTTCTCTGGATATGTTCAAGCATCTCAGCATCCTTCCTAAACTGAGGGCCCCGGAACCCAACACAGCACTCAAGGTGAGGCATCACCAGTGCTGAGTACAAGGGAAGAATCACTCCGCTGGTGCTGCTGGCCACACTATTGCTGATACAGGCCAGGATGCCATTGGCCTTCTTGGCCACCTGGGCACACTGCTGGCTCATGTTCAGTCAGCTGCCAACCAGCACCCCAGGTCCCTTTGCCTGGCTGCTGCCCAGCCACTCTGTCCCCAGCCTGTAGTGCTGCAGGGAGTTGTTATGGCCAAAGTCTAGGACCTGGCACTCAGACTTGTGAATCATACTGTGGGATTCAGCCCATCTATCCAGCCTGTCCAGGTCCCTCTGCAGAGCCCTCCTGCCCTCCAACAGATTGACACTCGCTCCCAGCTTGGTGTCATCTGCAAATTTACTGATGGAGGACTCAATCCCCTCCTCCAGACCATCAGTAAAGATATTAAGCAGGACTGGACCCAACACTGATCCCTGGGGGACTTCACTAGTGACCAGCCCCCAGCTGGATGTGACACCATTCACCTCTGCTCTCTGGCCTGGCCATCCAGCCAGTTCCTAACCCAGGGATGGGTGCACCTGTCCAAGCCGTGGGCTGCCAGCTCTTCCAGGAGAATGCCGTGGGAGGCAGTATCAAAGGCTTTGCTGAAGTCCAGGTAGACAACATCCACAGCCTTCCCCTCATCCTCTTGGCAGGTCACCTGGTCATAAAAGGAGATCAGGTTGGTCAGGTGGGACCCGCCCCCCCTAAGTCCAATGGGCTGGCTGGGTCTGATGCCCCGGCCATGCTGTAGGTGCTGTGTGGTGGCACTCAAGAGGATCTGTTCCATAACCTTGCTGGGCACCAAGGTCAGGCTGACAGGCCTGTAGTTTCCCGGGTGCTCCTTTTGGCCCTTCTTATGGATGGGTGTCACACTGGCCAATCCAGTCATCTGGGACCTCCCTGGTTACCCAGGATTGATGATAAATGATGGAAAGCATCTTGGCAAGGTCTTCTGCCATCTCCTGCATCACCCTAGGATGGATCCTCTCTGGTCTCACAGACTTGTGAGCATCTAAGTGGCTCAGCAGGTCACTAACTGCTTCCTCCTGCTTTACAGGGGGACTATTCTGATCCCTGTCCCCATCTACCAGCTCAAGAGGCCAGTTGTCCTGAGGACAACCTGTCTTGTTGTTGAAAACTGAGACAAAGAAGATGTTAGGTACCTCAGCCTTTTCCTCACCTTTGATAACTATATTCCCCTCCTTGTCTAATAAAGAATGGAAGTTGTCCTTGCTCCTCCAAGATGTGTTCTAAGATCACCGAAGGACTTTGCCCACTGTGGCAAACTCTCTAAAGAAGCAACTGCTCATCTCTGACAACTGAAGCTCCCCTTCCCTGGACATGCCTCTGTGAAACTTGGGCTGTGAGTTAACCCGCCTGAGAGGAACTGGAGATAAGATTGTCTGGGTGTTACCTCAGACTAGTGGGAGGAAAACACAGTTGGGGAGCACTGATATTGGACACAAAGTATCTACACAGAAAGCCAACTCAGCAACTGTGCTGAAAATCAACTCTGAGTGGGTAACTCTGAAGCCAATGAGCATTAATTCCTTTGTTTGTAAAATGTGTAAATAGTGAAAAGTTTTGAACACCTTGGGAACAGCACCAGCGAGAAGACCAGCGTGAAGAAAGATGCAACAGGATGCTTTATGGATCCAAGTCTGGTGATATCCTTCTACTTGAACTGTCTCACTCTTTCTCTCCCTCCAGCCCTCCTCTCTTTCCTATTTCTATCTCTCTACCTCATGTTTACTGCTAAATAAAATCCATACTATTGACTTTGGCATATGGTGTTGTCTGCACTTTAGTTCAGGTAGAGACATCTCTCAGTAACTGGATCATAACAGATGTGCTGACACCATAGACTGCTGCTGTGAGAGGGTGAGATGTGCAGCTGATCCTTGGCCCAGGGATTGGCACTGGAGAAGGCACGTGCAGGTCTTATCTTCCCTGGAGTGTTTATGCATTGGTGTTACATCCCACTCCTACGCGGAAGGGAGCAGCCAAGATTCGTAGATGTTCACAGATGAAAAAGAATGGCAAAAGCTAAAAGGGTCCTAAAAAAACCTCACAAATTTTTATTAACAAACTACACACTCAGCATGGCAATTGGTATATGTTTTGCCACTATCTTCTAATAGTAAGAGAAAAAAAAAGAATAAAAGACAAGAGGGAAGGAAAAAGGAAAGAGAATTCAGGTAGGAGAGGAAAGAAGATTGCAGTCCTGGGTCCAGCATTGATCCAGCCAACAGGTGTCCAAGGTCCTGAGAGCATGCCACCCAGCCTCTGTGGTGGTACATTTTTACAGGCAAGTTTTCCCCATCCTGGGATTAGGTTCCTCACTATTCATACAAATGAGTTAACATGTGCAGCCCAGTATTCTGGACCTTTCTGGAAATGGGCTGGGGGGCTTTGAAGGTTTTTTGGTGGTCTTGATTCTCCCTCTATTGGTCTTGGTCGCTCCTTGACCCCACTCCTGCACTTAAGCTGTCCTTTATGTTGTGTGGTCACCATGGACTGGAACAGGAAATTCAGCTCCAGAACAGTTCTGCCTTACCTTCATATGGCTCCCCTTTCCAGGTACATCCTGTTATAACTTGCCTGCTTGATGGCTGTTGGTGTTTGGGGCATAGCAATGCATTAACTCTTTACTGCTTAGGTTTCTACATTGGTCAAAAAACCAGTTACCATCTGCTAGAAACAAAACTCATCCTTAGGGCACAGAGGAGAGTGAAGGGCTTCACATTTTTAATGGCAGGGCAACATGTGCACCTTTTTTTCCCCCTTTATCTTGTTTTCCTAGTCTTGTGTTTCTTGCACTTGTTGTTGCAGACTTAAGGTGCCTGATGCTACTTGTCCACTGTAGAGGTATCAAGATCTGTAGGCATTGATCTCTACAGAAGGGAGTGTGAGGCCAAGTTCTTCCTAGATGAGGATAAAGAGATCTCTGAGTTCAGGCTGCTTGGGCAATGATCAAGCCATCAGGATTTTATAGAATTTGAATGCAGAATATTCTCTGAGCAGAAAATACAGGTTTGTTTGGTTTTGGTTTTATTTTTTGGTTTTTTTTTTTTTGCTTACAATTTAAAATTTAATTCAGTTTAATAAAATTCAAATTAATATAACTCAGAACAAAAGGGTTGTGGTCCACTGCAGCTTGAACTGCAGCTGGTCCATTCTGCCGTTCAAAACATTTTTCCCTTTAGGAACTGCAAGATCTCCTTCAGCAGATTAAAAAAATTCAGCAGCTTTTCACGTGGAAATGGACAGGGCTTCGTTGGTTTTGGAGGCAGCGTCTGCAAGGGGGTCAAGGTGTAGGCTGGTGCTGGAGTAACTGCTGGTATTGGCTTTTTTCTCATCGTGGCCCGGATCCAGTTGTAGTAGTACTGTGTGGAGCTGGAGACTGCAGGCCGTTTAGGTCGGGCACAGCCTATTCCCCAGCTGGTCACACCAATTTGCCAGAAGAAGTCACCATGTTTATCTTGGCAGACAAGAGGCCCCCCGCTGTCACCCTGAAGCAGAGCAGAGAGGATTAAGGTGCTTTTGGGAGCCTCTGTCAGCAGTTAGAGTTGGCTCCTTTGCTCTCCCAGCCCCCGTCAGAACTGGATTCCTGGCAGAGCAAAGCTCTGCTCGAGTGCTGGAGCTTGAGGAACCTTGACACCCTTGGGAGCAGGTTGGGGGCCTGTAAGGTGGGGCTCTCTGTCTCCCCTGTGCTTGGATGTTTCAGGGTTGGCATCTGGACTTCACTGAGCAAGGACCTATGGATGGGAAAGGGGGTGGAGGCTCCAGCAGCGGTGCAGAGCTGGAGCTGGGAGGGCTGCTGGCCAGGGAAAGCATGTGCTGGGCTGTGCTTGGGTGGTGTGATGGGGCTGCCCACGCTGCTGGGTGCTGGGGGACTCATAGCGTGCTCCTACCTGGCAGGTGCCAACGCCGCCCTGCCCAGCACACACATGGAAGTCGTAGATGTACCCCTGCAACCAGTCGCTACTGTTGCAGACCTGGTTATCGACGACTTGGACCTTGGCCTGCTGCAGGACATCTCTTCCTAAAGCTGTGAGCAGAGAAAGGAATGAGCTCCCAGCAGCTCCTTGCCCATTCTCCTAGCCTGTGTGTGAAGTCCTTCCCTAGGGCTTGGCTCTGCCTCCAGAGAGGTGTTGGAGTGCTGTGTCACTGCTGTCTGGCTTTGGGCAGCAGGCCAGGCCCATCTCTCCAGAGGCATACGTCCCACAGCCCAACTCTCATTTTGGCCTCTGCTGTCAGGAAGCCCCAGCCATCTCTCCCTGGTGTGCCAAGCTTGCCCTCAGGGCACAGGTCCTTTATGGGAACTCACATTTTACAATCCTGTCACCCCAGCCAGCAACGTAACAGTTTTTCAGCTCCGACACTTTCACTGTGGGACCAGGCAGGCAGGCAAGCTGAATGGAGGAGCTGCACCAGACCGGCCGGTCCAATTCCAGCAAGGCAACGTCGTTATACTCAAGGTTAGGAATATAGTGTTCGTGAATGATCAGCCGCTTAATCCGGCGCACTTCCACCTCAGGGCCTGACTGACCCAACGAGGTGGCCCCAAGCACCACGGCCCACTCGCTGATGGGACTGGAAGGCAGATGGAGAGAGGCGTGAGAGGGAGTAAAATCATGTGCTGTTACAGCCCAGCGCTTCCCTGCCTTCTGCTTCCTGAGGCAGAGAGGAAAACAGCACTACAGAGAGTGAAAGTAGGGTCGAGGTACATTAAGCTGGAGGCTGCTAGGAAGCAGCGGCATGAGCCCAGTCTTCTCCCTGAGCAGTCTCTCAGCTGGGCTCTGCAATGCCCTGGCACTAGGCACACTCAAGGAAATGGGATGGGAGTAGCACATGCTGGTGATGTGGGGATATCCCGGTGCCCAGGTCCTCCTTACTTTGTTATGTTGATAAAGCAGTGGGCAGCTGTGAGGAGCCACTGTGCGCCGACCAGGGTCCCTCCACAGACGTGCACAGATATTGGTGGTGCCCAGACACAACGGATACTGGCAATTCCAGCCCAGGCCCCGGACCCTGGCAGGACATCTGTGCCACCCACGACGCGTGATGAGCTAAAGGTAGCACCCATGGGCCGGAGCCCACAGATCCCTCTGAAAGCAGAAAGTCATTACTGTCCTGTGCGAAGGCTTGCTGCTGTGCAGGCTGCAGGTCAGCCAGCTTCCCTCCCCACGAGGCTTTGGTTGCAAAGACAGCGGGGCCAGGGAACTGCCTGGGCCGTGCATCTGTCTGCCTGTTTCTGCTTGAGCCCCATAGACAAGTTGTGCCAGCAGCCTGGGCGCTGGTGATAAACTGAGGCTCCCACCCGGGTTTTTGGAAGCTGTGGTATGGCCATGGGTGGCAAGCGGGCATCCTCAGGGGCCCCCCTAAGCCTTGCCTGGGCCTCCCCACACAATCTGGGGCTACTTACCCACAGTTGCCATGTGCAGACCCGCAGACAGCCAGTAGGATGAGGATGCAGAGCAAAATCATCGCTGTCAGAGACACAGGTCAGCTGCAAAGAGTGAGGACTTGTCACCTCCAGTGCAGCCGCCAACGTAGTGCCCACAGCACTTCCATTGCCCACATCGTACTTGGCCCTGGGGCTGATGTCACAGAGGGGCTTGTTCCATGTTCTGGGCATGGTGCTGGCCTCTGGAGGTGGGGGGAGGGGCAACATAGAGTCATAAAACCACAAAAAGGTCTGGATTGGAAGGTACCTTAAGGATCAACTAGTTTCAAGCCCCAGCCATGCACGTAAACACATTCCACTACACCAGGTTGCTTGGAGTCCCATCCAGGCTGGCCTTGAACAGTGAAATGGATGGGGCATCCGCAGCTTTTCTGGGCAACCTGTGCTAGTACTGTGCCAGTGATATAAGACTTTGCTTGCCATCCAAAACTCTTACAGAATTTGCAGCAGCAACAACAACAAAAAGCAACACACATTCTGATTTTAAAACAATCTGTGACATTGTTTTCATTTGCTTTGCTTGAGACAGGAAAATCAACTAAACAAATGTAACTGTAAAGGCCCAAGTTTTTTTGGTGTTGTTTAGAAACTAACTATGAAGAACTCTAATTAAAAGTCATTTTCCTTCTACAGAAGTGGAGTCCCTTTACAGCTGAGCCTGTTTATTTAGTTGCTTCCATTTGACTGCTAAACAGCTTACCCCTATTTTGAGAGGTACAGCAGAGGCTGTGCATTGGGCTGCCATTTCAGTTATGGCCAACAAGTTCCTCTCCTTGATGACCAAATTGCAATTTTCTTAGCTTTCCTTTGATGAAGTTCAAGGAGGACCAGGGAGGTGGAATGTTCCTGCCCAGATATCCAGAGTCCAGTTTCAAGTGTTGTACAGCACACACACAGAAGGACCAGATGTGAGCAGCCTAAGACAACCGTGCATTTCCAGCTGCTGTCCTCCAGACCCAGAAGTCCCTAGGACCTGTGTTCCCTTCTTCCACTGCATCTTTTCCCTGCTCTCTGAGTGGGCACAGTTCCAGCCCTTCGGAGGGACCCTTTCCCTTCCTGCCCGACTTGCCTACCCACAGCTGCATTTTGCAGGTGCCGGCTCAGGGAGGCCTTGCCTCGCACAGGAGAATGAGTGGGACGGCAAACACGGTTATCCATGAAAATAGGCCGCTTTATTTCTACAGCGACAAAGTCACCATCAGCCATTGCGCACATGTGGAGGCGGAGCGTGGGCAGGACAGAGTGGGCCTTTGGCACTGAAGCTGCCTTTGGATCAGCAGGCATTGCCCCAGCAGGAAAGGGTTCTGGTCCACTGCAACCTGAACTGCAGCCAGTCAGTCCTTCCCTAGCATACCCTAGGCTCCAGGCTGCCCATCTTCAAGCTGCAGCTGGACTTGAGTGAGAGATGTGGCTGGGTTTTTGTTTCTTTGAACTCAGTAAATCTGGTAATCCCCTTCCCCTGCCTTGGTTACAGGGGGAAAGAGAAGCAAAAATACTTCAGTTTGTTGCTGTAGTTCTTTGGCTTTTAAGGCAGAAATGTTCTTCATGCAGTGCCAGCAGTGGTATTTTGGGTGAAGTGGGCATGAGGTCTAGGCCTTTGGCTTTCGCAAAGGGAACAAGAGAAAAAGATAAAAAAAGGAGAGAAAAAGAGAAAAAAAAGAGGAATAAAAAGAGAAAAAGAGAAAAAAGAGAAAAGAAGAGGAAAAGAAAGAGGAAAAAGAGAAAAAAAGTGAAAAAAGAGAAAAAAGAGAAAAAGAGAAAAAGAGAAAAAAGAGAGAGAAAAAAGAGAGAGAAAAAAGAGAGAGAAAAAAGAGAAAAAGAAATAGAGAAATAGAGGAGGAAAAGAAGAAAGAAAAAGGAAAACGGTTTTCCATGGAAAGTGTGTTTGCAACCAAGGGAAGTCTGAACCTCGTTGGGCTGAAGTTTCACCCTTGCAGGTTCTTGAGAGCTTTTATTGTTAATGGCCATGTCCTGTGACCAAGTGTGATCTAGGGAGGCTTGCTGGTGTCACATTTGGAGACTGAAACTTGCTGTGGTCAAAACTGCAGGTTTTTGGTTTTGCTTTGGTTTGGTATTTCTCCCAGTTCGGAAATTCCCCCTCTCCCCCCTTTTCTTCTCTCCCTTAGGAAGTGCAGGAACAAGGCAGGAGATTTATTTTTGGTCTGAAACTCTCAGCCTCTCCCCCTGTAATAAATACTTTCAGATTCCCAATGCATACATTACAGGTGATGTCATGGGCTGTTTTATATGGGTATGGGAAAAACTACAAGTCTGTGTTTTTAGAACTGTGCCCGGAGGAGAAGGCATTCAGAGGTGTAATGGTTACGGACTTGCATGGACGCAGCCAACCCCAGATTGTACTTTCCTCCTGCTATACAGATGAAGAGGGAGCAACTAATCGGGGAATGATGAGCAAGGCTGTCAATATTCAGTATGAGAAGTCAAAAGAGGAGTCTCTGCTGAGATCCTGGTAGAAGGGCTACCACTAGTGTGTGTGCATCTATTGCACGAAGTCCCTACGCCTGTTGCACAGTGTTACAGCATGTGCAGCAAAATGTGTCATGATACTACATGAATAAGCACACAATAAAAGCACAGGCTTTTAAAAATATTACAGCTTTTAAACCAAGGGGGAAAGCCTCCCCAGAGGCTCTGGTGTGAGCCTTCACCCCAAGGCTGGATAATTCATAGTTCGGTTTCTCACAGAGGCTGCTCCTAGCTTGGAAAGGTCAGAAGAATGATGTGATGCCTGCAGATGTTGATCTGTGATTTTTTTTTCTTGAGTTCATTATCATGGGACTGATTTGATCTTGTCACCTTGTGCCATGCAAAGATTTAAAAACTACCTGCTGTGTCATGAACAAATCTGAGTTGTCCAGCCAAAGCTGAAATTTGAGAAGAGGTTTCATAATTTCAGGAACACCTATTGCCAGCACTTGTTGCAAAGTTTGAGCAAAACGGACTTGGAAGAAAGGACAGGTCTGCACCATTGAGGGATACAGTGAAAATTAAATCAAGAGAAGTTGGCATGTCCTCCTTGGATAGACGCACTAATTTAACTGTGGTTTCCGCATCAACTGTCTCCCCAATAGCAAGAGTGAATGCCACTTTTTTGCAGACTTTTTTGCACGGAATCCTGTGCAAGGGTGTGCAGATACCACTGGTCAGGCAGAGCCATTGGCATCATGAACCCCATAGCTGGAAGCATCAGGAAGAGGAAGATGTTGCTCCAACAGAGCAGGACTACCACTGTAACAATCCACATCATTCACTAATCTCCTTGGGGCTATGTGGACACTATGTGAGGTCTTCTGCAAGCAGGTCCATGTGGCTAGTTGTTCTTCTGAGGGAAAGTGGCATTGTTTAGTAAGATGATCTTTTCCCAAACTTTTAAATTTTTTTTTCAATTTAAGGCAGTTTAAATGCATAATTTAGCTAAACCCGTCTTCCTTAGAGGGATCCTGCCTATAAAAATGGAAATGTGGGGGAAGAAAGCAGTCTCTCCTTATGCAGAGGTGAAACAGATGTTTATCCTCTGTGGCTCTGATCAAGCCTGCACAGACCTAGGGGTAAGGGCCTAGCCCAATATTTATGGCTGACCTGGTGCCCATCTGATGCCCACTTTGCATGTGAGCATGATACCCACAGTAACAGGATGCAGCTTTGTCTTCTCTCCCCAGATACCCCATCCCAGTGGGTACAGTTCATCCTCAGGACCAAGCAGTATGAGCAGCACATTCCCCATGACTTGTTCTCTGAACTGGATGAGATCTGTATGAAAGAGGCTGAAGATGCTGAGTGGAAAGAAATGGCAAGGTCTTTCCATTTCTGCTCCAGTTGTGATGGGAGAGAAGTGCCCATGCTGGCAGTACCCCTGGGCTCTGCTTTCTGCTCACTGGAACACAAAGCTTCTGCAGCTGCAGGGGCTAATGTGAGGAGCCTTCTCTTGCCACCCCAGAGCTTTAACAAAGGGGTTGGAGACTTGGAGCTGAAGGAGGTGACAGTCAATATCAAGTGCAGGAGCAAGCCCTACGTGGCCACTCTGTCCTTGCTCAGCCTCTGAGCAGAGGAGCTGCATCACCAACGAATGGATGCAGCCGGACAACTGTTCCAATAGCATCAAAGACACTGAAGGTAATGTTGGAGCCACATCCCTCTGGGAGTGGCCAAGCTTGGTTTGTCACAGTGCCCTTCACTCCCAACTTACCCCTGCCTCAATGACACATCCTTCTTCAGAAGTCCTGCTAGATCTTTAAATTCTGTAGTCATCTCTCTAGCATTGCTGAGCTGGCTCATTAAGTCAATTCCTAAGGCATCCACGGAAACATTTGCTTACTACATTTCAGCCTATTAATCTGCATTTTGTACAGCCCCCAGTACTTGGTGTCCTACACTTGGTAGTCTCACTTACTAAGTACTACTTAGTTATACTAAGTACTCCGTAATCTTGCATTACTTGGGGCAGCTTGAACAGTGCAAGTTTTTGTTCTGCACCTATGGCTAAGCTTAACCCTCACGCCAACCCTAACCAGAACCCAGCTAATGGGACACCCAACTTTCTCTGGCTCTCAGGGAGGAGTGGCAGTCCTCACCTTCCCTTGGTGGCTTTTTCACAGCCCTCCTAACACTGGGTTTCTGCTCTTTGTCTTGCACTGACACCTCACCCTTTTCCTGACCCTCACCCTGCCCTAAGCCCATGTCCAACATGAGCCTTGCCAGCAAAGGCTGTCTGCCTTGCACCAGGTCTTTGCCATTTCAGGCTTCATCAATTCCCAATACACTCAAAAAAGGAGAATTATATTTAAGCACTTCTCATGGAAGGAGGAGTTGACTCCAGTACAACTTTTTAATAGAGCTGGAGATTCCCAAACAGAAAAACAATTTTAAAACCTCTACAACTGACAACAAAAGTATGCACGTGCGACAAATAGCAAAATGAAAAAAACCTCCCCAACTGTCCAGATTTTTTTGGTACACTTTCTTGTCTAAAACTCAGCTCCACGTTATTTCTTCATAGTTATCACCACAGCATTTTAATAGAATAGTAAGTTTTTAAAATTCTAGAGCAGAAATCAGGAGGAAGATGGGATCCTCTTCCACAGTTTTGATTTTACATTTTTTAAGAATCAATACTGTGGCCAGGGATGAAATAAAACACGTGTGAGGGGACAGAAAGGATAGAAAAGTGGAAGCTTACCACTGACTTCTTATTTAATTTAAGAAGTGACTAGGGAGAAAAAGATGAGATACATAAATAAATGTATATATATACATACACACACACATACATACAAATATTCAAAGACGGAAATAGTATTTCTGTAGAATTTCAAAGATTTAAAATAAAGGAGGAATCAAAGTAATAACACATGACAGTATAAAAACTCCAAGAATATACTTAATTGCAATTCTCATTTCATAATTTAACAACAGTTCTAAATCCGCTTGCATGAATCTACAGAAGATACACTGGTAGTGAAATTAAAAGAAAAAAAGTATGCTTACTCTTGCATGTATTGTATAGATATACTATACCTCCAAAATGGCTTTTTTCACCACTTCGGAAAGACACAGATTGCACTGCAGGTATTTCGCCTTTCTAGTGGAGCACATCAGGGTTTTAGCTCCTATTCTTTAAAAGACTTTGAGGAGCACAAGATTTTTCACAATAGTAGAAAAGCAAATCATTAAAATCTAAATTAGAAGCTTTCCTAAAACTAATGCCATGAAGAGTGAGCAATGACGACAAATTATACTGTGATTTGCGAGTTATCAGGCAATGAAAGACCAGAAGTTTACAAAAACGAAGTGACTGACGTATCAATCAACTGCAAACCCTCTGCAACAAGTGGTGAAATTGGAAGTCAGTCATCAAAAGGGCACAAATCAGTAGTCAGTCTAACAGATGAACCAATGTGAAAAAATACAATTTTGTGCAGTTGGTCAGAGACCAATGCAGCAAAATCAGTTCAAGTTCAATGATTAATGATGAGATTCGTAAAACTATCTGATAAATTCAGAGCAGAAGTTCCAACGTCGCGCCATTGTTTCTGGAAATCCCATCTCTGAAACACCTGGTTTTGCTATCTTTTTCTTCTTTTCCATACTACCATCCAGCCACTTTACATATCAACTTGTATACTATTAGCACAAGATTTATTTTTTTATGTGTAATTTCTAAAGAACACCATGAAAATAAAAAACCCAAACTTAAATCAAATTGGAATTGTATTTATTTCACCTCTTGAACTTTGTAACATTCACTACGACTTACATATCTGAAATATAATTCTGTTTCACAACAGCTTCTATATCTACAAATGTGGAAACCACATACAGTTTTGCATTAAGAATGAAAATCTACTGCTCAATGAGCAGTCTGCAGAGAAGTAACAATTCACGGTAACTCTTTCTTTTTTACCTGACTGCCAGTATTAACCCACCGCCAAGAAATTATAACACAACTCCAAAAGAAAGGGCCTAAGTTTCACATATAAAATTATATTTAATCATTTGTGCAGATGTTTGGTCTATAGATGAAAACAGTTTCAGGGTAAATACTTACATATTGCTCAAAAATGCTTCAAGGAAAATAAAAATTTATCTGAGACATGCCCTGAGCTATCTAGACTCTTTAATAGTGCAATGGTGCAGTGATGCCTGGTTTCACCCTGGCTTTTGCAAATGAAACACAGTAACTGCTCACAGAGCTCCTAAATGGCTGACACAGCACAGTATTATATGCACTACAGCAGTTCTTGTAGCTTTGCCAAGTTTCTCTCCATCCACTGGATATTGAGCTGAATTGTGTCAATTGCCTCTTTTACACAACGCAGTTGAGAACTCTCCTCTGACTTTGACTCAAAAAATGACTTGACCTGCATAGCAAGAATAAAGAAGGAAAAAGAAGATCTTAATTAAAATCAACACTAGCCAGACAAATAGGTTCAGCAGCAAAGGCTACACACATGTTGCAGGAAATCAATTTTTGAGAATTGTTTGTATCTATGCAGTAAGTAAACCTCTCAAAGGAGCTCCCAAAATGCAAGGAAAGCATTTTTCATGAATACAGCAGCAATAACCCATTTGGTTTCAATATATCATTTCACCAATAAATAGAAATTCATTTACCATATCACAAAGCCAACAGAGAGTACACAGAGCTCTGGAAAACGAGTCCTATTCTGTGACACAGAATTGGTTGTTGCAAGTAACCCTCTTCAGCATCCTGGAACAGCCCCCACACCCAATCATCACTATAACTGTCAATGCTAACAGTTAAAATATTATAGATCAAACCATTAACAACTACCTCTACTAAATTATCTGAATGAAAACATTAGACTAAATCTTGAATGATTCTTGATACATTAACTTCAAGACCTTGTTAGGGAAGACGATAGAGCTTTCTAAAAGCTATTAAACAATTATTGGCTGATACTCAATTTCCACAATAACTCTTTGGGACTGCTGACAGGAAAAAACAGCATTAAGCCATTTTTATGGCACATAAAGATGTACCACATTTCAGAGATACAAAAAGCATAGCTTGCTTACAAATTCTAGACCAAAATTATACATGGATCAAATAATTATTTTGTGAGACAGTGTGTTCCAGTGCATAGGAAAACACAACCGTATAAACCAATAACTGCATTCAACTCTGTAATGCAACTCTGTCACAGACTCAGTATCTAATCTGCCAGTGTTTATGGATATATTTGCCATGTGTGGAATAGGGAAAGCAACTGATGTATATCCTTGCAAAAGGGTGTCAAGAATATAAATAACATGTGAACATGTGTTTTCATCATCCTTCAACTAAATGAAAACAGCAGTGGCACTAGAAGACACCCCTTTCTGGTAGATTGAGCCACCAACCTCAAGCAGATGTGCCTTCGTTGCAAACTGAGAAGTTGACCAGCTAATGATATTCTGGATAGTATATGAGCCTAGGTGAAACCTGAAAGACAAACAAATATTTTCAGCTAGGAGACACTTTAAGATGCAGTTTTGGTATATGTATACTATATGCATATGTCTACTATTTCTACTTTTTTGTTTAGTAGTTGGAAATTATTAAAAGCACTTAAATTCAATACCTTACATTACAATTATAGATTTTATTTTTCAAAAGAAATATATGGTCTTAGAAATCCAAGCCTCTAGCTCCCTATTCCCTCTAAAAATGTAATGTCAGAGCAAAAGCCATGGAAAATTTTCAAACTTCTATGACAAATTAAATAGCAAAGAACTGAGGACCGGCTCACACAGTGAATATCAAGATCTGTATCTGTGGTATGTATGTGCTCTAAAGCTCTACTATTATTGAACTTGCAACCAGGTTTTGTTTCAAGTGAAGTAACTCTGTAATATTGGTTATGAAGAGCTTGCTAGAGCAGAAGTTTTCACTGAGGAGAAACTTTTTTAGTAATGTGAAACTGTTTAAAATCAATGCTGGGATTTAGAAATACAGGTTTCTAGTACTGTTAGATTTTGAAGACTTGGGGGGGAGGGCAGCTTTCCTGCTGGGTACCCTTCAAATCCAGTTAAAGAGAACATATTTCTGAAACAAGTGGGATATTTTGGTTACTTGGTTTTAGGAGTGCTGTAACAATGCAGAAAAAATAAACGCTGAATTAATTCTCTGGATCACCTTTTGAATCCATTTGATCCACATAAATATCCTGCAACTGAACCAATCATCTTAGAGACAACAACCTTTCAAGAGAAATTGAGATCAAGATTGTTTAGAATTACTCTGAGGTTCTAGGAAGCTCCAAAGTCCCATCAACAATCGGTGAGACTTCAAAATTTATGTAGCAAGTTATATTTGTAACCTCTGGTTTTAAAACATGATTTACATTTGAATATGAATCTTTTTATATGAATGCAACTATTTATTGTCTTGTTTGAAAGAAACAAACAGGTGCTTTTGCCACTGTGAGTCTGAAACTTCAGCCGCATCAAAAGCCTTACTTTCGTGTAAGCTTTTCCCAGTTCTCTTTGACAAAGTCCCAGGCCAGCAAATATCCAGGCAAACTCTGGCTAACAGTTGCTATGATATGTGAAAGCTCCTGTGACCTGATGATTTCTCCTTCAAGACTGTTCTGCATTAGCCTAGGAGACAAAGCATATGAAAAGAGACAGGAAAAAAACATCTATTCATATGTTCACATGAGTTTCCCAAAATTCCTCAATTAGATGGAAGAGATGATATAATACATCAAGCAAGCAACTTCTAGCATCTGGAAGAAACTGATGTTACATTTTATTACAACTGTACTTACTTAGCTTTAATTTCCAGAAACCAGAGTGACCTTACCCCTAAACAAAATACCTGAATTTTCATTGGTGTTGGAAAAGATGAAGTAAATTCTAATAGCTTGTAAAAGAAAAACAATACATCAAAGAGGTAAGAGAGGGAAGCTGAAGACTAAATTAGCAGGACAAGTTTGTGCTCTCCATGACGTACTGAGATTTAGTCTATAGAGAGGAACATAATGTAAAGTCAAAATTTCACCTAAAGAAAGAAAAAAAGAAGAGGAAAAAAACCCAAACAAAAAAATACCTCAACTAGTTATTATTTTGATTATAAAGGTATACCAATCTTTTAAGGTTCTATAGAACAGCCTGCAATTTTGTTATCCGTACTGTAAAATCTAAAATTTTGTGTTACCAGTAGTGCAAAGCCTTTAAGTTCAATTCTTTTCTCTTTATGCATATTCAGAATTTGGTCTTTTGTGCTGCTCTGTTACATAAGTTATTTTTAAGTAAAAAATGTCAGGTTCTTCATGTGTACGGAAGCCTGTGCAGAACATTTGGGTGGATTTTCTTTAGCAATCAGAAATTTTATCAACAATAGAAAAAACGCAATGCACTTTTCCAAGACGACATTATCACTTGTAATTCACACAGCATACAACTTTTTGGCTCCTTCATACCAGATTAGCTTTCTGGCATCTTCTGTGCTGGCCAAGGCTTCAATCATTTTGCTTTTCTCTGCTTCAGAAACTGAAGAGGAGTACATCTTCAGAAGGAATTCCCAGCCATCACTAGACTTGGCTCCAACTGCAAATATGGCTTTCATAACATCACTAGGCAGACTACAGGGAAAAACAAAAGCAACACAACAAATAAACAAAGGGGGCACAAAAACGCTGACCTGAGAAAAGAAGAAAGAAGTCACAAAATTAAAAGATTAACCTGAAAGAGATGCCTCTCTTTCGAGCAATTTGATTCTGCAGCAATTGTTAAAGTTTGCTGGACTGAATTCATGCCAATCTAATACTTTCAGTCACTAGGAAAAAGCAAATAATTTAGTTGCATGAAAACAAAGTAAATTGTACAAAAAAATTGAGAATTTTCTATGACTCAAAACGCACATGAATCCAGAGCAGAATGAATTCTGCATGATAAAAAGATGTGCTCTGGCTTTGCCACTAAGTAATCTTCTTTCAACAGGTAGCTCAGGAAAGGCAGATGAAAGCAATTTGTGGCTGGTTTTGCTGTCACGCTTAGTGATACTGGAGACAAAGTCTAGCACAGTCAGCCTCTCCCTGTGAAACAGCAATTACTTTTACACATGGAACAGTTAAAGATACATTTACGCTCTTTATCAATACTAAGTAGGTGGGGTGGTGTGATGGTTTGTTTTTTTTTTTTTTTCATTGTTCTGTTTGTTGTCGGGGTATTTTCCCCAATACAATGGTGGCAGTGTAACAGGAAAACAGATGGGTAAGAGAAGTGTAAGCTCAGTTTTTGTGGTACCTTATTGTTCCGTTAGACTTCACCCATGTCTCAAACATCTCAGTAGCAGTTGTTCTACAGTTTCCTATACCATGGATGCAGGCAAAAGCCAGCAGTGTTGACCGGAGCTCTTGTTCAGACAGAGTCCCATCATCTGTCCAGTGCTGTTGATCAATTTTATCACCAAGCAAGTGCACTATTCTATGCTAAAGGAGGAAAAAGTTACTAGCAATAGCTAATTCCTTCCAAGAGGATTTTTTATATACAAAATTACTATAAAATAAGAAAAAAAAGTTGAGCTTTAGAACTGTGGAAGCTAAACATTGTAGTTT
The DNA here is from genome assembly GCA_014706295.1 of Lycocorax pyrrhopterus obiensis. NCBI lineage: Eukaryota > Metazoa > Chordata > Aves > Passeriformes > Paradisaeidae > Lycocorax > Lycocorax pyrrhopterus. The sequence goes on along the minus strand of JACSVZ010000014.1, from coordinate 45,447,036 downwards.
TTCATCTATTTATTCTAATTTACACATGCTGTTTCTTAACTGTAGGAATAAGTATCAGATACCACATAAATATGAAAGGTGGGCCAGGTTACCTCTTAAATTGCACATGGAAACTGAAGACTACTCTTCAAGCCACGGCTCAGACTGGCTTGTAATCAGCTTACGACCCCAACTAACCACAACTTCTGTATGTTTCTTTTAACTTCACCAAGTCACAGTTAATATACCTTTGTTTAACATAAAGAAACAACTTTTGTCTGTCTATAGGCTGAACACCCTTCAGTTCTGTAGTTCTGTAGCTTGCCAAAACCACAGCTGGATGCCTGCTCAGCTATCACATCTCAGCTGAAACTTCTGAACTTAAATAAAACTGCATAGACACTGCATTGCAAACCAGAGCTTGGGCTGTTTATAGCAGGTATGTAACAACTTTGGGTAAATTAAAATAGTGCTTTTTGTATCTTATGTTTCCTTAAGCACTCACTAATTATCCCTACCTAGCGTAAAGAAAAAACACCTGCTATTTTATCTAATCATTTAATAACTTTCTTATAGACTAAATCCCTTTACTGACGTTTTACAACGTAAAGCAGCAAGGATCATTTTAAACTAGTGGATGAATATGGAGAAGAAGCTCCAAAATAAGAAAGTAAACAGAGAAATGATAGACATATCCTCTTCAAGAACTGAACCTACAATATTGATTTCTCTGCCAAGTCTGTAGCACTATATTGTATTCATCTATTACGCAACTGCAACAGGACAATGACAACTGTCCTTGTGTTTCTATTTTTACAGAAAACAATACAATTTTTTTCTCCTGTCTCTCTACAGAGCAATTAGATTTCCAGCCACTCTAACTTTTGAAAATAACTTTCCTGTACAAGAAAAGTACATGGACTCTGTTTAATTACACATTTGTACTAAATTGACCTGTATGGACACTTTAAGACAGCCCCAGACACCACTGTGTTCCCACTGCACCACAGTCCCTACAAAACAGTTTGGGACATATGGGTACGGTATGGAAATAGGGGAAGGAGAGGGGAAGAAGCATTTGTATGTAAATGTAGCATTTCAATAAGAGATCATTAGAAAAAGCTGCCAAGATTGGTAACTCTAAAATCCCCATCCAACTTAGTGAAATTACTGAATATGTTCAGCAGTCAACGTGTAAAAAGATAATGTAACTATAAAGAACATTATGGCTAGTTATTTCAAATTCTAATTTATGAAAAACTAAGACATACCATGACTCGTGCTGCCAGTTGTTGTTCACCGTTTTTGTCTAAAAGGTTGTATATAAGACTCAGCTGAAACAAAGCTTGAGTAAGTGGTGCAGTGCAGTTCTCTTTGTTAACGTAATCAATCAACTCAAAGGCCTTTTCCAGAGACTCTCTTCCTAGACTATGGGTCAATGAAAACAAACATTAAAATGGATTACAAAACAAATGTACTCCCTGAAACAAGATCAGAAGTGATGCTTTCCATTACACTAACAGAGAGATAAGACACTAAAGAAAACAGTGTCTTCCAGAAATGGAAACTATCATGTGGCTCTATGTGATCCAATAAATAGATGATGCTACAAAGAAGAAGGAGATAACATCTAGCACCAATATGGAAGCATCAGTGAACAGTTCCAACAAGGCTGTTGAAGACTGAATTAAAATGTCTCTAAAGCAGTTGTCTCTAGAAACTAAATCTCATGTTTTCTGACTTGGAAAAAACTCCAAACACTTATTAACCACGTTTTCCAATACAGCAGTCTTACCGTGCAAGGCTGAAGATATTGTTGATCAAATTCGCTCTGTCTTTAGAACTCAGAGCAGTGTGGTTGTTTTTCAACAGATCAATCAGTATTTTCCAGTCTTCAGCATAGTGCACTATGTAATACCCATTCATGTCCACATTGAATTTTATCCATTCCACCTCTTCTGGAAGTTCAATGACAGCTAGTGGACAGACAGTACGTTATCAGCAAAAAACATACATTTAACAACTGTTTGTTCAAATCAAAGTCTATGAAGTAGACTAGTTTCAGAGAGTAAATTCTTTCATGCTATTTCCCCCTACTATGAAGAAGGAAAAGCCAGTACAAAGGTTTCAAAAGGCTCAAAAATTCCAGGTTGTACTTCCTCATCCTTCTTCCTACATCTGGTTGAATGAACATTATCACCATCTGCCCCAAGCTGCATCAGTTAATTCCTCTCCTTCTGTCCAGTCCTTCTTTCAAACAGCCCCATCTACTGTTCCAAATACAGTATTTTCCTACGCAATTAAATAAAATAAATATTTCAGTGGAAAGTTACTTCCTAACATTTCAACAAACTGGCAGACCAACTTTCACATTACTTGCTCTCTAAAGACCATGCAGTTTGAGAGACTGTGTGTATGCACTGTGATGAAAAGCACAGGCTTTTACAAATTTCAAACCTGTGCTTTTGTTCCAGTTGCTGTCATTTATTTATACATACATACTATAGGGAATCAACTCTCTGATGATGACAACACCAGCAGTGCTTTGCTCCAGATCTCTGTAATTATTTTGTACCTGTATGTTTCCACCTTCACATCTTACTCAAGGGTGTTCTCAGAAAAATCATGTATCTGTAACACTTAAGTAACTTGCTACCAAAGTTATAAGTCACGTACCTGACTTCTGATCCAGTAAATATGCATTAGTACAATGGGTAAAGTTGCACCTATTTGTAATGTAAGTGAGAGGAATATGCCACAGATAACTGCAAAGGAAAACAAATGTTTACTGACATATTATATACATATTGTCTCTCTTGAATGGTTTGTTTTAATTTAAGCACTTTTGTATACTAATAATAGTAGAATCACTGCTGTGTAGAATAATAAAGTATAAATCTCACTTACATAATCAGAATATGATGAAAGAATAAATGCACAGCATGCACAGAAATTAAATTTTTAGTTCCACCATGTTGAGAAATGGGTAAATTTTATAGAACAGCTTGGAAAAAAAGGTTTTAGAAGAGACCTTTTAAGGTTGTCTAGTTCAGCTCCCCCGCAATAAGCAGAGACATCTTCAACTAGATCATGTTGCTCAGAGTCCCATTCAACCTGGCCCTGAATGTTTTCAGGGATGGGGCATCGACCACCTCTCTGGGCCACCAGTGCCACTGTTCCACCACCCTTATTGTAAAAATACTATTCCTTATATCTAGTCTAAATCTACCCTTTTTTATTTTAAAACCATTGTTCCTTGTCCTATCACTACAGGACCTGCTAAAAAGTCTGTCCCCATCTTTCCTTTAAGTACCTGAAAGAATGCAGTGAGGTTTCCCCAGAGCCTTTTGTTCTCCAGGAAGAACAGCCCAAACTGTCTGTCTGTCCTTGTAGGACAAGTGTTCTGTCCATCTGATCATTTTAGTGAACCTCCTCTGGACTCACTCCAACAGGTCCATGTTCTTCCTGTGCTGGGACCCCAGAGCTGGATGCAGAGTTCCAGGTGGGGCCTCACCAGAGCAGAGCAGAGAGGCAGAATCCCCTCCCTCCCCTGCTGCCCACGCTGCTTTGGATGCACCCCAAGATACAGCTGGAATTCTGGGCTGTGTGTGCACATTGCTGGCTTGTGTCCACTACCACCAGTCCCCCCAAGTCCTCCTTTGCAAGGCTGTTCTTGATCTGTTCATCCCCCAGCCTGTTGATACCAGACGCTGCCCTGACCAAGGGCTCAAGTTTGTCCAGATCCTTCTGGATGGCATCCCTTCCCCCAAGCACATCAACTGCACCGCTCAGCTTGGTGTCATACACAAATTCTCTGCAGGGGCACTTGATCTCACTGTGTACATCACTGATGAAGATCTTAAAACGCAGCAGTCCCAATATGGATCTCTGATGGACTCCACTTTTCCTAGTACTTCTTTCCCAGTTCCAGCATGCTAGATAGCTTGTCCAAAATCATACAGACAGTAAATCTCTGGCTGCATCAGAAATTCATCCAGTATTATATTTACCTGAGTGCAATATTGTTTTTCTGATCTTTTACACGTTTTAACTAAAATAAAAAAATGATCCAATACAAGACTCAAATCATGGTATAGAAACCATAACTAATTGCATACCACAAAGACTTTCTTAAGTGAACTGCAAGCTGGAAGAATAAATGCTAAGGAGGCTCATAATGATGATAAGGACTTGGCTATTTAGAGAAAACACAAGTCTGAGTGGGATCAAAGAAGCTGCACATATTAATCTGATTTTGACAGGGACCCCCTCTATGTATGACTCACAGAGAGTGCTCTTCTTCAAAACCTTTTCATGCATGCCCCAACTTCACATCAACTAGAAACAGAAATTACTTAGCTTAAAAATCCTTCTCTTCTTCCCTTACCTGTCAACCCCACATTGCTTTTCTTTCTCCGCATAACAAAAATAAAACAGAGTCCTCTAAATTCCTACATTTCAAGAGACAAATTTCTTTCACAGACCTAATTTTCTGCAAGATGGTGCAAAGGACTCAGCTCCTGTTAAAACTTCAAACAACTGAATAAAACCAGCAAAATCTCAGAAAAATTCACACTTACATATTTTTGTTAGAAGACACTGTTGAGGGTCATAAGGTAAGTTATATTTGCAGTAAACTAAATTTTAAAATTACCAACTGGCACACCTTTGCTTCTTCAGTATTTGCATATGTACTTCCTTTTAGGTTTTGGTACAATGGATGTTGTCTCTGTTATGTATTCAGTCATTTGTTGTCATGCATTAGTGTCATCTTAAAATTTCAAAGCCAAGAAAGCATTGATTCTAGCTTCTCTACCTTCCTCTACCAAAGCCCAAGATGTACACTGAGTTTTGGCAGTAAGAAGCAGAAGCGCTTAAGTAGGATACATGCATCTGTAACTTCCGTAAAACTTCTGCAACCTGCCTTTCTTCAGATTCTTGTTAAACACACAGAACTTTCTCAAATGTAGAGAAACCTTTACTTATGAGATCTGCCTTTTGGTATTGAAAGCCAACTCATGATGTCAAGCTTAAAAGCTTCAGGAAAGGATGCATGTAAGAAACTCAGATTACAAAGGGTGTCACCGATTTTTACCAGTTGCTTCAGTGGAAATAGACATGGGCCTTCAGGCAGATACTAGATGTGTGAATTTCTGTGCTGAATTCTCTATTATTACCTGCCTTCAAAGGAAACACTACAAGGCCTGAATACAAGTGAGAAAGATATACAAGGTTTAAGACAGCAGCTTGCTTTTAATGGATAAAAGGTATAAAGAAAGTAATAACCTTGCATCTGATGTCCAGGTTTCTGGTTCCACACGATACAAAAATTTCTCTTGTTGTACTGAAATAATCTTTCCCTTTCGGACAACAGTGACTAAAGGAAATCCTTTATGCACAATCCAAGTCTTCATCATTTTTTTAACATCTAGTGTTCCATTGGTAATCTGTAAAAACAATCATAACATAACAAGAAAATAGCAAATGGAGAACACTTAACTTTCTTCTTAAGTTACCAATTAAGTGGTAGCCCAATTTTACATCTGTAAACAATTGCTTTGACAGTGAACTTGTACATTTCATAAGCAACAATTTAGGGGCACAAGTGGTTTTTATTTTAAGTTGAGGGAACCCTAGCCAAGCAGTAGAAAGACAAATCGGAAACATCAGGTTAAGTTGAACTGATATTGAAGTAAGGGTGGAGAGAGAATGTTACAGAAAAGAAAGCTACAGTAAGCTCCCCAAGCTCTCCCCACCCTTTCTCTTTCCTTATTGGTATGCTGACATTATGTGAGTGTTCCAGGTTGAAAAATCTTTTTTTAATTCTGAAATTAATATTAGAAATTGAAGTACAGTGATGGTATTTGTACAACAAACCCACATATCCTTTATAAATTAGTTTTTCCCCCTACCACTTACCAGCCTTTGCATAGCTTTACCTTTGACCTCTTCTAATCTCAAAGGAACTGTTTGTACTACAACATCCCCTCTGAGGACAAGTACTTTATAATGGCTATGTATCACCATCTCTTTACTAGCAGAGAAAATATTTTATCCTGAAAGAGATAGTACGTCCCCCAACTTGCAAAAATGTGGTTTAGGCTGAGCTATTGGGAACATAAGGAAATTAATATATCGTTATTCAAGTTACATTTAACTTTTACCAACCTATACTGTGTCTTTCAATAGTTTAGAGAAGCATCTTACTGCCCACTGTTCTCTGTTCAAGCCTACAATATGTACAGTTCACCCTCATGGGAAAATACAGTATTATTTACGTAGAGAATGACCATAAACCTTCAATAGGGGTTTCAATTCCAGGGAAGCAATTATCTATCAAACACTTTAAATTTACAGAATTTGAAGTCTGCATATTTGTTTTTTTTTTTACTTTTTACATACTCCCCCAAACCGCTCTGGCTAAATCCTCTTCCTCTATCTCATTATCACAAGCTTTAATTGGGACTACAGTGTTGCCCACTGCTGATTACCTAAAGACTGGCAGAAAGGTTTGTGTGTAATCTGTAGAGACATGAGTAACTTTGAAATTTACTCCACTGAAACAATTCTATTCCAAGATAAAATCCCAAATCACCTGAAATAAACCAGTTATTCGAAATTATAGGTTCACAGTTCATCTTAGCAAGAATTTATTGTCAATAATTTATTTTACTGACATCTCTTCTTTGAACAGCAGCTCCTAACTTCAATGAAAACAACACAAGAAACTGATTTCATCCTTCTAGGCAATGTATACCAAAGTTTCCTTGCCATGTTGATGTTTCTTTTAATGCCCATGCATTTTCTCATCTTCACTCCAACTATGATTGACAGGGGCCCTTTCTGTTCCATTTCCACAGAGAAGGTTAAGACTTAAGAAATAATAGTGCAGTTTGCCGTGTGAAAAATGTATACAAAAATTTATGTTCAAACAAAATGACACTCTCATGGTTTGAATTTTTAAACACCTTCAGCCTAGACATAATTAATGGCAGCACAAGGGAAAAAAGAGCCAGTCAATTTGCTGAATATCACAGGTTTGTTTTTACTATTACTGTAAATATGGGAAACAACTGAAAAGTATACCAACTATCTCAATACATGGTAATACTAATGAGTTAATTGTTACAAGGAAGACTCAGTGAAACAGTACATATCTAAAACAGAGAATGATCAAGAAGTCCAGACACAGTTATGGCCTCTTGAAACTTTGAAAGATTTTTGTTTCTTTTCCTTTTTTAAAGGAACTTCTAACAGTCCTGGACACTTGCTAGAGTTCAAGGGCACTAATAACGGTATCAATTAACTCAAAGATCAGACAGGAACACAATATTTTGTGTGAGCTACTCACTTCTACCTAGTTCATATAATTTTAATTATTCAGACACCTACTGGGGGAAAATATTACTAAGCAAAAACTTTCTATCAGGCTCCTAGAATGGATGAACCGTTGATACTAAGGACAGGGAAAATAATCAGACATTATTTGCAGAAGCCTGCCTAGATTTTGCTGCCTGTCAACAGAATCCGGCTCAGAATTTGAAGGTGAAAGATAATCAGAAAGCAAGAGACACCGAGAATTCAAGATACAAGAAGAAAAATACTGGACAATGAATACCAAATGAGTACATTTGAGTAAATTCAGAACAGCAATAGGTGAAAATCAGTGGGAAGAAAGGAGTGCAGAAAATTGACACCTTCTCAGGGAACCAAAAGGATTAAAAGCCCAAATATAAACTAATCCATTGCAATACCGAGGGGAATATGAAAGCATATGAAAGTGTAGGCTGTGTAATAACACAAAATGGACAGCATTAACACTCACATGCAAAAAGTCCACAAAACATACCAGAGACTCAGCCACAAAATGAGGTGCAGTCAGAAATGGACAGGAGAAAAGGCAAGCATTTTAAGAAGCATCAGAAAACGTATAAAGAACCAGTTGGTGGGCTCCTCCACACAGAAGGGTAACTTCAGTCAGACAGTTTTAAATACCTGATGTCAGCAGAAATTCGGTAACTATTAAATTAGCACGAAATACAAAGGGTTGTTTATCAATAAAAAAGGAAATCACAGTGAGTTCTCAGACTAGATGTTACTAAGTTTGTTGGATGGGATTTATTTAGCAATAGTAATACAGGCAGGTGAAGCAATCCCAGAGTTGGAAACCATTATTTTTTGACTCTTACAAGATGATAACTAAGGTTCCAAACAACTGGAGAAGGGGATCTGCTGAGTTTGCAGAAAACGTGAAGCAAAGAGTAGGGTAATAATAATAATAATAGTAATAATAATAATAATAATAATAATAATAATAATAATAAAAAACAATGACAACTACTCTGAGCCAGAGAGACAGACAAAGCAAGTAGTCTAAAGTTTTGAGGATGACTCTTTCCCTGTGCTGTGGTAACAGTTAAATCCTGCACCTAGTTAGTTAAGCTCTCACATTAATTAAATGTGAGGCATTTGTGAAAGTTTGAGGAGAGGAAAGTCTATTTGGCATTATAAAAGTCACTTTTCCACGAGAAGAATTCTCTGTCACAAGAGTCACAGACTGCTATCAGCAATAGTCAATCACTAACTGGCCAACTAGTGACTATGTCATAACTAAACAGGCAAATTTACAGCCACCTGTGACAGCTGACAATAACTAAGAGACTCCAGTTCTGCAGAAATTTGAATATCATAAGGTAGATGCCAAGAACCAAAACTAAATATTAAGTCAGTACCCTGCCTAGAACTCGGCTTCTGTGAGGGAACCTCACATGTATTTCAGAGACTTTAATACATACTATGCAATATACACAAACATTGGGAAATCTATTGCTTTCCCTTATACAACTACCTTGACACTCCCTGAGGTATTCAGCAGCTCCTGCTTGTTAGAGTCACTGTCTCTCTTGCACATATTCACTCCCTCTTGAGCACTTCCTCCACTGCACTTTCTCCTACTCTCTTTCCCTCATGTCCTTTCTCCCTTCAACCCTTATGCCTCTACCCCTTCCCTGCTCTCTCTCCCACCTTCAACAACTCTTCATGGAATCACAGAATCATAAAAGTTGGAAAAGACCTCTACGATCATCAAGTCCAACCTATAACTGAACATCGTATCAACTAAAAGATGACTAAAAGACCAACTAAAAGACTAGTTGCTTCTTGAACACCTCCAGGGATAACTCCACCACCTCTCTGGGCAGTCAGTTCTCATGCTTAACTGCCCTTTCAGTGAAAAAATTTTTTCTGATATCCAACCTGCACCTCCCTCAGTACAGCTTCAGGCCATGTCCTCTCACCCTGTTGCTGGTTGCCTTGGAGAAGAGGCCAACCCCCACCTGGCTACAACCTCCTTACAGGGAGGTTGCAGAGAGTGATAAGGCCATCTCTGAGTCTGCTTTTCTCCAGGACAAACACCCCCAGCTCCCTCAGCTGCTCCTCATAGGACCTGTGCTCCAGACCCATCACCTGCCTTGTTGCCCTTCTCTGGACACACTCCAGCACCTCAATGTCCTTCCTGAACTGAGGGGCCCAGAACTGGACACAGCACTCGAGGTGTGGCCTCACCAGTGCCGAGTATAGGGGGATAATCCCTGCCCTGGTCCTGCTGGCCACTCTATTGCTGATACAGGCCAGGATGCCACTGGCCTTCTTGGCCACCTGGGCACACTGCTGGCTCAGCCTGGTTCAGCCACTGTTCACCAGCACCCCCAGGTCCTTTTTCATTGGGCCACCTTCCAACCACTCTTCCTACAGCCTGTAGCGCTGCATGGGATTGCTGTGACTCAAGCGCAGGACCCAGCACTTTGCCTTGTTGAATTTCATACCACTGGCCTTGGCCCATCAATCCAGCCTGTCCAGATCCCTCTGCAGAGCTTTCCTGCCCTGCAGCAGGTCAACACCCCTGCCCAACTTGGTGTCATCTAAAAATTTACTGAGATGCACTTGATCCCTGGCTCCAGATCATCAATAAAGATATTAAACAGGACTGGCACCAATACTGTGCCCTGCGGGACTCCACTGGTGACCAGCCCCCCAACTGGATGTGACACCATTCACCTCCACTCTCTGGGCCTGGCTGTGCAGGCAGTTTTTAACCCAGCAAAGATGCACCTGTCCAAGCCATGGGCTGCCAGCTTTTCCAGGAGAATGCCATGGGAGGCAGTACCAAAGGCCTTGCTGAAGGTCATGTAGACAACATCCACAGCCTTCCCCTCATCCACCAGGCGAGTCACTTGGTCATAAAAGGAGATCAGGTTGGTGAGGCAGGACCTGTCCCTCCTAAATCTGTGCTGGCTGGGCCTGATTCCCTGGTTGTCCTGTATGTGCTGTGTAATGGTGCTAAAGATGATCTGCTCCTGGCACTCAGGTCAGGCCAATAGGCCTGTAGCTCCCTGGACCCTTATTCCTTCTCCTGTCTCTCCACTCTCCTTTTCCTGGACTCTCTGACTCCCACAGCCTTGCTGACTCTGGCCCTCACTCTCTTCTGCCCAAGCCCTTGCTTTCTTGAGCCCTTCACACTCATTTTAAAATTAAGACACAGCCTTACGCTTGCCTTATAATTTGAGAGCTGCCTGTACAGTCTGCTTTCAAAATTTCAGCACACTTGTTAAAACAGAAGCTATCACAAAGTTGCACTAGTAGAGAGTAACCCAAGACCTCTACGAGGCTGGAATTAGCCATTCCTTGAAAGTAATTTTTATCTTGAATTTTATTACTTTCATTCTGATCTTAACACACTACCCATGTAACTCAAGAGAGGCTATGTCCATACTGGATGGACATGCATGGCAGCACACACCCACTCACAGTGCTTTTTTGGGATGATACTCAATGTAGCCCTAGAAGCTTCAGGAATCTCCCCACCTGTATGAGAGAACTTTGGAATAGGATGAGCAAAAAATTCAGAGTATTTACCTGCAGTCCATTATCCTATATTTTTCATAAACAAGGAAATAAATAAAAACTTACGACACTCTTAAAGGCGTGGAGATAAAAAAAAAAAGAAGAACCATGTGTTGAAGATGGATACCTCATTCATGCTGTCCCAAAAGTCATCACTCTGGGCAGTTCTGTAGTTGTGATTATGCAAGTACACCTCAATGCCAGCTTGGAAAACATCCTTAGTGAGATAATGCTTCAGCATCAAAAGAAGTGAAGCTCCCTTTAGGGAGGAAAAAAAAAAAAAGAAAATGAATCAATAAAGTGAAGTTACAGCACTTTTTGAAGCATATGCATACTATAGCTCTTTCACAGTACAGGAATAACTCAGAAGCTAGCAGATTTTATTCCAAATAATATTCTTCAAATAATTACCTTTACACTCAGTTGCCTTGAAAAAATATTCTTTTAGTATTTCATAAACTCCAAATACAGTTACAGAAAAGGCTAATGCAGTTTGAAAACTTTTCCCAGCTGCTTTGGAAAAAATGTATTTTAAAGGCTCAAACTACAATTACAAAATGGACTAGTAGAATTTGACATTTTTTCCAATTAACACAATCTGAAAAATATTGCCTTCTTACTGATATGTCTCTGCTGGCTGCCCTTTTTCATTACCAATACTCATCTGTATGGTACCAAACTGCGAGTCAGTGTTTAACAGTCATATGATTTGCAGTTACATCAAAAACTTAAAAACACAGGAAAAAGATGAGATACACTTGGTAGGCTGAAATTGACTGCAGAAGAACAAGTACATTTTGATGTGTTTAAATACAGCTGTGTTTTGTTAAAAAAAAAAAGTAGTAACTGAGTAGTTTTAGTATCAAAAGAGCTGTGAATGTTTCTATGTCACAGCCACTAATAAGTAAATCGCCTGATGACTTGCGTACTGTAGAACTGAATGCAGACGAGCAGCCACAGATCAAGAACAGTTTAAAGGCGCACTTTATATTTTTGGTACTATTTCTAGGAAAGAAACAAGAAGTAAAGGAGGAGACTTTAAAGAGATGATGCATTGTTCTCACACATTCCAAATTCAAGTTTTCGAATTTGAGTAACATCCTACCTGAAACTGAAGGCTACCTGGTTATTCATTACTCATCAAACCGCAGGAATAGCCCTCACTACAGTTTTTAATAATTTGGCCACAATTTCCTTTCCTGTATGCATCCATACTTAACCTACAGCTCTGCTACTTTGTTTTTCCTACTGTCAGAGCCTTCCATATAGTCTGTTGTTGCAGGTGGATCTTGTCCCACCCATGGGTGTTAGGTTTACTGACAGTCTGCAAAACAGTCAGACTAAAAATAATATTGTACAAAAATTCCTATTCCAGACAGTAAAATGTAGAGGTCACCTACTAATCTGTGTCAGCTGGCAGTACAGCAAAACAAATTACATTATACAATTCAGTAACAGACAACCCTTCGTTTATTAGGGACTATTCTGCAAGTGTCTTCTCACTTGAATCGCCAAGAACTCTAACTAAGCTATAGGGACAAGCGTAGTAGAATACGAAAACTTCATGCATGAATGAAAAGCTATGCAATGAAATCCTCTGAAACACAGAAAGCAACCATGAAAACACTATTTATAACAATTTGCAAAACCTCTTTTGGTCAGCTCTTAAAGGTGTAGGTTGGTACAATTCTATTCAGAATTTGCACATACTTATTAGTAGCAATCAAGTAATAAAATCATTCTCCAAATATAATGTTATACTAATTGACTGGAACGCCAATCCAATCACTCACGGAACTTTTCCACTAAAATTATATAGAGAAGTTTCAATCAAAGACTGACAGAATTTGTACCACTAAAGTTAGTTGGCTACAGACATGATTGTACCCAATGCATAGCTTCCAGAAGCTCACCAAAAAGGGAAAAACTTGAGACAACACCTCTGAAGCATGAAATAACAGCCATGCTTTTTGATAAAAGCAGAGAATCCAAATTAATTTTGCAACCAAGGTAATCTGAAAATCACGCATATCTGTTCTTGCAGTTGAGAAAACAGAGTCCAAAATAAATGGAAGCACATCACTACCCCAGGTCTATCTGGCATTTCAGACTATTCAAGGATGCCAGACAACATGTGTTGATCAGTTGAGACGTGCAGATAGACATCAGAGGAAACAAACCAAGACTGTCGTGGGAACTGCATTCCACTGAGCAGAGGAAGATGTAGTATTTAACTATTTTCTAGCAAAAAATAGCTGTCCCCATGATTTCTAACTAGATGAAAGTACAAGACAGTGATGGAAAAAAATGTCAGCTAATCCAAAATAAGCAAACAAAAGGCTTTTCTCCAACACTACCAAAATCTGGTATCTAAAGCTGAGACAATGTGAATAAAAATTTTGCACATACAGGTATTTCTTCTCTCATGCATTTTTAAGCAAGGCACTGAGAAGCTTTAATAACATGTCTCACACACAACTCTTTCTTGAGTTAGAAATACTCAAGTTTCAGACAACTAGGATATTCAGTAAAATAATTTACATTTAGAGGCAAGCTTCCAGTTTAGGATGTCTCTAAAGTACTGAGGTTTTTTAAAACCAGGGTGAGTATAAAACTGAGTGATGACTTTGATGTTTTGTTTTTACTCTTTTTTTAATCACTTGATACTGTCTGCTATCAGAAGAATATATGCCTAACTGGATATGTTACTTCACCTACTGGTTCCCCTCTTACATCTTCATGATGATTATACTTTGTGCTCAAGCATCCAATAAGATGATAAGTAAGGCCACAAATACATATACATAATATTTTCCTAATTAAATGCTAGTAAATGCTCAAAAACATTATTGAGAAATCCTTCATTGTTTGAGTTGGGTGTAAATAACCTCCAAAGATTTGTCAATACATGCCTATTTACTTGTGATTCCACATTAATATTCTCAATAGCTGATGTATCACTTTCCAAATATTTTGAAATATTTTCACAGTTACCTTGATATAAGAAAGAGCATCAAACATTTCCTCAATTTGCTCTGAAGACTGAACAGCAGAAGAGACTGGACGTGAAGAATTCAAGGAATCCTTCATCATAGCCTTGAAAATTAAATTAAGGAAATCTTCATCCTAGAAGAGAAACATTTTTAACTGCTTAGGAAGCTGAAACATACCTGTTAAGCAGAAAAGTAGAAGTTGTCTCTGCTCTGCTCCTCCATTGGTCTAGGCAGTGAAAGAATTGTCGGGGTAGCATTTATAAAAGCTACTATTTCCCTGACACATTTTAGCAGTGGAATCTCACTTTTGAGTTTGCATCTTTATAAAGACCCTTAAGCCCCTGTCTCAGGCAAGTGTGTCATTGGCACTAGATGAAAAAACAGAGCACCTTCTAAATAACTGTGTGTTTAATTTCACATTTGTCTCACCAATGCTTTCACTTCATTTACAGTAGGCAGGGAATACAAAAATACAACTTCCATGTGCTTTAAGCATGAAGCCTAGGGAAATTATTCACTACGGTGATCTTTGTGAGAATGTAAACAGCACCTTACCTAGTGATTATCAAAGGTTCTTATTTCTTTTCTTCTAGAATGAGGATATTTGAATTTAATACATTGGTACCAGAACAAGAAAACCCCAAGCACTGAAAAGAAGCTGATCATACTGGTATTTGTCCATTTCATTTCATCATGGCAAGCAAACAATTCTCTGTACAGCAGAGAGTTAAAAAACAAAAAAAACCACCACCACAAAACCCTCCCACAAACAAAACCACACCACCCCCACCCCACCCCCCAAAAAAACCAAACAAAAACAACCCCCACAAAAACCCTCTGTGAAATACAATAAAGATAACTGTTAAAGTTTAAAATGTTAAGGTTATTCTTCTTGAATGGAGAAGTTCTAGGTGATGTCTTTTACCAAAACACATTCTGGCACCATCAAATGATGAAATAAGATATTGGTCAAGGCAGCTTGTCAGACACCTTTTGGAATGAAGCACACAGATGTTAGATGGGTCCTTCTTAAAAGAGGACACTACCTTTGTGTCCTGCCCTCAGCATGTATGCACCCAACAAGCAGAACGACTACATACTTTCAGTGACAATCCAACTGAACAACCAAGCTAGGCCAAATGGAAAAGTTTTGAAACATCCAGTGCTGAAAAAGAATTCTACTAGACCACGTTAGCAACTCGAGTTTCTTAATAGTAATAAGAGTGATTTAAGAACGCAAAACTAACACTTCTCCAGAATGCTGAGAACACAATCTATCAGGCAGGAAACAGTCAGTACAAATCAGGTATTTAATCCCATGACTAATGCAAATCGCATAAACACTCCAAGAAGTTGCTTTCAGGGCTCAGGTAAGTCCTCTCTTTGGAGATATCTTTATCCAGAATGCAAAATTCGTCTCTCCACTACCCTCTACATTTAATTCCACTAATCTGTGTTTATCTGCCTGTCATTCTCAGTGACCGAAAAGGCTTATAGCAGTAGCTGATATCCTTTCCTTGGAGAAGAGAGATCAAATTTGAATCCATCATGTTTTCCAGAGCCTGAAAAGCTAGGTCACTTAGTACCTGAGTGAGTTTGTAAATAATCACTACATTATTATATCAAAAAGATTCTATCCTTCAGCCATATAGGTAAACGGAAATGCCTGTGGGAGCCATGCTTTGTATTACTAAGTGTAACTCAATGATATCAGAATCCTTTGTGGGGGACCATTTGATACTTTTCCGCCAGGTCTGCTGATTTGTGAAACCCAGACTGATACAGACACAAGCAAGTGCTGCAAGGATGGAAAGACAGGAGTTACCTCTGGCATACTTAATAACCAAAAGCTTCCTAGGTCTATTAGGAAAAGTAGAAGTAGACAAACTCGTTCAACAACATGTCTGGACTTGTTCCACAAAGATTTTAAGTTATAATGTGATATAGAAACATCTGCATGTTTTAACACCTGCTATTTTTCACAGAATACTTTAACCTTCACAAAACACAGTAGACTGCATGAGATTAGTACTAAAATAAAATTTAAAAAAATTTAAAACCCACAAAAACAATGTACCATTCTCAAAACCACTTCCAATATAATAAAATGCCAAAGTGGAGACGTAGCACGATCTCAATGGTGCCCAGAATTTCAATATCAGTTTATAAGTATCAATCATTTATGGGCAGCACTAAAAACAGGTTATAGTGAAGATACAGTAAGTGTAATTACAGAAATTACTTACTGAATGTAATTCTGGAAAAACCTCCTCCATGGCAAAGTATTCCATGAAAGTAGCAAATCCCTCATTCAGCCAGAGATCATTCCACCATTCCATAGTTACTAGATTGCCAAACCACTACAAAAGACCAAAAACATGATTATTTTCCTAGAATTAAAATCAAATGAGAAGTACTCATTCATTGTCTGCCTTATCTTGTGGTAAAATGAAGTTCAGTCAAAACCACAGGACAGCCTTTGCAGGAACAACTTCTTAAGTATGTCATGAGAGTTGCACTCTGCCTGTTGTGCTGTAGAAAATACGCCTGCAGGTTTTCTGAACAGATACATGCACAACCCAGTCACAATGAGGGGAAGGGTGAATTTAAGGACAGAATTGCATTTAAAAACCAAACAAATGAAAAAAAAAAAACCCCAATAACCTCCCCAGACTAGTACCTGATGGGCAAGCTCATGTGCTATCACTGCAGTTACTAACTTTTTATCCCTCGCTGAAGAAGTACTATTGTCAAGTAAGAGTGCTGTTTCTCGGAAGGTGATCAAGCCCCAGTTTTCCATTGCACCAGACTGAAAATCAGGAATTGCTACCAGATCTGGAAAAGATTTGAAAAAAGCTTTGAAAATTGCTAGTTAAAGCAATCCTGTCTTTCAAGCCTACCTATTATATTACATAATCACTAAAAAATTCTTAATTTAAACTCTGTGGTGTGGACATACACTCAAATCTCAAGTACAGAAGCCCCACAGATTTATAACCATGTTTCTCTAGCAGTACTCTGACATAAACAACTTAAAAAGACCCTGCCTATAGATCCTGCATGACCAAAAGTAACATGGAAATGAGATGGCCTGAAAAGTACACTACTGAAAAGCAGTGTCTTAGAAGAGACTGCATTTTACTGTCTTTCCAGTCAAAGTAATGCATGCAAAGGAGTCAGGCTGCAGATCTTGCAGTTGTGAACACGATTCACAGACTGAGAATTTCCTCACTACCAAGTTAAATTTACACAGAAGAATTTCTTTGGTGTTACTTACGTAAAAATATAAGCAATCTGGTTCCAAAAGCTCATAAAAACTTTCCAACTTGGGACTCACTGAATACTTGCACTCAGACAAACATGTAATAGCTTTTAAAATTATTTAGTAATTTAATAATTGTAATAATTTTTTTAAAAACGAAAATTCCCATGCATTTTTCAGATCAGGGCTTCTTCTGTTTAAAACAAAAAAAAAAGTCCTAAAGAACTTACCTAATTTTTCAAGAGGGTATTTCATTAGGAAGTACTTTTGGTAAAATTCGAGAAGCTTCACTGCTGTGTCTAGGGCATACCCAACTTGGTTTACATGCTGTGGTATGGCATAGACAGATACCTAGTCCAAACAGAGAAGAGAAAATATTTTGAAACTTATAGCTACAAAAGATTTAGAATTGTAGGAGAAGCTGACAGGAGTTCTTGAAACAGATAAGACACATTTTTGCGAGTACATACACAAATTACAAACAGTAGTTACGAAGCCTCTCATAAATAGCTGATTTTTCTTACTAGAGCTTATTAACTAGTCAAAATACAGGGACACTGTCCTGTGTGTATGCAAGAACAATTCAAGGCTGACAACTTCAAGGAGTCTGTTCAAGAAGGGTCTACGTGACACAAATTTTAAAATCCCTCGTAAGTCATTAAGCGACCCTCCCTGCACAGCTCAACTAATCTTGAGGCTATGATAGCATGTATAGTATGATGGCAGTAGTATAATCTGCAAGAAACTCTCTGAAAACATAATAATTGGCATAAAGCTCATCCCCATCTAAGGTATGGCCACATTAGACACAATGTAAGAAGCATTTATACAAATTGAGAGGTTACAATCTCCCTCTATTCATGTTGAATTGTCTGTACCAAGAAAACAACTTCGATTAGGTTACAGGCAGATTCACATTTAGGACACCCTTTCCTACACAAACACAGAAACACGCGGAGAACCATTATCCAGTTCTATAAAAAAGAAGTCCCTCTTACTGTGCTATAAATTAGTTAAACAAATGACATTTCAAACAGATTGAAAAGGTCACCTTTTAATTTTTGAGTTTGAATGAAGCACATATAAATAAGAATCTAGTCCAGAGTTCCTGGAGTAAGAAAGTATTATTAGCTGCAAATTTTAAGCTCAAAAACAAAACGTAAGAGCCTCTCAGGATTGTCTGGAGTTGAGAAAAATCTCACTGGATTATGAACACGAAGCAACCTTACTTGAACTCCAAGCTATCTTAAAGCATTCGTGACAATAAATTTATTCTGTGTGAAGATCAAATTCTTTGTATCTCCCAGCCACAAATTGCTGGAAGCATTCTAAGTATGTATTTCCTGGGAAATGTCACTATATGCTTCCTTCTTAGGGACCTCCTTGGCCTACTAGACACTGCTGAGACTACCTTAGACCTACTAAAACTCTGGCCTTACTTGGTATTCTTATGCTTTCTCCCTTCTACTACTCTTAATACGATTAAAATACTAATAAATTAAAAAAATAATAAATTGAAAATTATAAATTAAAGAGAAGTAAGAACTATTCTTACTAAGTTAAAAAGTTTTCTGCCTCAAAGAACTGACTGTATGGTTTTACCACAGTACAGCTCAAATACAGACCTGAACAGCAGCCACAAGCTGAAAAAAACCCAGGTGTAACAATCTGTTCTATTCAATCAGCTTTCATTAGAAATACTTGTCTAGATCAGAATTAAAGCCGTCTAGTACCTTTACTTGTATATATTGGATTAAAGAGAGGGCTTCTCCTTCTACAGTGCTGCTAGCACTATTCCCTCTGACTTTTTTTAGGTAGACACTTCTGACACTTCACCACAAAGGGGCAGTTTCTGCTAAAGAGTCATGAAAGTCATTGCTCATATGAAACTTCTGCACTTTCTAAAACAAGATTAAGGAGCATCTCCTAATATTACCATATTTATTCTTTAGTTACTCTAACCACACACATTGTAGTGATGCCTTAGAATTTTAGCTTTTATGTTTTTCATATATTTGTAATTCTGCAATGCTTTAGTGTGCAACTCCGAAACTCCATATAGCGTGTTAGCTACTGTCCTCCCATCTCGGTCAGTCAAAACAATCCCTCTCTAGGCCTGAAACTCAAAGACATCTTAAGGTCTCAGGCCCCGAGAAATGTAAACAACAGGGGGGAGGGGGACAAACTTGGAATAAATTACTTCATTACCTGAAGCTGTAATTGGAGGATTAACCCCTGATATGCAAATGGAACCAACTTATAAAAGTACGAAAACCTGTGACCTGGTCATCCATTTCGGGTGTAGCCCCTGAGGGCTTTGACTGCCCTAAGTGTACCTGAAGGCCCTTCAATAAATATACCTGCTTCTATTCTATTAATTTTGTCTAGCCTCTGTTTTTAGGTAGCCCCATCAAGGCATCAGTAGAAACAGGCCAAACTCTTGCAAAGGACAAAGCTCAAGCAGGACCAACTGTCTGATGTTTGGAACCTTTGGAAAAACAAAAACTCCACAATTAAGTAATTGTATTTAAGTGACTACATGCAAATTTAAAGTCAGCCTAAATTTGCTTTACTGTAGGGCATGAGTTTGTTAGATATGTTATCTTTGCAGGTACAGAAAGTTTTTGTGGCACTGCTTGAAACCACGTGTAGGTGTTCCTGGAAACTTGTCACATTTCTTTACATCCTCAGAACAACTCCTGGTTTGCATGACATTACTGTTCACAGATGAAGCAGTGAAAAGAAGAGTTGAAAGCTTCCAGCTCTGAAAGCTCTTAGGAATTTTACATTTTGTAAATTTCCATTGTTAACAAGACCTGATGCAGAGTCCCTTGCTGCAAAAGCATATTCAGTCTGTGAACTCAGTCCAATTTTTAGCATATGGCTTTTGTCTCCTACCTATGATGAGTATAATAAAACCAAGAAGACGAATAAATTTAAAAGAGACAGAGTTTGCTTGTTGGTTTGGGGATCTTTTTGTTTTGCTTAATAGCCTGGTTGGCTTGGGAAGAGTGAAGCAGAACTTAAAGTGAAACAAACACATACCAAAGTCCCATTAGTTTCCCTGCTGATGTTTTTCAAGTCTGCAACAATAAAAGCTACTAGATAGGTGCTCATCTTCAAGCTGACAAAAAACTCATCCTGAACAATTCCATGCATCACAGGTGTGGTGGCTTTCTGCAGGGGAAATGAAGTATTATTAATACAGACAAAAGAACACTATGACATAAGATAAATCAATGTTAAAGAATTATTTCATGCTAGGAACAGTTTATAGGCAAGCTGACATAGTATCTTTATATTTTTGTTATATTTCAGTGCGATTGATGATACTTACAACAATGTAACAAACTTAACAAGACATGAAACATTTACGTTTATATACACAAAAATTATTTGTCAAGTTTTATTATGTAGTATTATCAAACAACTACTCTGTTGGAGAAACCAATCTAATCTGGTTCACGTTTAAAGTCCCAGTATAATCCAAAGTCAACATATAGATTAGCATTAATTCAGGGGAGCATTAGGCTAGACCAGAGACACAGTTCAGCACAGCCTACTAAAAATACTGGTATTATATGAGTTAAATATTTGTCTCTTCCCATAAGTCTCAGCAAAACTAGGTAACCAGACATACATACTATTTTAAAACAGAACAAAATATTCCTCAGATGCACTTTTACAAATCAAAAGAGAATGCATTTTAAAAACCAAGGAAAACCTAAGGCCTCTCAGTAACTTCAAAGCAAAAACATGCCCAGCTTAAACACACACTGGCAAAAGTAACTGTCTGCCCAGTCTTCTGAGCACACAGTAAGATACCATACAGAAGTAAGATACCGTACTGTATCTCAACTTACTTTTTGTGCAGTTTTCTTTAATACTAGTCCTAGAAAAGCATGCTATATGCCTTGAAGTACTTTTCTATGTATTCCTTTACATGCATAAAATACAAAAAGAATAAAGCAAAATGTTTAAAACCACTGTAGTGCAGATTACTAAAGGTTTGGAGACAGAGATGGCAGTTCATAAATTCTGAAACTTCATATATGATTTTGCTTTCAGAACCCACAAACATTTAAGAACCAACAACAATAACCTTAGTTTTAGACAAGATCATTTGAAATGAAACAATGTTTTCATATTTAACTGTCACTGAAAATTTAGCTGTCAGCCTCAAAGAGAAATGGATTTTTAAACCTGAAGATATAATCAATATAATCATTTAACCTGACCATTGTATGTGAGCAGAATGCCATCTTTGAATACCTCCACTGAATTAATAGATTTCTGCCTTTATTACAGCTTTGGTGTCATACGGCAGTGACAGTCTATCTAAGAAAATCTGCTAAAAAAATGCAATGCATTGAACTTTCTACCAAGTTCAAGTATTTGAGAACAGAACAGTTGTTTCATTATAAAGTCATATAGTTTATAGCTTGTCCACTCAGGTCAATCCCCTGGACATCAATGCAATAAAAACACAATCCGAAACACTGAAACAGATTACCTAGGCAGCAGCTCTACTAAAATTCCCCTACAAAAGCAGGTACCTTTGGCATATTTGACAGAGTGGAAAGTTTCTCATCTCTCTTGATCTTGATTAAAAAAGTAGCTTTAAATGATGGTTCATCAAAGCATGGAAAAGCAGACCGTGCTGCCAGAGGTTCAAACTGAGTTGCTGCAAACCACCTAATGAGAAGAGTGGAGAAGAGCAAAGTAAGAATTATTAAAAGCACAAATGTCAATTTATTTATGATAGAACAGTCACTTCCTTCCCAAACCTTCAAAGAGCTTGTTATGGGAACAGATTTTTGAATAGTAGATGACAAGGCTGGATCAGTCAGAATAAATGTTTCATTAACAATTTTTTCTTTAAAATCCAATAACCTACTTATTTGAGGAGTTATCTTCTTGGCTATTTTTTGCTTTCTGAACAAAGAAGAATGCACTTGGAATAACACAATTACAAAACAACCACCAAAATATAAGCCAGCCTGTTTCCAGAGAGAGGGAACAAAAAGAAGATTGAAAAATTAAATTAGGGAGCATGCCTACTAAATAAGAGTTTGGAAACATCTGTAGAAGACAGGACTGCAAGGAAGGTTTTTCATCTAATTGCCAGGCTGTTTCCTGCAGATGTTCCCACAGTTCAGCTAACTGTATGCCTGTTCCCTGTGCCGGCTAGTAGATGGATTCTGTCCAAGTTCATGTACTGTCTTGTCTCTAATCCAACAGCTATTCATATCACAAGAAGACTTCTCAGGAGTCTACGTTCCTTCCCCACTATTTTTATACTAACTAGCTGTGGCAATTACAGCTTTTGGTGGAGAGGATCTCTGACTTCTGCACCTACAAAACAACACAGAGTTCAACAAGTTTACTAATTGAAGTATTTACTGGAGCTAAACAGAGAACATGGTCCACACTGCTTTTTTATTTTAACTTGCCTTTTTTTTTTTTTAAACCTACTGCCAAGCTACCCACAAGTGTTTGAGTGGTTTGTTTGTTCTGCATCGTGATTCCAACTGTATTTTTGGATATACAGCTTTTCTGAGACGGCACACTGCTGACAATTCATAAGATTAAACTGCATGCCTGCTTTCAACTTCTTACTCTTTTCTTCCCCCTGACAAATTAATGCAGTTGCACCCCATGATTGTGCAGAAGAAAATCAAAGAATAAAGAACCATTCTGCATAAAAGTATAAATAAGGTCCAATTTATTTATTTTTTATTTTGCTTTTGGCAACAAGTTAAGTGAGTTATTTTGTGATTTGGTAATTTTTATATTTTTGTGACAATGTAAAAATATTCAAAAGAAAGTAAAACTAAACTAAAGAAAATATATTTTCTTGCAGAATCAGCTTGATAGTTTGAGTTTTATACAGAAAACGCAGTAACAGCAGAGGTTATCAGAGCAGTCTGCATTTGTAAAACTACAGACAACAGGCACACAGAGACAATGCACCTGCAAAAAGAAGAGGCAGGCAAGGCAATGGAAATGATGATATCACTAAAGAGTTATCTGAAAAGGATTTACTGAAAAACATACAGGTTAAAACATGTGCAACATCCTATTTCTGAACAAAAGTAGGTAACACTGGACTGAAGGGGGGCAAAAATTAAAAAAATTACTCACAGATTGTATTTTTTCTCTGTGAACAACTATATGCTCTCCTTCTACTACAGTAAATAAAAAAAGAAAAGAAAGCTGCAGCTACATCAGAATATGAAAAAACCCACTGAGTTTCAATAATTTAAGTGATTTTTGCCTTCTACACTTACTGCACTCTTATGCCCACTTACGCCATGGGAATGAAAGTCTTTAATGTTTGCTTAGCTGACCCACACTGCTTTTCCTGTCTCTTGTTTATTGCACCACACTGTTTCTAGAAGACCTGCATGGACAGTTACTTGCCCACAAAGGCATGAACACTCTTAAGTACACGACCAGCATAAGGCCCATTTGAAGTGGGGAGGGGGGGCCAATTTTTAACAATCTTCCTGATAAATAGCACTAATTTACTCTTTATAAAAATGAGTGCAATGTTTCCCTTTTCTCCAGTCACCTGAGACTTTGCCTGACTGCCATGACTTTTTCATATATGATCAAGAGTGGCTTGGCAACAACCTCTCCCAGTTCCCTTAGGACTGTGTGATGCATCCCTTTGGGCCCCATTGGGTTCCTCTGGTGGTCTTGAGCCTGACCTCTTCCTGTGATGACAGGACTTTGTTTCCTCAGTCCCTGTCTTGAGACTCAAGGGCTCAAGAAATGCGGGAAGAATTTCAAAAGAGAGAAACTAAAAATAAAACAAACCAAAAAAGCCACCCTACAACTAACTACAACCGCCACACTGCAGTACTTCTGTATTTCACTGTAGGAGAGGCTGCCCTGACTTAAGGAACTCATCCATGAAAGAAATTTTTCAGGTAGATTAATCAAGAGATTAAAGACTGACTTTCTCAACAAGAATAAGTTGCATAAAATGTCCAATAAAAAAAGCAACCTTTTAACTTCTGTTATTAAAGCACAATCCAGAAGTGACAGAACAGAGAAGCTGTATTACTGGGCATACCTTTGTTTAGAGTTCTCATCCTTGTAAGAAATTTTGTAAAAGCCAGAGTAGGTGTCTGATAAATTAGATGAATACTCCATGTTGATAGTATAATTCTGTCCTGCAAGGAGAGCCTCTGGAGCCATGAGTGCAATCTGGTCATGCAATGGATATTCCAGGAATTCAACTGCCTCTGCTTGATGCCCTTGTGCTGAAGTAATCGCTGCCTTGGTGATATTAAGTCCTGAGCTGTGAAGTACAATCTTCTGAGTAACATGGAGGATGTTGACCACTATTTTTACAGAGCCTGCAAGTTTCAGAGTAGTTAGGTTTGGCTGCAAGACAAGATCATAGTGCAGCGGTATAACATCAGGAGGAAGTCTAATTTTTGCCCATGGAAATACTTTTCCATTGGTTGCCAAGGGGTATATTAATTCCATTGTATGATTTTTTTTATGGCAGCCTTCTTTGGTAAAGGTACATTTGGGAAGAAGATAAATCATCATTATTAATGAAAATGCAATCACAAAAACAACTGTGCAAACCACCAAGGTCCTCGTAGAGGGCACTGAGCATGATCCATTTGGATTTTGCCTGTATACAGACATGTTATTCTGCAGACCCGAGCTTCTGTTCATGAAGGACATCCCCAACAATTTTGCTGATGACTCATAATCCTCTTCATCATCGTCCATTTCATGCTCTCCAAGACCACGCACCAAGAGACGGGAGCTTCTTGGTTCGTATTCCACTTCATCAGGCTCCAGTGGATGTAAACAAGGCTCTTTGGCCAAGTCAACCACATCGGGCTCCTCTTCAAACATGCTGTTTTCAATCATATTCCTGGGTAACTGAATTCGATCTGAAAAAGAAATGACCATATATTACATCATAAACCAAAGGCTTGAGTGTAATACCTCAAAGATGTTTTACTGAATTACAGAATTGGAAACACCTTTACAGTATATACCATCAAGATCTCTTTCATTTTGTCTCCTAAGTTTGCTTCCAGGAAATACTTCTGTGCTTTTCTGCCTACCAAAATTTTGCTTCCCTTGCGCATAAGCACAAGCATCTTACACCGTAACTGGAGGTCAGCTATACAACTGCATCATTCTCCCAACCCACTGATGTCACTGGCTTGGCTGCATTTCCTCTACTCCAGTAAACTATACTCGTACTCAACTAAATTATTGAAGTTGGATTATTTCTTATGTTGCACAGTAAAGCACAACAGCCAGTACATTTCTAGAGGTGTTTCAAATATGCTGCTTGTTAAGTTCTTCAGCACAGGAGAAAATCTGCCAATGTGATGGCAGCCACACAAATAAAACACCCATTGGACATTTTTAAACTTCATGTTTCACAAACATTGCAAAAAAGATAAAAATATTTCACATAAAAATAGCAGTATAAAAATTATAGTTCCAATTGACATCTTCATTTAAGATCTAGCTCATAGAATCCTTGAAACAATCCATGTATCTAAGAAGTCAAATCAGTGCCAATCAGACTGTTTGCCTCCAAAAAATTTGTCTTTAATAGATAATGGATCAGGGAATACAAATGAGGAACTGAAATTCATACCAAATTTTAAAATCACATTTTTATAGCATGAAGTTATATTTTAATGAAACTTCTGATCATATCTACCACTGTTTATGTAAAAGGTTGTCTTTTAGCTAATTAGTCTCCTGTCACAGGTTCTATCTAAGGGACTAGACAATACTTTTGCCCAGCTGCAAGGCTTCAATAAAGAACCTAATCTCTTTCAGACACGCATGTCTACTGTCACACCTCCATCTTCCACATTCTGTTTCCAGAATGAGAAAGCTGAATTTTTCTCTAGATGTAAACTTACTGTAAAGTAGGCTCACTTTTATTAATTTCTGACAAGAATGTACATTTTGCCAATCTATAGACATCCCAGAGCATGACTGTTCCTCTAATGTATTATTTATTTTATTTTTCATTTTATTAAAGTCAAGTATCTATATGGCTGAAAATCTCAAAAGTGAAAAGAAAAGATCTTAAAGAAAAGATGTCAAGAATATTTTCAAACCAGATATACTAAGTTCCTCAACATTCACTCTAAATGTATCCAGACTTCCTGTTTCAAGGCCACAAACTCAGAAAAACTGGAGTACCAGAAGTTGTAGCAATGAAAAGGCCTTAAAATAAGGTAAAAAAGAAATAAAAAAATCCTTCCCCAAAAAATTCATTACAAGAAAGGTGCAGTAGACAACCTGAACAAGAGATACAGAGATGTATGAAAGCAGGGAGTTTGCTGAAATTTGTATCTACTTGCTCTAACTAGGAACAGAATCAGAAGATCATATGATATCTGAGGTTGGAAGGCACTTCAGGAAGTCATCTGCTCCAACCTCTAGGCAAAAGCAGCTTCCAGAATTTTGTGTTCTTATGGCATTTCCCAGTACAGTGCTCATGTGCCAGCCCTCAGGCTGTGGTTGCAGTTCAGTGCTCTGGCACTATGGTCTCTACACTGGAGCATGTGCCAGATCGGAGGCCACACAGAACAGAGAGGACAGAAAGCTAAGTCAAGTTACAAGTGAAAACACACAGGCAAACTAGTGGAGGAAAAAATGTGGGAAGAAAGTATTGTGCAGCAGAAGCTCTTTTACAATTCCTCCACCCAAGAACAGTTTATCAAGAACTCACTATACTACTTCTAACAAGTTCTTGATTACTCCCCTCAGCTGGTTGCTTTTGAAATCTGCTGACTAGCTTCAATCAAATTTGAAAACAGACTCAAGACCAAATTTCTTCAAGTCCCAATGTAATCCCACCCCAAAACAACCAGCTGCTGGTGGAAGACACCCAAATCCATATCTGCTATGTAGAAAAGGCAGGTATTAAAACTCACATCTTAACCGCTCCAAAAGGTAGCAGTCAATCAGTACACAGCTCCAACCCCAGCCATGGCACGTGCAGCTGCATGGCCAGCAAAAGAGGTAGAAGACAGGGGAGGCACTGCAGAGGGAAGGAGGAGAAAGATAAAGAGCATAAATCTAGCAGAAAGTAGGTTTCATCAGCTCTGATGCTTAGAGAACACTTTGTTTTTTGGAGAGCTTATTCTCTAGTAAGTTTCTTCTAAAGACAGTATTTTCAAAGTTGCATGCAGGTACTAACAACTTTTTCAGCCAAAAAGAATTATACAAAAAAATCTCAAACTGAAACTAAGAGAGAAAAGTTAAATTAGAAATTAGCTTCAAGACAATTCACAGTTTTAATACCTAGAGACATAAATTTCTAGGATAACAACTGTTACAGCCAATTTCTACAGAAATATTTGCACAAATTGGAAGTAATCAAAATCTGTAAGATCAAAACTTTACTGCAAATCAAAAGTATCACCAGACTACTACTCTCCACTGGAAAGAACATAGACCAAGTATCAAAAGGTTACTAGAGCTATTTATGCTGACACAGAAGTCTTTTTATCATCTTCTTTATTCACAGAATACATTTTTTGGAGATGAACCATGGCAAATATGTTCAAAACTTTGACACTGAGATAAACTCTGAACTCCTTGCTTCCTGCTGGTTGACTGGAATTGGTAATGTGATAGTATGAGTGAATTGAACTTTTATGACATTTCAATTTTAACCCATGGGCTGTTACAATATGAGCTAAACAGTCCCATGAAGGGGGAAAAGCAGTATTCTTAAACTGAAACATGCCACAAGGAATAAGGAGCAGCCTGAGGAGCATGATTGCAAGCACCACTTTTCACTGTCATCTCTTATACCACGTATGGCCAAGCAGCAAACATTCCCATCTTAAAACATATACAAAGCAGATTAATTCAGATAACAGAGGACAAATTAGTATAACTGCAAGAGTAGGAAAATTAACCTGTAAAGAAGCTACACGGTTCCAGTGAACTACCACTGTCATGCCAGAGGTGGCAGGTGCACTAGAGACATTTGAGGTCACACCAGTCCACAATTACTGTGGATCAAATTACTCAGATCCAAGTACTGATCTGAGCTGCTAAAATGTACTACAAAAGCTATCTGCCATCAAGCACAGCAATTTAAATCTAAATCTTTGCTAAACGTAAGTTTAGTGTGAGAGTGAACAAGGAGGTAAAAGAAAAAAGTCTTGGAGGTGAATCTTGTTGCTCTCTAAATAGCACTAACGAAATGATACTAAAAGCTTGAAGACTAAAGCTTAAGCTTTCAGCTACATCAGATAAAAGCTTAAATACACCCAAATAAAAGTGATTTTACACAATTCTACAAATTTTTATTCTGAAAACAAGAGATTTTCAACACCTTTCCCAATACATGATCTATTATCACATCTAGTGGTGACTAATGTGAATACTCACAGTTAGAAACAATCCTGAGAAAAGAGGTGAGGTTAACTACTATGTGATTGACAAATCCAGAAAATCAATCTTCCTCATACTGAAAAACTGAAGGGAGACATTTTCTCAAAATTGATGGTTCTGAAAGTTTCTTTAGAGCTGCCTCCTGCAGCACAGATGCCCAAAAATCCATTGCAAGATATCTCCTCATTACAATATTCAGGGATCATAACAAGCTGGGTCTGTTATTTTCTGTGAGGAGGACAGAATGCTTAGACATGAACTTCAAATGCAGTTTGCACCAAGCCAACAGTACAACGAGTTTGCTATGTGTACTGCAGTCTGATAATGTGATCCCCATAGGCGTATCTAGCTGATAGAAAGTGGCATGACTAAGGACACAAAGGCAAGTGACTAATTAGCCACACAGTTTGCTCCTACAAGACATACATTTTTCACTTCTACACCGTTTCACAAATTAGTCTTTAAACTTATAAAGCAACTTTACCACAATACTCAAGTTCAGTATGAAACATGATCTTACAGGAACAATCAGGTGTTGGAGTAAAACAGTCCAGCACTTGCTCCAAGTATTTCTTTTGTCCAAAGAGGTCCAATCTCATTAAGGAGGAGAATGTAAGCTTTTCCTTGAAGTTTAACAGCCAACACAACTTATTGAATCTTAGTGTGTGCAACAACAAAGTATCTCATCATGTTTGGTTTCTGGAAACGGTTATAAATACTTCATAGAATTAAAAAAAAAAATTCCATTATACTTCAGAGACAATATTTTCCTGTAATGCTACTGATACCTCTTTTTAATTCCAGAAGTATGTACTTATCCCTTGCAAAACAAAATCAGTAGTCTCTTTTCTATCAGGATTCATGTCTGGGTAGTCTACTTCAGAACAGAAATTTCAACACTCAAAATTCTTACATGAATCTAAGTAACCCATTACTTAAGTTCATTCAATTTTAAAACATATGCAGGAAATGCTCAAAGGCATTTTATTTTTCAATTTCTCAATTCAAATTAAGAGGCTAAACCGAAAAAACCTAAAAATCCTGTTCATTCCTATTCAATTCAGACAGACTCTTGCCACTTCCTGAGACTGAAGTTCAGCACAATATGATCTTTAAATAATGAGTAGATATCATACAATATTTTAACTGAAAAAAATGTTAGAGGAATTACAGTAACAACTGTCAAGTTGTAGCAACCAAACTCCAGACTGCAGATAAGTGAGAAACTTTCTGTAACTCTGGAATAACCTAGGAGCAAAACAACTACTGGGTAGCATGTACCAGAAGAAGCAGCAAAACCCAAGGCCAGACCAAACCTCCCTGTGTAAAGGGGTATAAAGTGTGCCAACCAACTGGAATAAAAACCGATACCCACTGAATGTAAGCTACTTCAGTTGCATACAAATAATGGGAGAGAAGGTGCAGAGTTAAGCCTGCCCAAAACCAGACATCTGTGCCTGGTGGGTCAGGAAAGAACACAGAAAAACAGTGAGCCAAGTACTTGTTTTGCTACCAAGCAACTCACTGACAGTATGTCAAAGAATAATTTTGTCCAATGATTTCAGGAATAGATGTTTAAACAATGCCATCAGCTATTAAGAGCCATAATACTGTTTTTCATACCTAACTTCTACATCCAAATTTGAAAGCATTGGCCCTTTTTTTGGCAGAAGCAGCTGCTGACAAAACAACAAATTCCATAGACAAACCACATAAACTTGCTCCTATTAAAAGCCTGGTTGCTTTTGCTAAGGCCATTCGGCAGGGCAAAAATAAACTCCGAGGTGGATTTTTTCCCTTTAAAGCTATTTCTTACCTTCATGTACCTGTCTAAATGCTGCCTCAGCTAGAAGTAACAGTGAAACTCTTGCAAGATTTCAGCACAGACAGAAAGATCAGACTATGAGACTCCTAATACATGAATGAGCTTGCTACCAGGATGGTAAAGTGAGTTCGAGGAAAAGATGCTACTGGGCACAAATACTGTGCCACACAGTCTAAAACCAAAAGAACAAAGGCTCCACTACTACTTAAGAATCGGAAAATTAGTTCTACACTGTTAACATTTAGCAAACAGCATAAAATTCCTTGTTTCCGGGACTCTGAGGAGTTATTTGAAGCACTTTTGAGCACTAGCAAGTATTTTTTATATGGCAGGTAAGCACGCTCCAAGCAGAGAGACGCGTGCTTGTATGTATGTGTAACTCCCACTGCAAAAAATGTTAAGACTGGTTAGAGTACATGGAACCTGACCTTCTCTCTTTTATTTGGTCTTTGGGACGAGTAGTAAAGGAATGTGCTAGTGAAGACTAAAGCAGATCACTGATATACAGCCATGGATACAAAACTCTACAAATGCTACTGCTCTTTAAGTTATTTAATTCTTGTCAGTAACTAACACTATGTCACATGGAAAAGCCAACAAAGGAATTCTGCAGAAATAACAACACATATGAAGCCACTGCCCTCTCTCGTATCAAAACCACTAAATTCAGTATAACCATTTCCCAGAAAAGGAAGAAAAAACAAAGGTTGTAAATTAGATATCAAAAAAAAGTTTCCACTGAAACTTAAAATTTACATTTTGTAGTGAAATAATAATTTCTCATTGTATCTGAAAAAAAGAATTAGAAACACTCCATAAATTAAAAAGCACCTATTAGCCACGTCAAACGTATTAAAGTTTTCTGCTACAATTGCACTGTCTTTAAGAGGTAATATGATCTGTGCAGCTAACATGCAGACATGGCTCTAGAAAGTTTGCAAATAATAGATGTACCTGCTATAAAATCTGTTCTTTTAGGGAAAAGATGAACATGTTACTCACAGTAGAGTATTCATCTATATTTATAAGAGAGGAAACCAAAAATATACCTACTTAGTGAAATTTCTCACACATATCTTATGTCTTCAGTCATCACAAGCTGGTGACCAGAACAAGATGAAGCAGGAGACCAAATTAAAACCAGATGTACTTGCATTGTACAGTTTGCATGCAAGAAGGAACAAAACAAGCTACAGGAAAACAGCATTAGGAATATTCAGCAAGTTTTCAGAAATGTTATGTGTTTCTATTATTAGTTTCTATTTAAATTTAAAATAACTCAACATTTTAAATGCACAAACCACTACGGCTGTCACCATGAAAAATAAATCTTAATGCTCCTTTCTCTCCTAGAAAGGCTAGACTTGACTGTAGAAACAAAACTGTGATTTTTCATACTGAAGAGTCATCTATCTAGAATGTGTACAAGGACATCTGAGGCACTAAGGATCTGGAAACACTAATAAAGGTTTACACTTTTCCTCCTGAACCGTCTCATGTAAATCTGCATCTTCAACCTCAAACAGGGGGAGGGTAGAGACAGAGAAATGTTTAATATACCAAATCTCTCTGAACTGTTCTATCTAAAATTTCAGACATGTTACTATAGAAAAGCAACATAGCATATAGTGTTCAATCACCTTTTTAAAGCTTGGGTTTTTTTTAATTAAATTCACCATAGGCCAAACTTCCACATTTAACTAATAAAAGGCATAAATCTATTTATTTACGCCAAGTTACTTAGTAAAAATGTAATTTTAACAGAATTGTAAAAATTAAAACTATATACTTGGGCTCTGCTCTTACTAATGTCAGTTTACCAATTCTACTTAACAGGAAGCAGCAGAGCAATCACCCCAATTTCAAATTGCCAAACATTAATGTTTTTCTAGAAGACAGAAGGAAACATTCACTCTTATTTGTGCACCTCGTGCTGGACTCTCATTGCTTGAGACAAGCTCCAAATCTTACATCCTATTCTCACCCCAAACTGTTGTCCTGGTTATTGTTCCTACATTGTCTGAGAGACAAGAGGTGGGCAGCCCAAAGGAGAGCGCCAAAACAGATTCACTGTCACAAATGCTGAAACTGACATACGGAGGCATTTTGAAGAAAATTTTGATTCCAAATACTACAATGGGAATCCAAAAGGTGAGAAATATTTCAGAAAGTGCAATCACTTACTCAATGGGGACTAAAAATCACTGGTTCCGTACACCACTAATTAAGGGTTTCTATTACTGCAAATCAGCATTAGAGTTTAAATCAACAGAAATAACACACGGTGATATAGATAAAATACAACTGTCGGTCAATTTTTTTTTTTTCAAAAGATGAGGAATAAAATGGCTGGCAAAGAAGAGGTTTAATTGACAACTAAACATTCGAATTGGTAGAATTTGAAAATGCACACTTAAAACATTCATTCTTAACATTTTCTTAGATATAAACTTGATATTTTTCTAAACCTAAAGATGAAATAAAGCTGGAAACTTTAGCTAGTGCTATTTATTAATTGCATAACCTAATATGACAGAAATGAGTTTTAAAAATCCAGCAGAGAAAGAAGCAACATTCTACCCTACTTAACCAGTTCAGCAAATGAAATGAGAAAAGACAAAGATCGAGAAACAGAAGTGACAACTTAGAAAACTGACAATATTTTATATCAATAGTTTCGTGGAAGGTTAATATTTTAAGAATAAAACCCTCAAAAGATTATTGAGGCAATAGGGTTTTTTGTTTTCCATAGTCCCACTTCCCTATTTATTTAGGCATTCAAATCCAAATATATCTATTATGTCCTATTTATATACGGTATTATAAGATATTTGACACAGGATCTGAACCCATAGATAACATCTCATCACTAGGTGACATCTAATTTTTTCCCCCAAAATTCTCGAAGAATTGATTAATCTCTGGCAGTATATGCCAGTAAATGCTCAGTCTACACGTAAGTGCTTAAGAGAAAAAAACCTCCTGCGATCAAAAGCCTTCTGTTATGTTTGGCTGCAGGTTCAGAGTTGCTTTCTGTGTTACTGCAATTTTAAAACCTACTGGTCAAATCAGAAATAACCTCAGTTCCGTAATAAGGCTTATGACAGGTTGCTTGCTCAAGCAAGCACTTCAAAATCCGAACAGAAATTATACAACAGACACTTAAATCAACTGGCTAAAAGCAACCCCACCAGTATTTAACCTTCAAACTGTAATTCACTGTTGATGCAGCATCAGCAACTAGAAAAGGAAAGCCAGGCTTTCAGACCATTGACTATATATATGAAGTCTAGATTTTTTAAGTCAGCTAAAGCAAACAGATAAACGAACAGACCCGCTCATATGCAGAAGTGCTTGTCATCTTAATGTTCATGGACAGTCCCAACCATGGGTTGGAGTCTCTCAATCCACCTGAATGCTGAGTACATAGAAGCTCCATTATCTTTTGATATCTGAAAGAAGACGACCTCCAAAGTTACTTCTGAAGCAGAATTGCCACCCATCTCTGCTCAATCAGAGAATTTAACAGAAGGAGTACAGTACTGACTGGACCTGGACCAGAGCTATGCAGTCCAGTTCCTGTTGTCACAGACAACCAAAACAACTGATGGTCAATCCAGACAGACTTTACATGCAATTCCATTCCCCATGAAAAGTGAAAAAATATGACTCTGAAGCCATATCCCACAATCCTTTATACTGCCTTAGTACTACCTTCTGTCTGTTTCACAGATTACTCGCTACCTCAAGGAAAAAGTCTTCAGCATACAAAAGGAAAAAAAACGGTGCAGTGAAAAATAAACACTCAGTAGCATCAGTAATGCTACAGACAGTCTCGGAAAGTTTCTGTCGTTCATTTGCTAGCAATATTCCACGCTCAGCATGCAATTATTCCCAGAACTGCAGGTTCCCTGCTACTACCTAGCAACCATTCTTCAAGGATTAGATTTGCCTTTTGTATGAACTGTTAATTGCTGTGGTCTAGGGTCTTACTTTTCCTTGATGAATTGTGTACACTAGGATAGTCAAAATCAGCACACGGTGGTTGCTGTAGATTGCATTATTAAAAAAAAAAAGGAATAAAAGAGTTGAAATTGAGAAAAAAAAAGGCAGATATTTTATGTATTTAGCAGAAAATGGTAGTAACAGTTCATCAGACCTGTGCTTATAAACAGTTAGGAGAATTGTTACATGATTTCATTTGAGACGCATTTACTGTTGAAAGAACTTAGTTTTAAATTCTTCATTCACTGCTTTCTGGTAAGTTCTTCTGGACAGTCTGAGCAAGCAGCATTCTATAAATCTGTGCCCAAGAGTACAAAATTTTGGAAAAAAAAATCACTTCCCCTAGTTTACAAACTGTCTAATCTATTTAGGATTGTAATTATTTCTCTAAAGATATTTGCTCTTATTTTAGCTGCATTTAGAATACGTTGCTCCAAGGCAATTTTTGGCCTAAAGGTTTAATACGGCCTGTAGGTTAGGCTGCAGTGAGAGTAGATCCCTTCAGTGACAGCTGTCGAGTCAGAAGCAGCACTTCAAGGTTTGAGCAAAAGTTAACTGAAGACAAAAGGCTTCTAGTGGCTAAACAGGTCTTGAAGTTGTAGAGTAAGTACTACAAACTTGTCTACACACAGGTGTCTACAGTCTGATTTCTGAAATTGCTGATGCAGAGAATAGAAAAATAAAATCAAAGGCTATGCTTAACAACAGCTGTCTAATGTTACCAGCTCTCTGAGACACAGGCCTCTCTCCTCCTTGGTAAAACAGGTTTAAAAAAGAGATAAAGGTGTTACTTGATAGTTTAGCAATAATTTTTTTCTGGGATGAATTACTTAGAATCTCAGCAGCCCAACTGAAAACAGCATCTCATCTGCACACTCCTCTATGCAGCAGATATTTTGATGTCCTTAAATTTGTTCCAAAACAGTTGTGCAGTTTCTTGTGTTTGTGGATCCTTTTTCCTGGCCCATAGAGCCACTTTTCCAAATTCACGATACATAAATTCCAACTAAGACCAACAAAAATACTGAGAAAATTATTTGTTACAGACATTTCCACTTTTCAGCTGTTCCACTTTTGTAGCTGTTCAATTAAAACTTGTGTGAAAATACCCAGGCCTTGTTCATAAAGATTTCTGCAGTTCAAATACATCAAGTATGGGTAAAGAGTGGGTTATTTAAAAGAAAAAAAGAAACAAGCATACAGAAGTCTGAAATCACTTTGTTGCTGAAAAAAAAAAGCCACAATTCTGAGGCTTGACAGGCAACTTTGCCATTTGCATTTCCATACCTAGTTCTCAAAGAGTCTGAATTATTGTATGGGCTTGGGGTCAAAACATCTAAACAAGTGTAACTTAAACATTCAGTTACTGTCATGAGAATTCTTCCAGGAAAAAATGATGATTAGTAAGCAGTTCCTCTTCATAAGGATTAAAACAAAGCAGAACTTTGGTTAAAGTTACTACCTCACGAACTCATGGAGCCACTGTTGAATGTTCAAGGTGAAGGAGCTCAGGTCAGCATACAAATTTAATGTCTTCTATCCAGAAATTTAATTCTTATTTAAATTCTTATTTTATTACTAAATCTGGTTTGGGATATTTCTTTCTTGTTTGCTCTATCAATGGGTAAATTAGTCTAAATCTAAGCAAGTTGAAATAACAAGGATGCTGAGTTAAGTTACTTAACTGTATGCCAGTTCACATACAAGATACAGAATTCCCATTTTTACACCAAATTTCAATTACACTTTCTGAAGAAAAACAAAAAAACACATCAAAACACAAAACCAAACCACAGTTAAGTAAGACAGGAATTTTCCAAGTTACTTAGTTTCTCTCCAACTACCTGAAAGGAGGTTAGTGAGGTGGGTGTTGGTCTCTTCTCTCAGGTAGAAGTGACAGAACAAGAGGAAATGGCCTCAAGTTCACCAAGAGTGGTTTAGATTGGATATTAGGAAAAACTTCTTCACCAAAAGGGTTATCAAGATTTGGAACAGGCTGGCCAGGAAAGTGGTGGAGTCGTCATCCTTGGAGGTATTTAAGGACATGTGGATGTGGCACTAAGGAACACGGTTTAGTGGTGGACATGCCAGTGTTAGGTTAATGGCTGGGCTCGATGATCCTAAAGGTCTTTTCCAAACTAAATGATCCTATGATTCTATAAGTAATTGCTTAGCATGGGGACTTCCAATACTACGTATAAATTTTATAAATCTGACTGAATCAAGTAAATTGCACAATTTGTAGACCACCTTAATTTTTTTGCTGATTCCATACTGTACTCCTAGCTGTTAAAACTGGTAGAACATCACTCTGAACATCATTGGGCCTATTACCCCACCTAACTCACCACTCCCTCTAACAGAAAGATACATCACCCTCTCACCACATCCCACCATGCTTTCCCAGACACCTGTGTTCAAGATAATGCAGACACTGTTTTGTTTTCCATCCTCCTCTTTGTTCTTTTGCTCCTTTCAGAATAACAGCTCTGGACATCCTGCTGCTGCTATCTAGCAGAATGATTAAAAATGTGAGGAAGCTCTTCCTACTTCTCCTCTGAGCACTACATTCACTGACTCACTGTAGGACTGTATGCTATTTCCAGGAGCAGTTAACACAGGAATTAGTGTCGTTCCTTATTCTGAAACCCTCACAAACTTTTAACTACCTCCTTCCTTACCCTGGTTTCCATGCAAAGATATAGGAGTCACTTAGTTTTTCTAACTGCCAGCTGTCACTGAGTCATAGCTTGAAAAGAAATGCCTCAAAATTTTGGAGAAAGCAATTAAAAAAAACCTTTCAATTGGAAAAAAAATACTTAACTAACAAATACTAATTTTAGAAATTGCTTTGCTGTTCTTCTGAAATATCACCCAACAGAAGTTATATCAGTTTTGCTGAATTTTGCTCATAGACAATTGATTTACAGCATAGCCAGTAAATAATCCCCGTTGCCTCCTGCTTGCTCTTTGAGACACAGAAATTGACTTACAGAAAGAGTATAAGCGCACAGGCTCTTGATGATCACATGCAAAATGTCTGAATATATTGGGAAACCTATGCAAAATCCTAACTAAAATCTCATGCTTTCATGGGTCAGGCAAGCAGTGATGTTTCTGGTTCTATCCTCCCTCCCCCAGAGGAAAGGAAGTGTGAGGAGGAACATCAAGCAAAAAGTTATATTCATTCAAAGTCTTCATAAAAGCAAATTACTCATCTTAAGGCATTTCTGGACCCAGCACTTAACAGAAAAACTCTGTGAAGACAGGCTGCATGGATCCTATAGAAGACAAGCACAACTCCTTAAATTCAAGACATGCTCAAATT
The DNA here is from genome assembly GCA_014706295.1 of Lycocorax pyrrhopterus obiensis. NCBI lineage: Eukaryota > Metazoa > Chordata > Aves > Passeriformes > Paradisaeidae > Lycocorax > Lycocorax pyrrhopterus. The sequence continues at coordinate 45,409,324 of JACSVZ010000014.1, read as the reverse complement.
TGAGCTCACACATTTATAGACAAAAAAAATCCCTGTAGATTTACTTATGAAATCTAATTTTTTAAGATATTGTACTTTGTTAGTGTAACACTGTGTAAGTAAAACATAAGTAAAGAGTAAAACAAGTAAAAATCTTCATATTTTCAAAACTCTGTGAAATTGCATATTGTAGAAGCAGTGATTAAGGTCACTATTAACACTTAAACATTGCATTACACTATTTCTTCTTGTAAGTATCAACAGATACATCACATCAGACATTAAAAATTACTGAATTGAAGAAAGCAGTGATTTTTTACAAGGCTGCCTTTTAATTTTATAATCTTTTCAGCATGCTCTAAAAACTTATTTGTTGATGATTCTTATTCCCTGTCATATCAATTTAGCTCTTCCTTCTACAATGTGAATTATTTCCTGCACTATTATGCTCTGGGCTGTCTCCAACTCATCCAGAAAAAATTCTATATTTGGAGGGAATGAAGAAAAGCTTATCTTATCTTTTCCAACAAGCTTGTTCAGCAAACAAAGCCTATGCCCACAAACATGTTAGTTAAACCAAGATTCTGACTAAAGATTTCCTTCTTCTCTACCGTGCCTCCCTAATCATTGCATACATTATAATTTCCTTCTGAGTGAGAAAATAATTCAATCCTACATAAAAAAATTATTTGCTCTTACTAAAGCAGGACAGTACACAATGTCATTCATGGAATTTCAAATCTGTATCTACCTGCAGTAAGAAAACAGTTATAACCTTTACTCAGCTAACAAAGACACAACAAGCCACTGGAATGTCAAGGAAATCAGAAGTCCTACTGGAAAGTCCTTTGCCTTCATTTCACCATGGTTTCACCTACCGCTTTGGAGCTGGGGCTTTTCTTTGCTTGTGCATATCCAGTTTTTTAGTTTTCCCTATTAAACTGTCTTTATCTCAGCTCCTGACTTTTCCCCTTTTTTACCCTTCTGATTCTCTCCCCCATGCTGCTGCATGGAATTACACAAGGCTATGTGGGGCTTAAATGCCCATCAGGGTGTACTCACAACAAGAACATTTAAGCAGAATTTTTACTTACTGGTATAGTCAGTGCATAGGGTTAATATACAGCCACTTACAGGAAAGCACAAGTCTTTGCATTTCCAAACAAAAACTTTCATGCCTGCAGTTATTTTAAATGTGTTCAATCTTACTTTAAGAACCTTCACAGGAGAACAACATTTCTGGGGGGAAAAAAAAGTTAGGCTGCCACAAGATAGATGTCACCATTTCTCTCTCTTAAATTACTTAATTCAGACAAAAAGTAGGAAATAATCCAATGGGAAAAAAAAAAAAAAACAAACCAGGAAGTAATAGGCAATATGAAGCACTGCTATGAGAATGTCAATCATCCATGGGATTTGCCTGCTTTTAGAGACAGAACAGAAGTGATAGGTAGGCTAAGAGCATATTCTTCATTCCCATTATGCTGCAAGACTACCTATGCATTGCATATTTTTAATAGATCAAAACTGGACATATATATGCTTATATATACTTTTATATGCTGAATGCAACTAAAAAAAAAAAAAAAAGGCACACATAGACTCCAGTTAAATAAAACAGGGTTTGTTGCTTTTTGTAGTGTCAACATCTACATGCAAACAGGTATGATGACTACTTACGATTTTAATAAACACTCTTACCAAAAGGCAGACAGTACCTAACGTCTGCTCACAACCTGAAGCACATATGCCATTCTGCAAGGGTTTGATTTCAAGATACAAATAACTGGTAGAGGTATACAAGAATCTATAGTTCAGCATATATCATGGCTTCCACTGGACAGACAAAAAGTCTACAAAATAGATGCTGGTTTTGGGAGAAAAAAACAAAAAGTCCTTCTTTCTCAAGAAAAACTCTTAACTTGAAAATGAATAGATTTTCCTGTATTGCAATGGAGGACAAATGCTGCTTTCCACTCCCAAAATAAGCATGGGAACTCAAGTTCCAAGCCTTACAAGTCACTTGTACCTTCAAGCTATACTGCAAGGTCTACTTCTGCTGTTTACTTGTTTATGTGGCTTTTTAAATGAATGTGAGATAAATACTGCAATGACAAGCTTCTGCACATAGACTGGAGTAAAACCCTACCAATTCACTGTATCATGGAAATTAAAACAATATGTGATTCTGTATTTTAAGACCCTCTCTTATCTGAAGTTGCCATAAGAAACACGTGCGAGCAGTTTAATTCCAAGGAAGTCACTGTTTATTAGTCTTGGGTACTTCTAGAAGATTCTCTGAAAGTCTTCCTGATTTTTAAGAAAAGTACCATTGCATTTTCTTTGGCAGGACCTCAGGCTGAAGAACTACATGGATCAATTACATTTCACCATTTACCAGTTAAATTTATACATAGATAGCCAGGCTACTACTGAGACTTCTTTTCAAATCTTCAGTTCCATGTTATCAACAAAAAGAAAATATCATAAAAGGGGAAAAAGTGAGTGGATCATTTACTGAATACTCCACCTATACAACTGCCAAAAAACTGTAACTTTGTCATAATTATTTATCTGGACCTAAGAGGAATTAAGGCTGACCAAACCAAGGTTAGTCTGGATTTTGATATCCAACAGAGATATATCACGTCCAATCACATTTAACCATATATTTTGAAGTTTAAATCTGGTACCAGTTAGGTTTCCTATGAGAAAAGGCAGAGGAAATGGATAGAAGGAAAGAGGAAGTGGTTTTAAATGACACTTTGCTCTTTGGATACTACTGAGAAAGGAAATCTTCCTTAAGGTTGAGGCAGTGTTCAATCCTCAGCCACTGGGTGAACAAAACATAGGATAGGAAAGAAGCTTCTGTCTTTAATTATAGAATATGGTTGTTTTAGTTTCCTGTTTCCAATCTTATCAAAGACATGTTTTGCAATTAAAATCATATAAAAAGTTTAACCACAAGGGTCTAATGAAAAAGTCCTGAATTTTAGAGACACACAGGAAGTTGTATCTCAAACTTCTTGAGCTACTCAACTCCCATATTCAGAACTGCTGATATCCTCTTCACAACATCTGTCCATAAACTTCAGGTCTGATAAATACCAGGCTCATCACAGCTGAGGGTACAAAATATTTCTCTGCTAGTATCAGTTGTTCTAAAGAAAAAATTTTTGAGAGCTTTCTGAAACATCTAACAGTCAGGTTTAGAACCTGATAGACTGTATACAAACTGATGCTCACCTAAACTTTCTGTTCATTTGTTTGCTTTTAGAAATAAATTAATAGAATCATATCCTTTTGTCTTGAACACTCTCTACAGAAGCAACCCAATGTGCCTTCTGGATTACTATTGCTACTTAATACACACTTGACAACTCCAACTGTACCAAACCCTTTGTAGGTCACAAGCACACATTACGTGTTCACTACCTGTAACTGGTAGTTCAGAAGCAACAGTGTCTAAAGGCTACTGCATATGACTTCTGATGCAGTAAATTTTGTGTCATCTTAACGGAGCAAAAATACATCTACCTACATTTTTCTCAGTCTCATGATATAACGCGACAAAGGGTATTGATAAAGAAAGAAGTGGCAGTGTGTCTGCCAGGTAGCTTAAGACATACTAAGACCTAAATTGCTCCAAAACCAATACCAATGACACCAATCCAGGTATCATATATCAGCTTTGAACTTACCTTCATAACAACCATCACCATGAGAGTGTGGGCAGCTCAGACACCAGAAACTTTTCAGAAGGTCCCTTGCAAACCAAGCCATTCAATGATTCACACTTATGACTATTCACTTGTGTCAAAAGAGACGCTAAGGCCTCATTAGTATGCCTAGCAATGATAAAAAGCACAAGTTTTGACAACAACTGACAGTTTATACATGCTGTATTCACAGCCCCATTTTCTAAACACCTACTCTTTGTTGTTCTCTTACAATGGTTTACAGGTCAGAAGTATGAGGCCTCTAAAGTATATTGAAGCATTCTGGACTCCCACGAACACAATTCTTGCTACTTCCAGAGCTTTTGTTTTTCATGCATGAAAAATAGTAAAAGTGGTTCTACTGATGTGCTACCAACTCATTGTTACTGACAGAAACTGTCAGTACAAAAGAAAGGCTTAAATAAAAACCACTATTAGGCCCTAGAACAGTAGGTAAATTAGGCACATTCTTAGTTTTGAACACAATCGATTCTTCATAAAAGTCAATGGCACTGTAGTGAAAGTATTGTTACACAAGAACTCCAATTAACAGAATATATTCCTCCGTCAGAGCAATAACAACCAAAGGAAAGCTCTCTGCACACAGTTATGCTGAGTAAAGTGCACTGAAACACTCCTCCAAACATCTTGGTGGAAGTTTTGATTGGAATAAAAAAACAAGTCCCAAATTCAAAACTCATCTTATTCCCACATGAACAAACAGCTGATCGAAAGCATCGTGTGTTTCAGTGGAATCAGGATTCCACTTCTTCACTCTCCACCAGATGTAGTAAAGAAGACCACGGCTGCAATGGACTACTAGACACCCTGAATAATCCAAAAGAAGAGCTGGGCTCTGAGATCTTCCTTGCACATCTATTTTAAGACAACACTCATGAAGCAATAAAGGATCAGCTGTGCGCTAGGGACACGAGCTGCCCAGAACTCAACACACCGTATTACCCTTAAATTCCTGTCTCTTTGATCAACTGGATGAGTTTTCCAGACATATTCCCTCCCCTGCTTACTCTAAATTTTCTTCAGGAGTATTCATCTTTCTGTGTGAAAGAAGGCACTAAATCCTTTTGTGATTATTACAATTTAAGGTTAATATACTTCCACTACTTAAAGCAGTATCATAAGTAGTCAAAACACAACTTCAAAGGTACATATGTACTCTTTAAAACACTTAGAAGCAATTAAAACCCCGATCACACAAAATCCTGGTTTATTTTAAAAGTTAATACGGTATTATTTCATGGTACTGTTGGACAGAAGTCTAAGCAGCAGCTGCCATGCATACATTTCTCTGACAGACAAAGTAATAATACTGCTCTCAATCATAAAGAAATCTTAATGTTTTTGCTCTTCTACACAATCTTTGCTTTTGTACTTCATAAAAAAAAATTGTGCAGGAGAACTGGAAATGCACTGAACTTTCTTAAATCACTGAGTAAAGGATGAAAAGAAAAACCTGAATTCTCTGAATTCATCACTGCTGAAATCAGGGGATGCATTAAATAAAGATGAATTCAGCTTCTTTTTATGTAATTGTTGCATGAATACCCATCTAACATGAAAAAAGTATTCCAACTAGTTAAACAAACAGAGGTGGTTTTATCCCTGCTTTTATTTGTTTCCACCATTTTTTATTGCAGGCATTACAGGGCTTTATCCAGCGCACGTTCCCATAGCCTCAACAATGTGAAACATGGTTGCTCAATTTTACATCATCTTCCCAAAAAAGATGACAAGACAGTCCTGGAATACTTTTACAGGTAGATACTGAGGTCAACATAAGCTTTCAACATTTTTTACTTATGAGATAAACACACAGATACTCCATGGTTTCATTCTGCAAGTGGAAGACTAACTCCTTAGTGGAAAAATATTAACAAATGACCAATAGTGAGCACCTATACTCTCATCTTTATATATTCTTTAAGTTACTGAATTCCCCTTCTGAACATCCATTGCTTGGCAGGGAGTTCACAGCGAAGCAGTAAAAGCAAACACATACTCAACACATTGAAAAAACAGGCTCCTGTTCAGCTGAGCTGACACAGGAACACAAGCGCAGATCCTCTACCACAGCTTTGTGGAAAACTACCCGGCACCATGCACTTGAACAACATAAAACTCACACTTAGGAACAGATTAAATCAGCATTTTTTTTCCAGTAATATTTGATGGAATAAGCAAAACACAGGGGAGAAAAAAAGACATTAAGAACAGACCTCTTTGATGTTTTCTATCCAGCACCTTACCAAAAAAAATTACTCAATCTGTTGTTTAGGACTGAGTAACAGTTTAAGACACACAGGAACCCTTCTGCTCCATGACACAACAATGTAAAATACTGGCAGTCAAGGCTATATAGAATTAATGCTATGTACATAGGAACATGCTCCTGCAATCTCCAATACATTTCTATACTGAACAAAATTTAACACAAAGAATAAAAACATTTTACAATTGACAGGAACTAGCTGAAAAAATTAGACATTGCAAACGACACTTGCATTTTGTAAAGGACATTACCTGACTTGATTTATTTCTACTTTCAAAAAAAAAAACAACCCCCACTTCTTCCCATAAGAGTCTTTTTATTTTGTTCATCAATTTAGTCATGTCATTAGTATCAAAGATCAGCATCTGTTGTGTATCAAAAGGATAAAAATAATTCAGGAATGTCAGTGAAAGTGAACGTTATTTGCACTTCAGCAGATCATGACAAGTTATCCCATCTGCAGCTGCCAGTTCATGCATGTCACCTGTCTTAAATGAGAAACACTGTAATAGCTCACTTCTACCTTTTCTTTCCATGTCGAGCAGAGAAGTTTCATATTTAATGTATTAAACAGGAAACTATGAAATGATCTTTCCGAAACACATACAATCTAACAAATAAGCAAAAGACTTGCAAAATAATTTGTAATAATGTCCAAAATAGTGAGGTCCAAATTACATGACATATTCCCTTTAGTCCATACGTCACTTCTTCCATTTGTTTTGTTTCTTTTAATTTTAGTGAAACCATTTAGGTAAGAAATGACTAGTCAAAATAAATAAATTCTGAATTGAAGAATTCAAAGGAATGTGAAATCATACAACTTAGGGGAAAAAAATATATGTGCAACAAAAAGGAAGACTTCCACGCACTTTTAATTAAACTTTGATTATCCATTCTTGGAGAAAAACCTCAAATTAAAAACAGTCATGCAAAGTAGAGGAATCCATCTCAAAAAAAATCCTACCATAATTTACAGCATTCATAACATTCAAGGGGAAGTTCAGAAGAGACATTAGGAAAATGTTCTTCATTGAGAGGGCAATTGGTCACTGGAACAGGGATGTGGTTATGGCATCAAGCCTGCCAGAGATCATGGAATGTCTAGATGCCACTCTTAGTTATACGGTTTAGTTTCAGGTAGTCCTGAGAACATCAGGGATTTGGACTCAATGATTCTTATAGCTCCCTTCCAACTGGAGATATTCTATGACTAACTCAGCTATTCCAGGCGCTAAAAATAGACACGTAATTAACTGTTCTTCTAGAGCTACAGACCTCATACATTACCTCCACCTAAATTCCTAGGCAGAGGGAAAGACATAGCCAAGATCTCTTCAAAGAGGTCCAAAACTAAGTTTACAGCACAGGGGTGAAGCAAAAAAACCAAAAAAACCCTTAAATATATTTAGGTTATCTGAACATTTCCACTGGAGAAACTATTCAAACAGTAAAGAGTTCGGCACACCCACTAGAATTTCAAGGAAAGGTTAAGAATTTCTTTGACTTTTGAAATGCATTATGGCTGTGTTTTTTCTTTTATTTAAGGAAAAGAAGAAAAAAACCTCACCAAATACTGAACTAGAAAAACCGGGATTCATATCTACTTTAGTGCATTTGCTGCCTTGAAGTCTATTTTAAGACACATATTCATTCTAACACAGCTCTACTTCCATAAAGTAAAACAAGAAATTGTCTCGTGGCTAGTTTGCCAAATGGGCCTCAGAGTTCTGAATCTAACTAAAATGCTTTTCGAACATCTTAAGATCCAGTCTGTTCCCCACTCCCCCTGTTTTACAAGGGTAAAAGCCCCAAAGAACTCAGAGATCTACAAATATAACATTGTAAGCTTCCTGTGACAGGCATCCTTTCTTCTGAATTTACACAGCACTTTGCACAGGAAATCAACACAGACTCACAAACAGAACACATAACTATTCTATAAGACAAAACAAAAACCCAGTTTATTTGAAAAATTTGATGCCCACAAAAGGTTCTAGATCACCAGGTATGGAAATGAAAATTCCATGCAAAAAGCCAGTAATGTAAGCATCCTCTTCACTTTAGATTTTTGCAGCTACTCTTGAGCACCAAACATGCCTGAAGATCATCAGAGATAAGGAACAACATCTTTGCTCTAGTATTTGCATATTCTCTGTGGTGTCCATCCCAGCAGAGTCAGCTTTCAGGAAGAAACTTAATGACCAACTTCAGCTCCAAATTTTCTTCCAGTCTCACCACCATCTGCAAGCTTTTCATTCCAGGAAACAAAACTAGAAAGCTCAATGCATGAACATTGCTTTTCTTAAGCTACATGCTCAAGCCCACAGGTCCATTTCTTCCACTTGCACGAAGCAGAATTTTTTAAATGCTTTGTTGCACAGTGCAGCAATAGTATTATGTCAAACAGACCTTTAAAACAATATTTCAACATTTCATCTCTTTCAAAGGGAATGGCCTTAGCAAGACGACTTTAAAATAAAATTCTCCCCAAAACGTCATTACTATTAAAGACAAGCTCTTTTTACTATGCATACAAGAATGCAGAATACAACCTTGTGACTGAAATAGGCTGGAGCTGAGAGATCTTGTACTAAGGCCAGGATTAACTAGAGAACCAAAACATCAACTGCTTGTATAAACTGTAATTTTAACATGACAATACAAAGGAAAAAATAAAAGAGGGAAAAGGTCTCTCTTGCTAGTTAAGGCACCAAAATATGACCAGGGCTCATAACCTCCAGATTCTAAACAGCAGCATCAAATGATAGGGGATTTTTCATGTATTTGAGGCAAGGCAATCACCATATATTTATAGATTCATAGAATGGTTCACAGAACCATAGAATGGATAAGAAGGAACCTTAGAGATTATCTAGTTCCAGCTCCCCTGCCATGAGACAGAAAATTTATTTTTTAGTGCATTTTTTTTTCCTAAATTTGACATAAGTTTCACACTCTGACTTGGCAGGTCATTGAGGAGTTAAAATATGATGCAGCAAACTCTGCCTGGTACTTTAGCGATGGCTACCCAACATTTAACAGACCAAATCCCACCTGTAACAAAAGTGCTGCGTTTTCAACAGGAAGGCTGTTTTACCCACTGTCTAACTCCATATTTGGCCATGGTCTTGAATCTAACCAAACATATTTTCGTTTCAGTTTGAGCTGAGAGCTTCATTTCCTCCTCTGTCCCGAACGGGCAGAATGTGTTGCTATTAGTAGAGGCAGTAGCAACACGGACTTTACATGGCTTCATTTCAGGCACAAGCACAGGATGCACACACACTGCTGTATCACGATGTCAGCAAACGCTCCCGTATGCTTATCTCTAAGCATATGCAACTACGTCGGTATTTCAAGCACTTCTGTCAATGCACGGGCAGCTCTGAAAGCTTTCTGGCTTTCACGAACACCCTGAAACACTATTTCGTACACCGCTGATACTTCTGTATTTTATTTCTCCTTTCGCTCGGGGAAGGGAAGGGGGGGGGGGGGGAAGGCGGGGAGAAACACATTCTAGTGAGAATGCCCCGATCAGGAAAACGCCATGAACAGCGGGTTTGGTTCCTCCTTCCTATCAGAATCATGATGGCTTTGGCACTCCAGACGCGTGTAAGGCTCCTTCATCGGTGCCACACACGGCGAGCGCGTATC